>CM063253.1:14909810-15271331 GCA_032158295.1 Pycnopodia helianthoides | reverse complement strand
CCTGAGTGAAATGACAAGAGCTAGTTTACTGGCACTTCAGTTATAAGAGGCGTTTCCGTGTTATTACATTTCAGTTTATATCCTGTGTTTCGTTTTAATTGTAATATTGTTCCTCTTTTGCTTTGTTACCCTTAAAGTTAAAGGCTATACCTGATAAGTTTGAAATGAAAACTAAATATTTTGCTATAGACTTGAGGTTGTTTGCCCGGGTAATTATTTATGTTAATGTTGTGACCATGTCAAATTAGAAGTATTTAATAAATTATTTAAAAGAAAAAAAAAGCTCTAGAATATAAGAGATCGTAACAAAACTTTAAAAACAAATTATTGTTGTTGTTTTCCTGTGCATTTTTTTCTTCATATGTCCTTTTCTTTTTCTGTTAATACATTTTTTCTATTCGTTTAATCATATCTGAAGTTGGTTTCTTTAACCTTCAATGTTCTGACGTGCTGCATATCGGCAAGTAAGTTTGGCTGTGATTATACTAGTGTAGAATGAATTATCCACAAATTATCTGCCTTTATACAGGCAAGTAACGAAGTACGAACAGACAGCACATATTAACAGAATTTGAATTTGAATGCAAACACTTGGGAAAATGTTTGCTCATTGATGAAATTGACTGGTTGATGACCAGCTCTTGCTGCTGGTCTTTACGAAATTGAATGAGTCTTGCGACCTAATGAAATTGAATGATCTTATTTGACCACTGAATGCGAAACTGCTGAAATTGAAGTACTAATTTTGACTGTTGTATTCTGATTCAACTGAGCATTCATTTTGACACGAAATTGAATGAGCCTGGCCAATGGTCATCTAGTGGTCAGAAGTGGTCTTTTGACGAGAATATCACAGAATGCTTCTCCTTTTGCCACCCAACTTGGTCAATACTTCAACGGCTCGAGCTCCATTTCGAGGGAACAAAGATATTGGCCAGTGGTCACCTATCGGTCAGCAGCGGTCGTTTTATGAAAAAAGGACAATTTCGTTAGGGGCCTATGTATTATATATTTTTTTTTTCTTTTCTTCATATGGCTAATATTAATATTGTGCTTTGTAAAGCACTTTAGCTGTAGTTGTCACTGGTAAGGTTGGAAGTTTAAAGGAAGGAACCGTAGGAATGGAGTGTGTCGTCTATTTTTGTGCACACTAACCCGCAGTATGAATCCCAACGGGCAACACCAATATCCAGGTGAACATCTGAACATAGCCAACATCTGAGTCACTCACTTTTCGATCGAGATTCCTAGTCAGCGTGAACCATGACCCGGAAATGGGTACGGGCCAGTGTGTTGTAGGTCTCGAGACCGGTCTCGGTCTCGGTCTCCCCATCGGACCTCCCCGTCTCGGTCTCGGTCTCGGACTCCCAGGTCTCGACTACAACACTAGCCAGTAGGGATTCATTCTGCGGGTCAGCAGTACTCTGAACTGTGGCTTGTTTAGTATACCATTACCAGTGTCTCCCCACAATGCAGTTTATTTTTCGTCATATATAGCAGGAGTTGCCATTGCTGACAAGAAGGTCAGACACTACTCCTAGAATTATGAGGTTCCATGAACCTCATAGAGGTCCATGTACAAACTACAATACAAAACTTTTTTTCATTTACGTTTCTGCACCTGGAGTTCTCATTTGAAATCGGATCTCGCCAAAATTAGGCTCTACGTGTTCCTTGGAATCTCATTGAGCGTTGCATGGGTCAAGAAAATCCACTCCGCAAATTTAAAATTGTTAAAAAGCAATAAATTCTTACCGTCATTCCCAGTCCTCTTCAAACAGTGTGAGTGTTATAACAAATATGGCGCTTGCTGCGCTCGCAAAGGTCTACCGAACAAACTGGTACTCCGCGCGCAGCAACGCTGGTCCCGGCAACTGTAGGTTGGTTTTGTACACACATCATGTGACTCCAGCGCCATATTTGTTATAACACTCACACTGTTTGAAGAGGACTGGGAATGACGGTAAGAATTTATTGCTTTTTAACAATTTTAAATTTGCGGAGTGGATTTTCTTGACCCATGCAAAGCTCAATGAGATTCCAAGGAACACGTAAAGCCTAACTTTGGCGAGATCCGATTTCAAATGAGAACTCCAGGTGCAGAAACGTAAATGAAAAAAAGTTTTGTATTGTAGTTTGTACATGGACCTCTATGAGGTTCATGGAACCTCATAATTCTAGGAGTAGTCAGACACCAGGATCCAAATCTAAGGATGTACACATGTACATACATTGAATATGATTGTATTTCCACCACCTGTAGTTACATATTCTACGGGACTTCTGGTAACAGTATCTTCAGCACCAGAGAAATAGATCAAAGAGCACTATTTCTTTATAGATGAAGAAAACGGCAGCTTCAACAAGTCTGAAATCTATCCCTGTAATCAGTGTCAGACGGTAGACGAGAAAGAGCAACGCTTCACCCCCGCGTCTCCCTTTGAGATACATATTCCCTTACTCACCTGTGCAGACGATGATAGCAAACAATATGGTAGACCATGTGCAGACGGTAGACCAAGTGTGACATCATTGCAAGGGTTCTATTCAAGATGCAGAAAATGCCGATTTCCCCCATGAAACCTAAACAAATTGCCACTCCGAAGCAAACTCTTGGTGGCGCACTTTAAAGGTACACACCAGCTTAGTTGGGCTATTTGGGCTACAAAATAGACTAAAACATGATTCTAAAGGTCTTCCTGAAATGGAGAAGATTGGTTCATAACAGAAACCATCAAATTTGGCCGTTTTTGAGCATTTTTCAAAAAACGAAGGTCACGTGACTTTTCGGAACTAAAATGTGGTTCCGAAAAGTCACGTGATTTTCAGAATTAGTTTTACTTACAGCCGTATAAAAGTAGGCCCTACATTACTGAACCAAATTCAAGTATTTAAAAAAAAAAACAATTATTCATGAGTATTTGGCGAAAAAGACTATGTATTCAGTTTATGGATGCAAGTTGTAAATAATGATGAAAATCGAACGTAAGACTCGCATTCAGAGAGTCCGTGCACGGAAGCGTGTTTTACGGCGCATCAGCGTGGGGAGCTAGCGGGTATTGGGGCATGTCCCGAACAGCCGGTGCAGTGTCTCGCCGGGCCAGAGAGACGAACCACGGAGGCATGAACTCGGTCGGAGCCTGTGGAGGGGTAGGGAGCCAGACCATTGATTACGTTTTGTTTTACGAGGGTTTTAGTCTGTAGCCCTAGCTATTATCTCCTAACTATTGTCACGTTACGTGATGCCTGCGCTACACACGCGGCGGGACGACGACGAATAGCTGCACGGGTGTGGATCGGACTGTGTTTATGTCGGGTTTTTTTTAATTAGACGTGAATTTGTGCTTGATGGATATGAAGACTGGATCTTTATGCCTCGCCATTGTTATAATTAATAAATAACTAGATCACTAGTCTACTTAAAACAATGTCACGTAAACTTGACAGTTGCAACGGCTGGAAAAGCGTATACGCTGACCTTTGACCGCGTTTTGTTTTTTTTCACATTTTTCGTTAATTACGTGACATTTTGATGATTTTTTTTTTACAAAAACCATCAAAAAATTATTGTCTGTGATTCAACATCACTTAATTAGGTAAACAGTAAGCCGGTGTGTCCCTTTAATGTGAAGTGCCAATAGTGTCATTACAAGTCGCCTAAAAAGCCACAAGTAAATGATTACACAATTGAAATAATGCTCTTGGCCAAGGGGCTACAATTTTGTAAATTTTATTTATATGAATGATTATATCTACAATGAGGTTCAAATTAATTAATTCAAATTCTGCATATATTAGTACCATTTTCTATAAAATCAGCAAATGTGTCAATACCAAGGTTTACAAAAGACACAATATAATCTTTGACACTGAAAATGTAAATTTAAAACTAAACAGCTATTTCACCCTCTGATGCATGTTTTTGTTTGACAACTTCGATGTTAAGTTGTACTTGCAATGTACATAAATAGCCTAACTTTCTGTTACAAAACGTTAAAAAAAAAACTCTGTCTGAAATATACCCCGAGTAAACATACAAAAAAGCAACAAAGGCATTCGAATGCCACATAATAAAACACACTATGCAACCATTATTTGAATTTTGTTGATTGGAATAGTTTAAAATTTTTGTTTCAACTCCAAAAACTGCAAAGAGTTTGGGGTGGTTACCAAAAACACCCGTCCTGAGCCAGAAAATAGTGCGGACAAGCGTTGGAAACTCAAGGGCCCTAGCGCGATGCGAGTAAACAGCTTTGGTAATAATTTGCGACAGAAGTACAACAAATCGATAACAGCAATATAGCAGACAATGGGCAGACAGTAACCACGAGTGACATTAGTGAAAGGGTCTATATATGCAACCACTTGCACACCAAACCAGAGAGGGGGCGTTCTATTGCCCATCCCCACTTTCACACCATCCAAATAGAGGGGATTTATCCATTGCACCCCTCACCAGATATACAACCTAAACTACTTTGGAGGTCCAATACATTAATTTTCTTTGCAAGCAAGATGTTATCCCGGGACCTTCTTGTAAGGATGTCTTTCTTCTGTAACTGTTCATAGCTAATAATGATAACAAACAGCTCTTGCATAGCGCTTTGGAAAAAAAAGAAAAAAAAACCTTTATGTGCAGGAGGGTGCAGAAGGCTTGCCCAAAGTAATGCTCTGGACTGTTCTGGTAAAGGACAGTCTTTGATGCTGTTGGAGTTCATGGAAGAAACAGTGATCGGGTATTGACTTCACCCATAAGTAAACTGGATTTTCCTTTGGAGATGATGACCACTATTTGCTAAAGTTTTGTGGAGCCAGGCAATGTACATGACATGCCTTTTTTATCTCAATAAAAAAAGGAATGCCTTGATTATCATAATTAAATTGAAAATTCAATTGAGGTGTAAAACACACTGCTAAAAAAAAACATCACTTAAAATAGAACCCAATGAAACCTTAACAAGAACAAATAGTGATTTGGTTTGTACATACGTGTATTGAGTGTCATGTCCGAGCGGTCGAGTACACAATACTTAAGTTCTGGTTGCTAAGTCCCCGGGGAGTGGGTTTGAATCCTGGTCATGACACTTGGTGCTCTTAAGCAAGATTGGTAACTATAATTGCCTCTCTTTACCCAGGATGCAATGGATACATGCGAGGGCAGAGATGGTTCTTGTGATTGATTTAGCTTGATGCGCTACTATAAGTTGGCAGCACAGGCTGTGTACTCCCCAGGGAGCTGAGATTGTTTACAGAAACAAATAAATGACCTAATGACTGCTGTGATAACATTCATACGCAAAGAGATGTCAAAATTGGCAGATACCGGAGCAATGTAAATGTTCTTTATTATTGTTATTATTTAAATATTATATTAATATAATCATCGTTATTATAGTTAATTAAAGGAACATTACAGAATTGGTAAGAAAACAAATTGTAAAATATACTTTTTGATCACAGATTTACATAAAACTTACACGGTCTAATGAAGATGATAGTAGAAAACATCCCTTGAATCATTCTGTCTGAAATGCCACATTTGATGAGAAATGAATAAACTAATTTTCCGATTGAATCCATATGATTTCATGCAAATGTGTAATCGGTTTTTCACTATTTTCTCGTGACCCAGATGGCCGATCGATCTCAAACTTCTACAGTTTGTCAGTTTATGTATATGGTGGACTACATCAAGTGCTTAGACTGCCAGCAACTGTTTTGTTAGCAAAAACCAATTCTGTAATGTTCCTTTAAACAATTTGCAAATAAACTCTGACATTTTCCCTGTCCATCCAGATACTTATCCCAAGTGACTTGACAAACCTTAGTCCCTCATAAAGATGACACAAGCTTCCCTTAGAGAGGATAATCAACTACTTGCTAAAGTGTTCTGAAGGCAGGCAACACATTGGAATGCCTCTTTCCATTCCAAAAAAGAAACTACTTAAAGACTTTTCATAAAATATAATGATAACCCGCCGAGTTGTAAATACATGGCAACACATCAATGATCACAAAATTGGGGTAAAAACCCACAATAACACTCAATAAAATGGACTAAAAATTTGAATTAGGTTTTGCATAGTGTTCCAAACACTTTCCCTATCCATAAAGATATCCCAGGTGAGTTGACAAACCTCAGAGGTTTTCATACACAATATTGGAATCCAAATGGCTCTGTACTGCTCCATACAAAAAGCTGTAGTGTTCCTGAAACAAAGAAGAAATCATGTCCATCAATGTCATTTCCTTCTTGCATTATTTGAGAAGAACACTTTATGTGTGTAACAAGCACTCCTCACTCAATGGCATTTAGTCATGGCATCAAGTTCATTATAAATCAGCTGTCAGATTACAAAAACATAAATTATTATTATTATTTTTTTACCAATCAAAACCTTCTAGGTTAGAGCAAAGAAAGAGTGGGGAAAGGTTGGTTGACATACCAGTGAGGGTACCATCCCTGCTCGGGTGTCTTTAATCTTCATGACTGCTCTGTACACGTCCACAACGTTTCCGTCATTCAGCTTAGCCATGATGTTCAGCAGAGCGCAGAAAGTACCACTGGCTCGTACTCCATCACTACCAGATCACAAACAAAAATGTTGTTATTGATTTGAAGTTTCAATCAGGAAAGTAAATTGAAAAATGTCATAGTTCATGGAAATCTTAAAGGCATGAGGTGCAAAATTCAGGATGGATTTTTCAATGAATTTCCCCCAAACAAATACTGTTAAAACTTGCTTTCAAAGATCCAAAAGAGACTCAAACATTTCATTGAAATCTCCCCTCCCTAATGGTACAGAGAAAAAAAGTGCTTGCTGAAATCGCAAAATCACCAAACCATGGGCATGGTATTGTTCCTACTAATATTTGATTTCCATGTTTTTGACTTCAGAAGAATCTGAACATTTTGTAAAGGTCTACTAAAGCCTTTACCATAATTTATGTACATGTAATCCAGCCCTTGTACTCAATAAAGTGTTGATACTTTTTTTTTCCAAGGGCCAAATATCATGCCTGAAACCAAAAGCGAAGCTGCCGAGGGTAAAAACCTTGCCCTTCAACTTCTTGATAGTCCCAAATGAACAGTTTTGTGTTGTAATCTTATTCACATTAGATTACTGATGGAAAAAGATAAATGCCATTTTCAAAACCATGGCTTACGCGTAGGCTACGGTTTAGAGATAGTCCGTCTGTTAAGTTTGAAGTAAAAGTGTATGATTCCAAAACTACTGCTAGAGCCTGAGCCGCAGCCGGAGCCGGAGCCTGAGCCAAAGCCATTATGTCCACTTACATGCAGTGAACAATAATCCGGTCTTCATTTCCATGGTCCTTCTGCCACTGGTGCACTGCAGTCACTACTTGTAGTACTGATTTAGGAGAGGCAGGTACCCCGCTCACATCGGGCCAATCAGAAAGTTGCAACTGACGAATCTTGCTGGAATTCCTAGAAGTGGTTTCAAGTTTTACAATAGAATAGTTTCACACAAATATTGACTGTTGTTATTTTGTTCCCTTACTGTAAATTTCATTATGATTACACTCACTAATGCTCTAATCCGTTTGCAAATCCTTCCTTGCTTATCATACACTCACTCTGTTTTGGAATGTAGTTGATAGGTTTTGTTTTCATGTATGTTTTTCGTACTTTCATCTCAGTAGTGCTGCAGGGCTCAATTTCACATAGTCAAGATCATTAATACCTGTACCAATCTTAATTTCTGAGCTAAGTGCAACGTCACAACTAAGGTGATATTGACAAGTTAAGATGAATCTGAGTGCTTGGTGAAGTTTGTGTTTTTTTGTACTGAAATGGTAAATTATAATGTATTGTAAATTTTATGTATCTAACTTATTGATGTAAAGGCCAAAATGAATTTCCTGTTGAGAATAATACAGTCAGTTAAATTGAAATGTGAAATCTAGCCCAGGACGTATTAAATTGACCTTAATGGATTGCCTATATCCTCCCTTTTAAATAGACGCCCTGCCTCTGCAAAACAATTGGAATCTCTACCTTCATCTTCTGATTGGTCAGTTTCAAACTGCGCATAGTGATGCCATTCTCCAATTGGTCGGTAGATTCTAAGGTGATGCTCAGAGGACCAACTGTAGTGGACTCATCCCCGGTTGGCAAATAGTTGGCAAATGTCTGAAAGAAAAATAATGTAAAGTCAATTAAAAAGTAGCTCTTATTTCATTAAATATTTCCAAGGAACTGCAATAAACATATTTTTCAAAAAAAAGTATGTTTTTTGACTTGCCCGAATAATTGCATCACAATAGTGAAAATGCATTGAATTGGAAAATATGACCCTAAATAAGCATCAAATCCAAGTATGTACATTTTATGAACTTGCACCAAAAACCTTGACAAAATATCAACATTTTGGGGGCTTTTCTTTGAAAAGTAAGCGCTGCATAGGCTTAGGCAGGAACAGTAGGCCTATTAATGTACTGTGACCAGTCAGGCAGGTAAGGTGATGCAAGTACAGCTGAGAGACTTAAGTTGAGTCATATATAGAGTGAGTTACTGTCACTCAAATGACTTGAGTCGTTTATTGAATTTGAGATACAAGTCACACCTACCGTTGTCATTCATGCTGTTGAGCATGACGATACAAGTAGCGTTGTAGTCATAAGCCATTCTCCATAAGTCACCGACTGTTTGAGGCAGCGGCATCTGGGTTTGTTATGTATCCACTCTTAGCACTGTAGCTCTGCAGTCCAAAGAAAACAAGGTTGCCCAATGATTTTCCCAAACGCAACAATGTCATGTCGAGCTTAAACTTTCCCAGGACCCAATTTCATAGAGCTGCTTAAGCACAAAAAGAGAAGATAAAAATCACAACATGCTTATCCATGGCAGGTATCCTGCTCATTTCTGCTAAGCAGGAAAGTGTTGAGCGATATTTTCTGATTGAGCAGCACTATGAAATTGGGCCCATAACCAGGTCACAGAAGTGTTACATTCAGATGTTTGGGTTAAGGTCACAGCTCAATTTGTAGTGATAGCCTGGCATACAAACACTTTGAGTGTTCTGGGATACTAGTTCTTGAGTTATGGTTAATGTTTGCACACATGCACACAACCTTATTCATTGCGTTTGTTGGGTCCTGCTATTGTTGGTCAATTATTATTTTTTTTTAGGCATTATGACCTCCACATTTGGCCTTGAGGGTCCAAAAACAACAGGCCTCTGAGGATTCAAAGACCAATCCACACACCAAGTTTTGAGTTTACATGCCATAGTCCTTGAGTTATGGTCAATGATTGCACACATGACAGTTACGGGTAACTTCCATTGTTGTTCTATTATTCCCTTTTTTTTTTAAACATCTGTGGGGTACCACAAGAACAAAGAGAACCGTATGGGGTAGCATTGTTCCATTGTGTAACGTACTTGCACACACACACCCAATTGTGTGTAAACAAACTTGCCGACAAAGCTCTGTTACAAGATTGCAGGGTTAAAAAAATTCAAATGAGGGAAACTGGCAGCAAGCTTTTGTTAAATATACAGAAACATGAGAATGAGGGAGATTTTTCTCTTTAACAACAACAGTGCACAATTTACTATTTTATAAACTATGCAAGTGTTGTAGGGTTAAAAAAATTCAAATGAGGGAAACTGGCAGCAAGCTTTTGGTAAATATACAGAAACATGAAAATGAGGGGGATTTTTCTCTTTAACAACAACAGTGCACAATTTACTATTTTATAAACTATGCAAGTGTTGTAAAATACCATGACTTACATTTAAGAAAGAAGCATTGATGTAGTCAGTACTTCCAGCCTCACCAGCAGTCATCAATCGTGGTCTTAAACGGTCCACTAGTAGGGAAACAAAAGTTTGTTCAGATTTAAAATGTCCCCAGGAAAACACTGATGAAAAACACTTTTGCCCAAAAAGTAAAAACATATTTTGAAATGTATACACTCTAAATACATACCAGGTACTATGTCTGCGAACCGGTTTTTATCAATGTTGTCTGGTTCCTGACCCCCTCTACACTGGTCTGACGAGCTTGAACAGCTGGCCACCTTTTCAAGGCTCTGATAAATAACAATAACAGGCATTTATTTGGCGCTTTTAAACATTGTATCAAAGCACCTTACACTATCATAACTACCCTTGTTCATTGGACCTTACGCATTCCTGAAACCATCTCAACTCCTTTGAGGTATATGCAGCACCAGCAGTAAAATTGTTGAGCTACAAGCCCTGGGGTCTTATAGATTTTCTTACATGATTTGAGCCCTGCAGCCCCTAGGGAAACTTCAGGTTCTGTGGTAAAGTAGCCTTGATAAACTGTGCAATGGAATTCTGTGGTAGCTCACCTCAAACTCCAGTTGGATCCCTGTCTTACGGCTCGGCATTTGGATCTTCTTTAGAGCTGCTAGTTTGGAGCGTAATTCCTCCGACTTGATGGTCTTGTCACCGCACCGGAATTCATCCAGTAAGGCATCAAAGACGAACTCGTACTGGGCCTATGTGAGGGTGGTGTTGAGGTAAAAATTGGATGGTTAGGCGAGAGAAATTAAAACCCAACTCTGAATCTTAGCCATGTGCTTTTGCTTTACTCCATCATGAGGGAGTTTAAACAAAAATATTCTCGGAGCTAAACCAAGGCCCGATTCCATAAAACTGTTCTGCAGGGAATCAACTGCGAACAGTGTGCATGACATGGTTATAGTGTGTATAAATATTATATTTCTCATCATCAATTGGACTGCCTCCAATGGAAACACTGAAATATTTGGAAGATTAACTTTACCGAAGTCTGAATCATCTTCATACGTCTGTCTCTCATCCCACGGGCAAAGTTCCAGATGTCCACCTTGCCCTCTGCCTTCATCTGATCCAACATGGCGTCCAAGATAATGAACGTACCGGTCCGGCCAACCCCAGCACTGTAGAATAAAGAATTAATCTTATACGCTTTTTCAGAATAGGCAGTCAAGTCAGAGTTAGAACAGCTTAATTAAATAACTAAACCTAGGTCGAAGATCCTTGTCATTTAATTGGAGGATTGTAGGACACTCTGCATTGAGTAATCATACCATTACAAGGCCTACATCATGAGCTGTAAATTTTTGTCCCATACATAGAGCATTTTTGTCCCATCCACTTTGAAATTGCACGCTAGACCACATCATGTGAAAACAACAGCAGTACAAAACGCCCTCTTTTGAGTGGATGTTGTATGAAACAAGAAATAAATATTTTGCCTTTGAGCATTAGTGAGAATATTTCCTTTCGTTGAAAGATGGAATGTTCCACTCAACTCGGGTTTGCCTCGTTGAACGGAAAATTCCAATCTGTTTCGCCTTCTTGATATATGGAACATTCCATCAGCTTTCAACTCATGAAAATATTATCACCATTCACTAATTATTATGGACATTCATTATTTGTAAACTGTGAATAAGGGGTGTCTACATGTTAAAAGCCAAGGACTTTAACAAAAGAGGCCCGGGTATTTTGACAGAGCAAGGACGTCCTAGCTTCACTTTTGTCGCTGTAAATAACAAAGTCCAAACAATGGGAGAAGTATTCGAATTACAGGGTCAATAAACTTAAGTTAGTTGATATGTGTACTACCCTATCCACGTAGTCACATATGGTATGGAAATGCCAAATTTTCTTATACATGTGACTTGCCTGCAATGGACGACCATGGGACCACAGTCTTTTGGACTGTACTCCTTCACAATTTTCACCAGATCCACCACCTTGCTGGGGTCCTGTGGTAAACCCATATCCGGCCACGTTGTGAAGTGATACTGGCGAACCTTTCTAGTTTGTTGGTCCTAGTTTTTAACCGAGAAAAAATCATCCAGATAAATTTAATGTTTGGATCATCGGAATGAAAGAATAAGTGTAAGGACTGCACAATAGTGACTGGGCTGGGGGATGCTGACTGCAAATTTTGGTTAGGTAAAGATTGTCTCACGAGACAAATAGACCGGGAGAATGCTGAGTGACCATTTTATTACTCCGCATTTCTTAATTGTGTATGACATCATCAAGTGGACACCAGTGTACAGCAACATGGTAGGGCAACTAGTCCTTTACCTCAGAAATAGACCAAGAGAATGCGGAGTGTTGAGTCATCCACGTAGGACTCAGTTGTAAGACCATTTTATGGGTGCGTGACCATTTTTATTACTGTGTTTTTTTATGAGTATATGACTAAAATCATATATAAAACTTGTGAATGACAAAATTTGCCATTTAGATATAAACTACATCATAAGATCGACCGATAAAACACATAAAAATGCTCAATGAGTGTTGCCATTATGCCATACACGCATGTCAGTTGATATTATTTTGCACATAGGTGCATATGCAGGCATGATTAGCTCTTGGAAAAAAGTAGGAAAATGTCATTGTGTACAAGGGCTGATCTATATGGGCATGTATAGGCTTTAATAGACCTTTCAGGCTATTTAATAAACAACTCTGCTGATTTTTCTGAGGGCAAAAAAATCGGAAATCAGATTAAAGTAGGAAGACTATCAGGTCTGAGTATGTCACCTGGTATCGATACGCCGGGTCCACAGCGCGGGCCGCAGAGTATGATCAAGCTGATCAGTCTCCATTTTCTACTTCTAAAGTCTCTTACTTCGCTATTAACGCAGACTCTTTGTGGAAAAGACTGTTTGAATTACTCATGCTGATGGCAGGCTTCATGATTCTCATAACGTTGATTTATACAGTCACACCAGTATCAAAAATTCATGCAAACAGTCCGTGCATACTGACAAGCAGCACCAACATTTATGAAATAAAAAGGTAACACAATTAAAACAAATAATTTGGCTTCTGACTGGCACCCCCGAACAAAGATATTGACAAAATAGGGAGATCGGCAACATAGGGCTAGATAGCTCAGTTGGTAGAGCGCCGGCTCGTTAATCCGAAAGGTCGTTGGTTCAAATCACGCTCTGTAACAAAAGGTGCAGAGATGCAATCTTTACCTCTGCTTCGTGGCTGAAGTGAAGTCTCGGATGATGTAATCTACACGCTTGACCTCCTTGACAAGCTTGACGGTTATCTTTCCATAGCTAAGTGTTTTGTCTGGCCAATACTGCTCACATTTTCCCTGCAAGTAAACAACAATTACAATAAAATTATTATTATTAATTTTTGAAATTAAATACAGTTTGTTAAAAACCTTACAGTTGGTGAAGCGAGGATCAAACTATATGTGGATTTTAATTACCACAAGAAAAAACCTTCTGTATCTCATTTACAATAGAGCAATACATTTATCAAGTAATAGAAAATCACAAGGAAAACTAACTGGTTTTTATTTTTTATTTTTTGAGTTGAACAAAGAAAATATAACTAGAGTGGGATCTGAACCTCCAACTTCCGGATTAACAAGCTGGCACTCTACCAACTGAGCTATCTAGCCCTAAGGTTGGGGTCTCCTAAAGCCCATTCATTAAAGGTTCATTCTTCATGCACATTTTGAAGGGCTGTTTTCACTGCGAATATTTCGCAGGAGTTGAGCACAGCTCAACTGTTGCAAGTTGTTCGTTAAGAATTTGTGACGTGAAAATTCGCTTCGCATTTGCATTCGTAGGAAGTATGAACCAGGCTTTACTTTATCAATACCGTTCCCAACAAAGATATTAACAAAGTAGGGAGACTGCCAAATTTAGGTCTAGATAGCCCAGTTGGTAGAGCGCTGACACATTAATCCATTACATTTTGTAGTCGTACTTCCCATATCAGAGAAGACTGTGAGAACATGCATGCCCTCAACATGGTAGCATGTTGGGTATGTCATGGCTGAGCTGTTTCGCACACCGGACTCAAGATCTGGGCTCAACTATAGAGCTGCTTAAGCACAAAAATAGCTAAGCACAACTAAACAAATATGCTTCACAGAAAAAGTTTACAAGTCGAAATACCAGGTCACATGTGCCATCTGTGACTGGTATCCTGCACCTCTTCGCTTAGCAGAAAATTGTTAAGCAAAATTATCTTTAAAGCAGCTGCATGCAGTTGGACCCTGGACTCAACTTCATAGAGCTGCTTTACATGCTTTAAGCACAAAAAGTAGCTAAACACAAACAAATTTGCTGACCATGGTTAACAGCAAAAATACCCCATGTTACCGGTATTATCATTGGCAGATAGGGGGGTTAAATTCAAAAATTTGAAGTAAAAAAATTGATTGTAGAATTGTTACCTTGATACCTTCCACTAGGTTGGTGAGCATGACAATCTTGGTACAGTTCTCCTGCCATATCATGCGCCACATGTCAGGTACGGACGCCTTGTTGGGACCTAAAGCAATCGGGAGAGCAGGTTCCAAAACAGAGAGAGAGATAATAGCTTATAACAGCATGGGGTGAATTCAATTTCCCTCCATGCCAAACGAAAAGGTTTATCATTGACATTTTTTAAATGTACTTGTGACAATCAGCTCTCACTTTGGAGTGTGCACACCAGCAGGCAGATTTCAATAGATGGCAATATCGGTTATTTAGGCCAGCAAGAGTTCCACATGGTATGATTATTATTGTTATTACTATTAATGAATATTTCTGGTACAATGAAACCAAGGATGCCTCACACGTAAATTTAATCACTGTGGCTTACAAGCCTGAGGAAACTTGTAAACAAGGGTGCTTGCTCTGTGAACCAGGAACATTGGGGTTATAACCCCTACTCTTCCAATATGAGTGTTTTGGGTTCTTTTACATGCACTACCAATCCTAGAACATGAGACCTACGGCTTAATGTCCCATCCGAAGGACAAATCAACTATGGTAAAGTATCTTGCTCAAGGGCACAAGACTCAAACCCACACTATGCCGATCATAAACACCAGAGCTTGGCTCCGGTGCTCTTAACTGCTTGGCAAAGACACGCCACAATGATGAGCACGGACACTTGATGAGTAAGGCATGAAACTAGATGAACAATTTATGCACAAGAGGGCAAGTTGCCTTCCTATTGATAAGAAACATATCATCTTGCAATGCAAAAATATCTTGTGTCTTGAAAAACAGCCTTTCTGACAAAAATTTTCCGCTCATCCCTCCGAAGCTATCTGGGAGAATTGTACACACCCTTTGTTTCCAAGAAACAATGTTTGGTGACTCTGAAGAGAGACCAAACATTGCATCTCTTCAGAGACGATATGATGTGATTACACAATGCAGATATTGCGCTAATGCTATGATATACATGTATGCAGTACCACTGAGAAATCGCACTGGATTTATGAGTTTACTTTACCTTGAGTGGCTATGTATTGCTTGGGGGCGTTGAATCCCTGAGAAGTAAAAGAATAAAATAAAACATGGTTCGGTAATTTTCATACAATCATTGATTGATTTGTTAACCAAGAACAACTATCCGGAAGGTTTTGGGTACGAATCCCACCCGAAATACTTGGGGAAGATTTTCATTTCACACAACTCTGGTAAAAGCTCTCAAATTTATGTTTTCTAGCTGCCCAACTCCTTGTGATCAATGCGTAAATAAAACATTATTATTTTGGATTTATCCTTACACTAATTTGTCATAAGCACTGTACACTCAGTGCTTCTGAAGGACGGTGGGAAACAAACCGACAGGAACTTTACTCAGGTGGGATTTGAACCTATGACCCCGTGCATTTTAGAAAACTTAACCACTAGACCACTATGAGAGTGCCTTGTGACATGAAACCAGTTTGAATCCTGTAATTAAGCAGAGGGATCCGCAACAATCTGATAGATGTATTAGTTGCATCTGTGATAAAGAATTTTATTGATTAGTATTCTTTATACCGAAGCAATTATTACATCTATCAAAGGCACTGGACACCTTTGGTAATTGTCAAAGACCAGTATTCTCATTTGGTGAATCCCATCATATGCATAAAATAACAAATCTGTGAAAATTTGGACTCAATGGGTCATCGCAGTTGCAAGAAAATGATGAAAGAAAAAACGCCCTCGTTGTACAAATTTGTGCTTTCAGATGCATAATAAAAGGTTTCAGCTGAAGTCTTTTATTATTTGAGTGAGAAATTACCTCTTTCTCAAAAACTACATTACTTCAGAGGGAGCCGTTTCTCACAATGTTTTATACTACCAACAACTCTCCATTGCTTGTTACTAGGTAGGTTTTTATGCTAACAATTATTTTGAGTAATTACCAATAGTGTCCATGTGCCTTTAAAGCTCATATGTTATTAACTTGTTTATGAGTTGTCTTGTTGGCACTAGTTTTGAGTTACTTACGTCAATGTAACTTGCGTTGACATAATCCGTTGATGTAAGATCATCAGGGTTTTCGTCAAGAACAACACGAGAGTCATCATCTAAAAAAGGAATCAAGCACAAGACAATTGATGAAATTGATGATTTCAAAATACAGTACAGCACTGTAACATGTATAGACGGACTAATTTCGGGCTCGTAACTGTGGATGAACAAACTCAATCGATGGATTGGCATTTCACAACACAGTACGCCCTCTACATTTTGCGCAGTAGAGACCATTTTTGAAGAGCATCAGAATACGTCGACAAGCTTTTTAGTCATCTAGCAATGGCAGCATTTTCCTGTGTTCCCCTTTCTGCCACTTCCCAGGTTGTATCGTAAACTGGACGTGATCCCAGGCTATACAGCGCCAACCGCCCCCCCCCCCCCCCATCACAAAGATGTTGATAAAATAGGCCAAACATCAACATACTCTGAACCGGCATGAAACCCGGAAGTCGCAGATTCAAATCCCACTCTGGTTCATTGATCACTCCTAATTGAAAATCTGTATTTCATGAAACTTACATGGAATGATATTGGCGTAGCGGTTTTTCATT
This sequence comes from Pycnopodia helianthoides, assembly GCA_032158295.1. Taxonomy (NCBI): domain Eukaryota; kingdom Metazoa; phylum Echinodermata; class Asteroidea; order Forcipulatida; family Asteriidae; genus Pycnopodia; species Pycnopodia helianthoides. The sequence goes on along the minus strand of CM063253.1, from coordinate 15,254,489 downwards.
TTGTTTTCCTCTTCTTTCGCCTCTAAGCAAGGGTAGAGGACTTCATCAGGTAAGTTCTAAAAATAGAAATAGAAACAACAGCTGTTACTTTAATGGGGTACTTTTCAAAAACAACAAAACTGTTAAATTGTCCTTTTTAATATTAAAGGGTGTGCATGCTGAAAAAAAATCAAAAATATGGAAAGTGGATAATAAAGTCACGTCTTCTCTTGCTCAGAGATAAAACTCAGAGATGTGAACAACAAAAGGTTGTGCTTTTCCCATGCACCCTTGATTCACAAACACAGATTCCTACATTCCCTTTATAACCTCATCAGAGGAACCCTTCCCCTCCTTGTATTATTATTAATATTATTTTATATTTCTGAAACGGAAGGATGCCTCATAAGTGAACTTAATCAGTGTAGCCTGCAAGCCGTAGAAAACCTGTAAACAAGGGTGCTTGCTATGTGAACCAGAAACACCGGGGTTAACCCCTACTCTTCTGTGATAAGTGTTCTTGGTTCTTTTACGTGCACTACCAATCCTAGAACACAGGACCTACTAGGGTACACAGGACAAAGCAATTATGGTAGGGCATCTTGCTCAAAGACACAAGTGTCATGACCAGGACGGAACCCACACTCTGCTGATCAGAAACACCACAGCTTTAGTCTGGTGCTCTTTACCCTAAACCAAACGACACGCAACAAATCCATCATCAACATTTTTACCCCAAAAAGAGCCCTTTCCCATCCTTGCATAAATCCATCACCAAACCTTTTACCAAATAGGAATCTATATTCTTTCATGTACGATTCCATTGCGATTTGTTATTACCAACATAATTACCAGTCTTTTATCCCAGAGGAGTTCATTCCCTTTTAGAACAATTCTATCACCACCATTTTACCTAGAGGAATCCACTTCCCTTCCTTCTTCAAGCTCTAAAAAGAGCCCTTTCCCATCCTTGCATAAATCCATCACCAAACTTTTACCAATATTAACAATGTCTTTTCATGTACGATTCCATTGCGATTTGTTATTACCACATAATTACCAGTCTTTTATCCCAGAGGAGTTCATTCCCCTTTTAGAACAATTCTATCACCATCATTTTAAGCCTAGAGGAATCCACATCCTTCCTGTATGATTCCCTCATCAACCTTTTAATCCCAAATAAACCAATGTCTACCATTCCATTATCCACCTATAATCCCAGAGAATCCCATTCCACTCCTTAGGAACTTTCATTACCCACCTTATAACCTCAGAGTAACCCATTGCCCTTTTTATAATGAGCCTTTCACCCACCTTATAATCCCACAGGAATCCATTACCCTCCTTGTATGTCTCTGCTTTCTTCTTGTGGATGAAACCTTCAAATTCTGTCAGCGGTATAGCAGTGGGTGCTCTGAATGTCCTCTTTCTTGCTTTGGGTTTTTCAGGTGATGAGGGATGAGTAATTGATGTTGTTGCCATAGCAATACCTTCATCTATTGATGCAAAGTTATCTATGACACTGTGTGTAGAAGTGTAACTCTGTTTTCCCTCTAAATTGAAAACATCGGTATAACAAAAAACAAAATTAAATCAATAAACCAAAGTTACCTCCAAGGATGGTATATTCTTTCAAAATGCTAGTATATCCTGTTGGCAAGTGATTACGTTACACACATGTGTATCTGCTGCACTGCCACAGTTTTCGCTTCTTCAAGCTCCAAAGCTGGCATACATTTGTGTGTAAATTTACCCCGAAACTACCCATTACATCATTCAAAAGCATTTATGACAGAAACTCTAAATTCTGGGAAGACCTTAGTATTTGAAGATAATTTGTAAAATCCAAGTCGAATTTTTAAATTTTTATTCTTTTGACATATGGATTTGTGTAGTAAAAATCTACTGAACGACAAGCTGCAAAATCCGGGCCAAAATTTCATAGAGCTGCTTAAACACAAGAGCAATAAAATTTTGCTTACCAGAATAAGGTTACCTTATTAAAAGCAGCTCTGTCAAATTGGGCCAAAGATGTTGGGAACCCTCAGTTAATAAACGGCGCTTATTTGATAGAGGCCCATTTTCATAGAGTGCTAAAGCATATAAATTCACTTAGCACAAACACAATTTTTCCTTCTTGAATATGGCCTAAAAGTACCATGTCATTCTGTGCGCACAGTTTGTGACTGCATGGTTCTGACTTATTTTTTCCCAGCAGAAATTTGTTTAAAAAATATTTTCTGTGTATGCAACTTTATGAAATGATTTTTTCACACAGACATTATTACTCTGTGAAAATATTATACAACCTCTGTCATTATATATATTAAGAAAACAATAACACAAAATTGAAAAAAAAAATGAAACACACCTTCACACCTTCATATCATAAATGAGTACAATTAATCTGCATTTGAGAAATAATGATATACGCAAGCAACTTAAAATTACTACAACAATCACGGATGTAGTGACCAAACGTCGCCTGAAATGGTTTGGGCATGTCATCAGAATGCCAGACTTTAGGCTACCTTACCAGGCCTACTGCAATGATTTCTTCACACCATGCCAACGAGGACTACCACCCATTACGCTGAAAAGATCAAGTACAAGAAGATGCCCAAATTCCACTTCTTAAGGCAGAGCAAATAGCGACAAATAGACTGAAATGAAGACGGTTATCCAAGGAGGCCAAGGGACATCTTGTCCTAGGCAGCTCAGTCAAGACAAGTAAGTCAATCTGCATTTGGTCTAGATCATACTGCAATTACTAATTGAGAATGTTCCCGTAGGAACAGTCCACAGGTAACACAGAATGCTTCGCTGGCGTTCCGCTGAGTACATGCATCTATTCCAATGGATCGCTGGAGTATTTCCAGTGGGCATATGTCCTTTCTGACTTTTCCCTCATAGGCCCAAGAACTAAGTGATGGCTTGAATGGGAGGCTATCAAGAACATTGTTGGAACTAGTTTTGTTTTCACAGTACCTTTTCTTTCACCCACTTGAAGACCCTCTGAATCTGCGCCCTTCTCTTGACGACCTCTTCTGCCAAAGCCAAACAAAACAACAACAAAAACAAAACTTAGAAATGCATTCAATTCTCATCAATCCTGTGATGTAGTTCTCAACTGTAAGGAACCCTCAGACAAACTGGCTCCAATGATAGCAAATCCACAGAGCGAGTTTTTGTGTGAAGATATGGTTGTGGTCTGGGGCAAGTATTTGCATATAACCACACCCCACATGGGCAAAGCCTGGTAATATTGTGGCATACACATTCATTTATAATTCTGTACGAGTGTCCACTGTATATTACATAACTTTGCAAAAGCTTGCCCCAAGCCATATAAGAGAGAAATGCAGAATTAAACAAGCAGTAAGTGAGGTAAAACAAAGTTTTAACCAGGAGGTGCAACCTCATACTTAAGTTTGGGAAAAAACTTGTTGAATCTGACCAATTCCGTCATATGCTTCCTTTTCGCAATGAGTACACAGTGGATAAATACAAACTTAGATCAGGAAACAAACTGGAGCTTGTCATACCCAAGTGTATATAAGACAGAACAGTACAAAAGATCTGCTATTCCTTCACTTGTTAGTATTTTAAGGTGACTTCGTATAATGTTTGTTTTGTAATGTCTTTGGCTCTTTTGCCCTTCTGGGGGAGACTTTAATATTGGTAACTTAACTGTGTATAGCATTTTTAACATTTGTAAATTTGAATTTTGTTCGGCCTCTAGGCTGCTTTAATTCGAATGTTTTTTACAATAAACCATATATATATATATATATAAGATAATCCCGGAAAGCCTCAAAAAGCTTTGAGGCTAACCTTGAGCTACTTACCTTATATACATGTAGCAGCTGTCATTAGGAATTTAGATATAAACAGTCCCTTGTAACCATTAAGCAAGTCATTGTACCAGACATTATCAAATCTAACATGAAAATGGCTTAAAGGAAGACAAGATTGAAAATCATGTAAACTTTTTAAGTTTGTCATTTAGGAAACCATACCTCTTGAGGAACAGTCCACCTGCGGCAACACCAACAACAATGATAACCAGGATGGGAATAATCACAGCTGCAACTGGGAAGGAACCCTCGGAACCCTGTTGACCACAAACAAAATATATTTACACATGGTGTGTCATTGGCGAGTGGTCTAGCGCACCACACTAACGTTCAAATGGGTAAGTCATCGGTGTGTGGGTTCGAATCCCAGTCAAGACACTAATGCCTTGAGAAAGATGCTTCAGTATCATTTAAATAGCGCCCTAAATTGCCGAGTCATGTATATCCACAAATTCCAAGATGGTAAGTAAAAACAGGTGAGTCTCCATGCATTGCCTCCAATAAAATCCCCACAATACACCACAGCTTCTGGAGAGAAGTAGTGGCATGTGAGAAGAACAGGAGGTGAGATGAGGCTCGACATTTTGAACAGTGATGTTGAAATAATCGTATTTATTCAGTTCTCATCCATTTATTTTTTGCACTTTTTAAAAATGTTTTATACATGTGACTTGTGCTCAAATGTACATGACAGCAATGACTGCCGCATAATTGTATTTGTAAAACATAAATTAATATTCAGTGTTCCTTCGTGACATCCGTCCAGTTATTGCTATCAGTCCATGTAACCAAACTCAAAACTAGGCTGAACGGCCTAGTGCATCAGACTCAAGTTCCGAAAAAAAACAATCATCGAGCAAGGCACTTAACCATAATTGCTTCTCCTAACCCAGGTGTATAAAATGGGAACCTGTGATGGGCGAGATAGTAATGTGTTGGATTTGCCCCTCAGTGGAAGTGTAAGTAGCTTGAGGTTACATGCTTCCAGGGAGTTGAGGAATGGTCTTATATATTGTAAAAGGCTTCGATCAAGCTTCACGAATAGTGTGCTTTGAGGACCACAAATTATTAGTATTATTTATTTTGTTTGTGTGGGTTAATTGTTTACCTTCTATTCTGCTTGGATCGCCCCAGGCTATGGTAGACTCCTAAAAATAGTGAGATAAAAAAACATCATAGTCAGAGAAATTGTGTTTACATTTAAATGTCAGCATTTTGAGAGCTCTTTTAATTAACCCTTATTGCCTTTTTAAATAAATAAACTTGCTTTTTGTTTATACTAGGGGATTAATTTTTATCATTTGTTCTTGAGACGAATGTAATACTACAGAGTACAAGAGATCGAATACTAGTGGAACTAAGGAACGAGTACTGGAGAGTTCTGGGGAATGAGTACCAGACAGTACTGAGGAGTACTAGGAAAATGGTACTAGTGAATACCAGGGAATGAGTACTACAGAGAACTAGGAACGAGTACTAGTGAGTACTAGACAGTACTAGTGAGTAGAAGGGAACAAGTACTAGAGAGTACTAGGAAACGAAAACCATATCGAGTACAAGGGATGGAGTACTAGAGAACAAGTACTAGGGTCCCTGGTACTCATTCCCTAGTATGAGTACTAGGGAGAACTGAAAATATGAACTAGAGAGTACGAGTACTAGTGAATACTAGACAGTACTAGAGAGTACAAGGGAACAAGTTCTAGGGAATGAGTATTAGGGAGTACTAGAAATGAGAACTAGAGAGTATTACAGAATGAGTACTAGGGAACAAGAACGGACAAACTTTTTTAACAGTGAGTGCCGTGGCTGGGGGCTATACCTCGATGGATGTTTTGCTGACTGCACCAAGGTAAATCTCATACATAGCGCTGCTCTTCAGGGGCTTGTTGTGGTATCCTCCATATATCTGATCATCACCAACTGTAAAAGTGTCAGGGAGGCTGTCCTTACTGAATTCTCCTGCCACGTATAAATCAGGTGAAACATCTCGGCGTTGTCTGTTCCCTTCTGTATTTACTGATGAGGATGTGAGAGGTAGTACACCAATTTGGAAGTCCCTATAAAAATAAACAAAGAAATTGGACAAAAAATGTTGAATTTAAAAGCAAATACCATCATCATCCATGATGAAACTGTTTTTATTAATTCTTATCATCCCTGCACAGTTTGCCCAGGACATTAAAACTAGTCGCTGATTTCATAGAGGCTAAATACAAGTGATTCGCCATAGAGTGCGCCCTCAACAGTTTGCCAGTAGATAGAGAGGCTACCGCTGAAATAATACCGGCTAAATACAAACACTTCGCTACAGAGTGCTTCCTCACAGGCCAGTTGCTAAATTAGTACAGGATATTAAGACCAGTTGCTGATTTAATACACTAGGCTAAATACTAGCCTGAACATCTGACATCACACTTCGAGGCTTGTATATAACGCCATATACCAGCTTGACCAGTTATACGGTACCAGATGTACCTTTGACCTCGCATTTATTTCACGCGGACATTCACAGTCACTTCACACGTGCATGTATACATTACGTAGTGAATAAAACAACATTTACATGATGTACAAACATTATGCACAAGCTGCATGCAGATTATCGAAAGTGCAAGCTGACAAATTACATCACCTCAGACCAATCATAGCACAGATATATGGAAAGCTTATGTCACTGCACAATTATCCTATGAAATCATTGTATCCAATAAAATCATTGGGCCTGTAGATCAGTACCTGGCTTTATCCGCAAGGATAAAGACAGGGGACCAGTGTAGCTAAATACAAGTGATTCGCCATAGAGTGCGCCCCCCACAGTTTGCCCAGTTTAATTATAGAGAGGCAACTGCTGATTAATACAGGCTAAATACAAGCAGTTTGCCATACAGTACACATTCCACAGTTTGCCCAGGATTTGGGGACAAGATTGACAAGTCTTTGGTCACCGTACTGTGTCTGCTGAGTGATAACCTGGTTGTTTGATTGTTTTTTTTTTTCCATGTAAAAAAAAAAGCAGCAAGGTCGCATTTATCTGCTGTTCGTTTTTCTTATGGCCTAATAATTTTTTTCATGAGGCCAGCGAATGTTTTTCACAATTATACCAGCCGTTCTGAGCTCCAAAACTGCCCATGCCATGCTGAGCTTGGAGTGTAATTATTTCAGTCAAAGATCGACTGGATATAAAACTGTGGAGGCCGATAGACACTTTGCTGTGAATCACCTGTATTGAAGAGAGGGGGTATACTTACGTGACATAGGTCGTTACGGCTGGAGGGCTAAGTGCAATTGTGACAGTTGAAGTCGTCTTTAGGGAGGTATCAATCGTTGGTTTCTTCGGTTTCTCAATGTCTAGTGGTATCCAAAATAGTTACACACACACACAAATTAATACAACATACATGTGTTTAATAGGATTGTGAAGTCATTATTGTGCCTTGAAATGTTCAAAGGGACACATTGCCTTCGGATTGGGTTCTTTGGGCTATAAAATCGGTTTTTTTTTTATGAGATATCGCCTAACTCACAAGGCCGAACAGCCACTCAAGGTGGGGACTACATTTAAACTGATTTGGGCTGTTGACCCAAATCAACTGACACCAGAGGCATGTTGCCACCTACTCCTTGGGCTGAAACAGGGTTACCCCCTTCACAGTCCGTAAAGGATGTAGGCATGGGTATCATCCACTAGGAGCCTAGGTGGTAGAGCAGAATGCACTACCTTCCCAACTTTTTTCGAAGCAATTATGGTTAAGTGCCTTGCTCAACGGCACAAGTGTCATGACCGGGACTCGAACCCATACTGTGCTGCTGACAGCACCAGAGCTTGTGTCCAGTGAACTAGACCACTCGGCCACGACATGCCACGAAATTAATATGATTGGAAAGATGGTGTAAAAGCAATATATAATGATTCACACAAATCTCCCTCGAAATTTTGAGGTTTTCCTTTTACTTTGTGAACTATTACACGGTCCAAGTCAAAAATTTGGTTCTATAAAACGGCAAGACATTCTGCACCATCAAAATCCTATAAGCCATCTCACTAAATTTCACTCTTGGCATCGACTACTCCTTCGAATTTCCCTTATGCCTTAGTGCAAGAGACTCGCCTCTCAAATACCAACTAACTAGGTCCAGCACCTCTGTAGCAATTGTATTGATACAAAACACCTTATAATAAAATAAGATCGGACCCATGCATTTTCTCAAGTGTGCTTTCTTCAGTCATCCTCCGCTCCACTCGCACACTCAGGATGCCATTATCCCGAGAAACTAGAATACAAAACATTATTTACACATCGGTTCTTTGAAATTGTGTGCTCAGGGTATTAATTAGCAGAAATTATAATTAGCAGGGATTTGTAAAAGGCTTAATCCTGACCCTAATTGACCCTCCAAAATCATCTTCATTAATTAGAGGATTGTGGAGGCCGGATGGAGGACTGTAAAGGCTCCAATACCAATTGTTATCACTGGGCCACGCCTACCAATCTTATCCAAACATGTTAGTGTGAAATGCCATAGGAGTAGAGGATATTCAAGGATTGAGGTCACCTGGGCCCAATTTCAATAGAACTGCTGAAACACAAAATTATGCTTATAAGAATAAGGTTACCAGCAAAAATATCATGTCACATGTACCATCTGTGACTGGTAACCTGCTCGTTTTTGCCAAGTAGAAAAATTGTTAAGAAACATTGTCTGCTTTGAATAGTTCTATGAATAGCCCTTTAGCCATGTGGTCCTAGGGAGTTGATTACAAAGTCAACTGCCAATTAAGAACTGACCTGTCTCGACAGCTGTGTATATCTTCAAGGTTTCATACGGTCCCACTACCTCATCATTTCCAATTTGGACACGGCCAGCTACTTGAAACTCATATTGTGTGGATGGTTCCAATCCTGTCACATTTTTCTCCAGGTCTGAGAGTTTCTCTTCGATGTAGTCTTCGCTTGGGACGAATGTCTTGTCGTATGGTTTGTCTAGAATTTTGTGCCTCATCTGACGAGAAAAAAACATCAGCCTTTCATTACGTGAAAGGGAAAAGCTGATTGCCAAAATAATCAAAACCTTGTGAAAGACATCCCGAAAAATGGAAAGTCAGATGGAGGGATTGGATAACTCTGTCTTTTGCACATTCTGGATAACTAGGCAAGATTAAAATAGCCTTCAAAACTGTAGACTCTCTGAAGGGTATTGGGCTTGATAAAAATGGGAAAAGGATTCGTCATCCCTGTTTTATTATAATTTCCTTCAACTGCTGTAGAAAAAAGGGTTAAACTCCTATGTTCCGACATGTTCCAACCACTCTACTCTTCATGTATTTCCCTCATCCTAATCCTAATCATAATCCCAATCCCAATCTTAATCTTTATCCTAGTCCTGACCCTAACCCTCACTAACCCTAACCTTAGTACCTTAACCCCAACCCTTTTTCTAACCCTTGCACTAACCCTAACCCTAACCCTACATGTATATCACAAGGTTTTTTTGGAAAATAAGATTGTCGAGCAGTATATAGAGCAGTCATTGAAAAAAAGTGGTGTGCTAGGGGGCAATTGAGCATACTGTGTATGGCGAGGCCTGTAAAGCGCACTGGACTCAAAGCTCTGGTGTTTCTGATCAGCAGAGTGTGGATTCGAGTCCCTGTCATGGCATTTGTGTCCTTATCAAGGCACTTAACCATTATTGCGCTATCCTTCGGATGGGACGTAGACCCGCATGTCCCATGTGTTGTGTAATTCACGTAAAAGAAACACGCTTTGAGAAACACTGTGATTTAAAGTTCATCAAACCTTACCCAATAGCCAACGATCTCTCCATTCCTGTCCCCACAAGGGACAGTGCTCCAGGAGACCGTAATGCTGTTTTTCGTCTTGTCCTCCAATTCAAATTCAGCAGGAGGTTTATCTGGAGCTAAACAAAGAGAAACATGTAAAAACCGTAAAAAACATGGTTTGACATAAATTAAGGAAGCTTACACAACAAAAGAAATCACTATTAGAGATAACCACAAAGTAATGCAACTGAAAGGAAATTCAGAATTGTTTTAGTAAGCCTTAAGAGTCAATTTTATTTGAACCAGTGACGAAGTGGCAGGAAGAGGGGAGCTGGGTTGAGAGGGGATGGAAGTGGGAAACACCCAACCACCATCTACAGCTCCTTATGTTTTATAATGTTCACATTTTCACATTCGTTCCATGAGGGTATACAATCTCAGACCATTTTTAGGTCTCAGAAATTCAAGTATCAGAGTGTATTTGGCGGCTGCGGCTTACGGGTGTTGCTAAGGACAACTTTAATGCATGTTAATGTGATGTTCCAGCCACAGTCACAGCCACTAATTCTTAAATGAATCTGAAACTTTTAGGTCTCAGCAAGTCTCAGTGTTGGATCTTTAGGACTCCAAATTTAAAGTCTCACACCGTAAGGTCTCAGACATTGAAGACTTAGTGTGACACCTAAAGGTCTCCAAAATTCAAGTCTCAGTCTCAGCCTTAGTTAAGTACCTTAAGGTTTGTCCAGGATATTCAAGTCTCAATCCAAGTGTGACCTTCAGGTGTCAGACATTCTTGTTTCAGTCTTAAACTCGAAAGGTCTAAAAAATTTAAGTCTCAGACTAAGTCAAGGACCTTCACGTCTCAGTAGTTTATGTCTCATTCTCTAGACTGTAAGGTTCAGACTTTTAAGTTTTAGTCTGAGACCTCAGTCTCAAAAATTGTTTCAGTCTCCTTCATTCAAAGATCTCCAGGTCTTAGACATTCAAGCCACATTCTCAGTGTATCGAACTTTAGGTCTCCTCAGACTTTCAAGTCCCAGTCTCAGTCTTAGATCTGCAGGTCTCAGGATCTCAAGTCTTAGTCTAAGATCTGTAGGTCTCAGGCTCTCAAGTCTCAGTATAAGAGCTGTAGGTCTTAGGCAATTTATTCTCAGTCTAAGACCTGTAGGTCTCAGGCACTTAAGTCTTAGTCTAAGATCTGTGATCTCAGGCAATCAAGTCTCAGTCTAAGATATGTAGGTCTTCAGCAATTAAGTCTCAGTCTAAGACCTGTAGGTCTCAGGCTCTCAACTCTCAGTCTAAGAACTGTGATCTCAGGCAATCAAGTCTCAGTCTAAGATATATAGGTCTCTGGCTCTCAAGTCTAAGTCTTAGATATGCTGGTCTCAGGCTCGAAGGTCATGTAGTCTCAGATCTTTAACTCTAAAACATTGTTATTCTAAGTCTCAGTCTCAAATCCCTACATGTAGGTCCACAACATTTTAGGTTTCAAATGTGGTCTCACACTTTTTCCCACATATTCTAGATATAATCAGAAGTTGACTATTTCCAACATTTTTCCTAAAAAGCACAAACTCATACCTGAATAGATCATGTCTGCACAAACATCACGACGGGGTACACAGACAGTCAACATTTATTATTGCCACAGACAAAACAGATAAATGACTGCATGAAAGGTTAAACAAAAATATTATTCTTTCATTGTGTTTGATGGTTTAATAAATTATATATGAATGTTAAATGTTATTCCATGAATAATTGTTGATTTAGGTATACCCTTTCACAAAATAATTGTATTTAACAGATGACACTGATGAAATGAATTATGAAAATGATAAACTGCTCAAATTAAAATCATAATGTCCACCATTCTGCCCGTTGCTTACATTATCGCTCATTACATAACGTAACTTTATAATGTTTCACCCATAATTTGATTTTTAACACCAATATAAAATAGTCTTCACTGAAGCAAATCATCACCACCCTTTACGGTTTATATTTGTCTAATCATCACTCCACTTGACTTGATAACATCTCACCTAACTTGATTTCATGACCAATCTGTAATCATCATCCAACTTCAATTGTATGGTGTCCCTCATGATTAATTTTAGTTCATTGTCAATCATCTAACGTTTTCCCTTTCTGTCTTATCCTCACTTAACTTGACTTTTTAACGTGTCACCTCCGACTTTCTTATCAGATCGATCTTTGCAGAGCACTCCCCATCTTCCCTTACTTCATTTATGACCGATTTCAAATTGGTTCCTTGGCAATCAAAATAATTTTAATTTCTGTCTAGTCATCACTCAAACTGACTTTATAACATCAGTTCAAGCTGAAACTAACTTGAACGTTCAATTGCATTATGATTGATTTCAATTTGGTTTTCTGACAATCCCAAAAATGTATTCAATTCCGTCTATATTCACATTACAGTAGTAGTACTCAGCTCTTGTATAGCACTTTATCCAGAGGCGTCTCAAAGTGCTAAGTATTTCAATGACAGGTATGCAGAGCTAGCTTTGAATTATAAGACCAATTTATATAGCACCTAGTCTACAAGGTGATGAGCTGCAATCTGCTGTCAATGCCAGAAACACTGAGGAACCCCTTATCTCAACGATAAGTGTACTGAGCTCTATATTACGTACATTATGTGACACACCACAGGACCTACAGATTGTATGTCTTATCCCGAGATAAAGCAGCTATGGTTAAGTGTCTTGCTCAAAGACACAAGTGCTATGACCGAGACACAAACAAACAATCCGACAACACCAGAACTTTAGTCCAGTGCACTAGACCGCTAGGTCACATCACTCCAAATTTTCCTCAACTTGACTTTGAATCAGGTCATCCACAATTCGATTTGTTTTATCGTCCCTCAACCATTAGCTTGAGGTTCCCTCTGACCCTATATTAGCTTGAGCCTTTACAAGAGACAACTCTCATTGGATGATAATTAATGGTAAAAATGTATGCAGAAACAACACCTGTACATGCCAAATAGCAGTTGCTGATTGCTGACCTTTGCTAGACGTTGTACTACTTATTGAACGCTCTTCGCTTAATCCAGCTTCGTTCCACGTCCAGACATACACGGTGTACGTAGAGTAGGCATCTAAACCATCCAAGATGATTCCAGGTGTGGTTTGGTTGACACCCTCAGAGCGTACAGGGGAGCTAATTAGTTCACACTGGTCTCGGTGGGTGAGCTCATACTGGACAGTGTAGTGTAGTGGGCAGGGGTTTTGGGTCGCATCAGTTGCATTCCATGTAACGAGCAACATATCCAGGCCTCCATTGGAGTTAAGGCTTTCAACAGGAAGATGAGCTGCACAAAAATGAAACAAACAGGTTCAGAGATGAGCTCTGAGCTAAAAAAACAAAACATTTGGTTACCAGCTACAATGTGCTAAAGCTGTTAACCATAAAATGTGGTTTAAAATTGTCTGCCAAATAAAATATAGCAGACAGTTCATATTATATGGTAGTTGAGCTGTTAACCAAATTTCCGAAAGCAACATGTGCTTAGCTCCTTTTTGTCGTTTTACTAACAAGACTTTAAAAATCAGGCCCTGCATGGTTTTCCTCACTGACCCTCTCAACACATTTTTTAGCATGGTTTATAGGCAAAAACAAAGAGTTAATATCGTTGATACATAAACAATTTCAAACATTTTATTTCCACCTTTATGTGCACCTTGAAGCTGTTTTTTGTCTGGATTTGCATTTGTAACAGTGTTCAAAAACAAACATCCTAAAATAACTATATATGTATTCTTACCCCCTTTGACCCACCTTGTTAACCCTAGCAGTGTCCAGGGCTAATACAATCAGCCCCATTTTAGAGCTGTGCATTGGCAGGGCCGATTTAAACGGTCCATTTTATAGCACAATCTTATAAGTTACAACACACGACATAACCTTAAAGGCAGTGGACACTATTGGTAATTACTCAAAATAATTATTAGCATAAAACCTTACTTGGTAACGAGTAATGGGGAGAGGTTGACAGTATAAAACATTGTGAGAAACGGCTCCCTCTGAAGTGACATAGTTTTTGAAAAAGAAGTAATTTTCCACGAATTTGATTTCAAGACCTCAGAATTAGAATTTGAGGTCTGGAAATCAACCATCTGAAAGCACACAACTTCGTGTGACAAGGGTGTTTTTTCTTTCATAGTTATCTCGCAACTTCGACGACCAATTGAGCTCAAGTTTTTACCGGTTTGTTATTTTATCCATATGTTGAGATACACCAAGTGAGAAGACTGGTCTTTGACAATTACCAATAGTGTCCAGTGTCTTTAAAAAGACCTTAGTGAAAGTTTAAGTTGTCATCAAAATCAAGTTTGGGAAATCAGCTTCGAACTTGTGTCCTATCTTGACTGCAGTCAGTAATTCCAGAATTTGTATTGGCAATTTTTTTAAGTAGTTATTGAAAGCTTAAAATGCATTGTATTACCTATATCCAGGGCAGTACTAATATCAAGGTAGGACAAGCCTGACACTTTGCTTTAGTAACGAAAAGGCAGCTTTTCCTTAGTAAAGGGCACTTCTTCAAATTTCTACAGGGCACCAAGTCAAAGACCGAGGCGCATGAGGTGACTGCCTCCGTTGCCTACAATACCTACGTGAAGTGTCGGGCCTGGGTATCTGTCATAGTCTTTAAAGGCACAGTACACGTTTGGTAATTGGAGCCTACTGATTGTGTTAATCCTATATAAATGTAGGTACATACAATAAAACTAACCTGTGAAAATTTCACTTCAAAAAGGGGTCAGGTTTTTCAGATATCACTGAAAAACCGGAGCGAATATTTCCACGCAGGAAGAATATTCCCCATAGGAATACACAATCTGAGAGACAGAAACGCTTCTCAGATTCAAAATTTGGGGAATAAAAAGTGAGATATTTTTCATAACCGTAGTACTTCGAAGTTAAAAGTTTCTCAAAAAACATTATACTACCCAAGGCTGCTGTACTTCTTACCAAGTAAGTTTTTATCGCCAATAATTTTAGAGTCATTACCAAACGTGTACTGTGCCGTTAACCTTCAGAACTATTTCACTCGTTTATACTTTATGCAACAATGTCCTTTCACTGCTTCAACGCTTGAGTATAGAGTGCACTGTAGTAAAATTACTTATTTCAGCCGACCAAAATATGCCAGCTTTCTCTAAACTATGACAAAATTCCTATCTTATTGAGTTATTATCTTCAAGAATACCTTTAGTCGATGTGGTAAACTCTACTTCTTCAGTGTATGTTCCGACTGCAATGCTTGTGTTGGCCGCTACTTTAAACTTGTAATCAGTGCAGGGAAGGAGGTCGTTGAAACTCAAGGATCTTGTAGTAGTTGTAGCAGTTTTAGCATTCCCAGATGATGTCATCAACTCGTAGCTGTATTCTGTAATGTCCCCGCCCCTACTTCCACACGGCACCTCATCCCACTCAAAGCTGACGCCAGTTTCAGTTAAATTTAGGCGTTTAATATTAGCAGGAGGTGCTGAGGGGGCTGTAGGAAATTAATTTTAAAATAAACCTTTACAGAATGGTTCCCTGTGCGACACACAAAGACCTGCATTGGGTAAAACCTTTTTAACAGTACCAAGATACTTCATTGTATAAAAATGTGCAAACAACCAGATTAATAGGTACAAACAATGTCGACTCCACTGAGAAAGCACTTTTTAGGTTGTATAATTTGAAACTATTAAGTTTATTAATACTGGTTATAAAGGCCAAAAACTCTCAAAAAAGTGAGAAAATAAGTAGTCCGGCTGTGAATCTACCAGTCCCAGGCGAACAGCCACCTTTTCAACTGTTGGATGGTACTACTAGGGGCTTCTTAAATTGCTTGCCCAAGTCAAGACTTAACTTAACTCAGTCGAAAACATAGCATAATCTAAAACCAATTAAAAAACTTTTAAAAAAATAATAATAAGGAATTTAAGAAGTGTCACTCTATTCCAAGATGCATACTCAATTAATTTTGTATTCAAGTTCAACACCAAGTCCAAGATGAGCTGATTTAAGAGTCCTAGCCATATTGAAGGATCTAGGATTTATCACATTTAATTCCAAGGTTTGGGATAGATTTTTGTAAGAAAATATACGATTTCCTCAGGAAGCCTGCAATTCGTCGACTTATAAATTAACAAGTTACTCAAGGCTGGTAACCAATTCTTTGTTTACATTTATTTATTACGCAGGTAGGGAGTGAAAACCCATCCACACGCAAGGCTCTGGTCTGTGGTGGGGATTCGAATTAGGGTCCACTGAGCCAACTTGATCCCCCAAGTGATGTCTTTATGAGTAAATTGCTAACCTTTACTAGCTGTTGTACTATTCAGTGAACGCTCATCACTTAATCCAGCTTCGCTCCAAGTCCAGACATACACAGTGTACGTAGAGTAGGCATCTAAACCATCCAAGGTGATTCCAGGTGTGGTTTGGTTGACACCCTCGGAGCGTACAGGGGAGCTAATTAGTTCACACTGGTCTCTGTTGATCAGCTCATATTCTATTTTGTAGAGTAGACTGCAGGGGTTTTGATTCACATCGGGTGCGTCCCATGTAAGTTCTAACGCTTCCATATTTTCAGTGGTGGTAAGATTTGTGACAGCAGAATGAGCTGCACACAACAATAGAAACAAAACTTTCATTATGAATACCAGATGAAGTGTAAGTCCTTTTCAAAAGGTGCCTACAAAACAATGTTTCCTGTACACAATTTTGAATTAATGTATTTGGCAAAAAGGTAGGAGGGTTTGCTCATTTTGGAGTTACTTTACAAAAGCTTGCCAAAACCATTTGACACGGCGACTCTCTATAGTCTGAGGAATTCAAAATTAAGCGGTAATTTGTGACCAAAAAAGCACGTCACTGTACCAGACATTAATCAAATCTAACTCGCAAATGGCTTACTGATACAAATATTCCTCCTAAAACTGGCTAGATTGTAGGAAAACATGCACTACAGGCATGTCAGGTATAAAGGAGTTCCAACAAGGCGCAGTTAGTGGGAAAAAGGGTATTGAAGTTGTTCTTTGATCTTATACCTTTACTTGATGTGATAAACACTATCTCTTCACTATAAGTTCCGACGCCAAGGCTTGTATTGGCCGCCACTTTAAATTTGTACTCAGTGCAAGGGAGAAGGTCATTGAAACTCAGCGACCTTTCGGCTGTCGCTTCACTTCTATTACTGTTGCCAGATGAAGTCATCAATTCGTAGTTGTAGTCTGTAATTTCCCCTCCTCTACTGCCACATGGCACCTCATTCCACTGAAAGATGGCGCCAATGTCAGTTACATTGAGGTGCGTTACATTTCCAGGAGGCGCGGAGGGTACTGTGGAACAAATAACAATGAATGGATTAGTAAATTTATTTAGTTATTTTTTCAATTATTTATTTTGGGTTTAAAACCCAAAACATGGTCGGTAGTATCACCAGGTAATACTTAAAATTACATGCTTACAAAACCAAACATTAAGTATTACAAAGACAATACAAAATCAAAAACCCAGCCAGCCAGATATAAGAAATAACCCATAAATACTATCATCAGAAAAACAATTAATATATACCTCAAGATGGCCAAAGAAAAATAATAATCACAAGTACAAAAAGATGACTGACAGGTGAGATGCACTACATAAGAACTGCACGTAATCAACTTTAAAATGAAATCACACTGTTTTATGCTACATTCAAATAGTTCTAAAATGCATTAGTAAAATTATGTTTGTGGTAATTAGAACAAAAGTATGAGTAGGGCGTGATACTACAGTGAAGCTAGACTAGTCATGTCATTTTCTAAACATCCATAAAACTTCTGTTGTGTGCAACACCTGGTTTACCTTTTAGGCCTACAGAGTAAACTGATGAACATGAACTGCTTCTATATGATATTTTGCTTCCATCCCACTGAACCAAATCAAGACTGGGAGGAAAAAATACTTGGGCCATCACCCCACTTTGTTTACAAGTATGTTATCATCAGTATATCGTTATATGGTATAACTCATCAAAGTCTATTTCATGTACTGACAACTTGCTAGAATATTTGGGGTAAACAATTTAAACAAGCACATCAACTTTACCCTGTTAGAGTTCCCCCAAATGTCACGGCTACAGTACCAGGGACTGATCGATTGTCATGAACATTCTGTGCTGATGCTATTTGCATGACCAACAGGAGTGGCTCAATTGTCAAGGGTAAAAGACACTAGCTTTCATCGTTGAGTTGAGCGCCTCAAGCATCGTGGGAAAGAGACGCAAGCAATCATCCTTGAGTTGAGTGGCTCAATTTTTAAGAGAAAAAGGTTGAGCGATCATCCTCGAGTTGAGAGGCTTAATTATCAAGGGAACGAGCATGTGCAATCATCCTCTTAGTGAGTTGCTCAATTATCGAAGGAACAAGATTCGATCGTTCATCCTCGATTTTATCGATGATAGCTATGGTAGACAGGCTTATTGCATCAATCTATCGTCTATGTCACAGGCCCAGCAATCTTTTATCACCTGACTTCAAAAGGTGTTAGAGAAGTCATGCAGTGTTTTGAGTCGCGTAAGTCTCAAATTGATGCGTCTTTGCTGTTGAGTACTCGTTGGAAAGTGATTAATCTGCCCTCGGACTTGATGTTACAGACAAAGTTCTTACAAAACAAAGAAAAGTAAAAGTTCAAGAGCTGTGAGCTTCGGGGTTTCATTTCAACTAACCTCTTGCTACTCCTCTTGAGGGGGACTTAACTTAACAATAAACGACAAGAATGGAAACCCATTTTCTATTTATCCAGTTAATTTTAAACTGTCGTGCATAAATGGATCTGTCAGGTTGTTTGTTTGTGTGCTAAACAGTTGTTACTCAAGACTCAGATTCAGACTCAAACTTTGCCAAAAGGATTGAGGACTAGAATACAAGACGGCATTGTCAGCGTACAGTGTAGATGACAATTCCTGTCGAGTCTGAGTAGTTTGAAATAGTTACTGTGATTTTTTCAAGTAATTCATTCATTGACCTTAAGAAAGTTGCTTACCTTTACTAGCTGTTGTACTGTTCAGTGAACGCTCTTCGCTTAATCCAGCTTCGCTCCACGTCCAGACATACACGGTGTACGTAGAGTAGGCATCTAAACCATCCAAGGTGCTTCCAGGTGTGGTTTGGTTGACACCCTTGAAGCGTACAGGGGAGCTAATTAGTTCACACTGGTCTCTGTTGATCAGCTCATATTCTATTTTGTAGAGTAGACTGCAGGGGTTTTGATTCACATCGGGTGCGTCCCATGTAAGTTCCAACGCTTCCGTATTTTCAGTGGTGGTAAGATTTTTGACAGCAGAATGAGCTGCACACAAGAACAGAAACAAAACTTTTATTATGAATACCATATGAAGTGTTAGTCCTTTTCCAATGGGGCCTTCAAAAAAATATGTTTCCTGTATCCCGACCAACCGTTCAAAGACCTGCTGACCATAAAAGATTTTGCGACGCAATGTAACTGAGACAGCCAACACCCTTACACAAATTTGAATTAATGTATTTGGCCTGTTAGAGTTCCCCAAACTGTCACGGCTGATCGATTAATGTATTTGGCAAAATGGTAGGAAAGTTTGCTCATCTTGGAGTTACTTTACAAAAGCTTGCCTCAAACCATTCGACATAGCGACTCTCCATAGTCTGAGGAATTCAAATTTAAGCGGTAATTTGTGACCAAAAAAGCATGTCATTGTACCAGACATTAATCAAATCTAACTCGCAAATGGCGTACTGATACAAGTATTCCTCCTAAATCTGGCTAGATTGTAGGAAAATATGCACTACAGACATGTCAGGTATAAAGGAGTTCCAACAAGACGCAGTTAGTGGGAAAAAGGGTATTGAAGTTGCTCTTTGCTCTTATACCTTTACTTGATGTGATAAACACTATCTCTTCACTATAAGTTCCGACGCCAAGGTTTGTATTGGCCGCCACTTTAAATTTGTACTCGGTGCAAGGGAGAAGGTCATTGAAACTCAGCGACCTTTCGGCTGTCGTTTCACTTCTATTACTGTTGCCAGATGAAGTCATCAATTCGTAGTTGTAGTCTGTAATTTCCCCTCCTCTACTGCCACATGGCACCTCATTCCACTGAAAGATGGCGCCAATGTCAGTTACATTGAGGTGCGTTACATTTCCAGGAGGCGCGGAGGGTACTGTGGAACAAATAACAATGAATGGATTAGTAAATTTATTTAGTTATTTTTTCAATTATTTATTTTGGGTTTAAAACCCAAAACATGGTCGGTAGTATCACCAGGTAATACTTAAAATTACATGCTTACAAAACCAAACATTAAGTATTACAAAGACAATACAAAATCAAAAACCCAGCCAGCCAGATATAAGAAATAACCCATAAATACTATCATCAGAAAAACAATTAATATATACCTCAAGATGGCCAAAGAAAAATAATAATCACAAGTACAAAAAGATGACTGACAGGTGAGATGCACTACATAAGAACTGCACGTAATCAACTTTAAAATGAAATCACACTGTTTCATGCTACATTCAAATAGTTCTAAAATGCATTAGTAAAGTTAAGTTTATGGTAATTAGGACAAAAGTATGTGTAGGTCGTGATACTACAGTGAAGCTAGACTAGTCATGTCATTTTCTAAACATCTATTAAACTTCTGTTGTGTGCAACACCCTGGTTTACCTTTTAGGCCTACAGAGTAAACTGAACATGAATTTCTTCTAAATGATATTTTGCTTCCATCCCACTGAACCAAATCAAGACTGGAAGAAAACAATAATTGGGCCATTACCCCACTTTGTTTACAAGTATGTTATCATCAGTATATCGTTATATGGTATAACACATCAAAGTATATTTCATGTACTGATAACTTGGAAGAATATTTGGGGTAAACAAATCAAACAAGCACATAAACTTTACCCTGTTAGAGTTCCCCAAACTGTCACGGCTACAGTACCAGGGACTGATAGATTGTCATGAACATTCTGTGCTGATGCTATTTGCATGGCCAATTTGAGAGGCTCAATTATCAAGGGTAAAAGACACTACAGGGTTCGTACACTTATAATAGCTGTAAATTCAAGGACTTTCAAGGTCCAGAAATCCCATTATCAAGGACCAAAATCCAGCAAATATTGATGGTTTATAAAACGCTTGGTGTTGGGTGATTCGATTCTGTACAATTTTAAGTTTGAAGGTTGGCTGGTCACCTTTTTCGGATTTAATTGAAAATCATGTTTTGCACACCTCTGGGTACAAGAAACACAGCAGAGACTAAACTTTCAACTCAAAGTTTTTTTTATTTTAGACTCTGCTACGATCGAAACATAGGGCTTTTAACTATTTTTTAATTGTTAATAATGAATACATAAATCCCCCAAATAATTCTGAAAAAAGCAGGTGAACACATGTAACCCTTAACTATTTTTGGGGTCAAACAAATACTGTTGGTCGCCTGCAAGTTTTTTCAGTAGCCCATATATTACTAATAATGTAAACAATTTTTCAAAACGTTAAAACAAAACAAAAAAAATGAAAAAAAAATTGTTTTGAACGATCTTGTCCCCTAATTTCTGCCCTTGATATTACTTTTTTCATCAATAACCATTTTTATGGGTTCACGATTTGAGGATCGGTTGTATAAAAAACATCTTTTGCAATAAAATGTTCGCGATTTAACAATCAGTCGGCGAAGCACTTCAGAAAAAATAGTGAGGCGAGAGCGAGAGTGTTTATGAGCACGAGGTTATTATTTAGCACAGGATATATTTGGAACGAGGTTGAGATTAGACCCCACAGGCAGCGCAGCTTCCAACCCCGGAAATTCAAGGCCAGACACATGTGCATGGATTGTCTGTATCATAACGATCGCGCGTGACGATCGCGGCCACATTAAGTATAGCGCAAATCAAGACATGCAAACCATTTTACGAACTATAAAAGAAAATATTTCCTTGGGAATTTATAACCGTATCACTCATCTATTGTGACAAGGAACAATCTGTTGACTCGCCCGACGAACCAGTAAAGAAAGATGACTCGCCCGCCACTTTATGAAGTCAATTTGCCAAAGTCGGAACTGAAAACAAAGACGGATTTTCAAAGTCGAAAAAAAAAAAAAGAATTCCGCCAAAAGGCAGAAGACGTTAAACAAAATGAACCTTGCCAATCAAGACTAACATTTGGCATGATGTATGTCCGCTTTTAATAGCGATCCACTCTTGATACTTTGGATCATGGATCCATCTAGTGTTGTTAAACATACAACTTCCGACATTATTGCTGTTTACTGAAATCTGTCAGTACGGAGAGAGCTTTTAAGGCTGTTACGACTCTTCAATTCAACACGTTGTTGCAAAAACTTTCAAAATTTCACACAACTTCCGGTTCCTAGCGATGGCAGTAGCAATGTGGCAGCTCATAAATAATGTAAGAGTCTGCTGATAGATCAATAGAGACTGATAAATTCAGCGGAGGGGTGCACGAGTAGAGTTATTGCAAGTGCCAAGTTGATTTTTATCAAATTTGCTATAGTCGTTTCTTTCTCATTTCATTGAAAGTGAAGATGTCATTTCCTTATCATTTTTGTGGAGAAAATAAGTTTAGCAGAGTACTTCCGTGCTTATATTACCAGCAATGTATCACCCTACTCTTGTACCCTGCACACCCTTGTAAGAGAAAATGGAATTGTCCGCCACTACACAAGCACACAGTGCATGCGTACCTCGTGGGAATTGAAATGCTCAACCATCATACTAAAGTCCTATCGTGCATATTCATAATTCCACAAACGTTGTCTGATTGGACATTCTTGGTTTCACTCATGGGACTCTTGCTCTATGATTGGACAGGGCATACAGCGGCTAGCTTGCTGTTCTGAAAGGTTTGGCGTTTGTCAGCTGGCAGTTCCTCTGATCTTTCTGCGCGCGCCCGCGTGTCAGCTTATTTTCCAGGACATTTTCAATGTCTTTATTCTCAGTGACAAAGCGGGCAAGTACAAAAATACACATTTTTTAACTTGATGAAAAAACACAACATTACTCTGCATGATTAAATACTTTAATTACAAAAAGTGAATTTTCAAGGACTTACAAGGACCTAAGATAAATCCAAGGACTTTCAAGGCCTTGAAAAACAGATTTTCAACTTCCAGGACTTTCAAGGATTTTCAAGGACCGTACGAACCCTGACACTAGCTTTCATCTTTGAGTTGAGCGCCTCAAGTATCGTGGGAAAGAGACGCAAGCGTTCATCCTTGAGTTGAGTGGCTCAATTATTAAGAGAAAAAGGTTGAGCGATCATCCTCGAGTTGAGAGGCTTAATTATCAAGGGAAAGAGCATGTGCAATCATCCTCTTAGTGAGTGGCTCAATTATCAAGGGAACAAGAATCGACCGTTCATCCTCGATGTATCGATGATAGCTATGGTAGACAGGCTTATTGCATGAATCTATCGTCCATGTCACATGCCCAGCAATCTTTTACCACCTGACTTCAAAAGGAGTTAGAGAATTCATGCAGTGTTTTGAGTTGAGTTAGTCTCAAATTGAGTCTTTGCTGTTGTGTACTCGTTAGAAAGTGATTAATTACAAAACAGTGGATAGTAAAGGTTCAAGAGCTGTGAGCTTCGGGGTTTCCTTTCAACTAACCTCTTGCTACTCCACTTGAGGGGGACTTAACTTACCAATAAACTACAAGAATGAAAACCCACTTTCTATTTCTCCATTTCATTTTAAACTGTCGTGCATAAATGGATCTGTCAGGTTTGTTTGTTTGTTTTGATTTTTTTTTACTTGAAATGACTCAAAACTTGACTCGACTCAGATTCAGACTCAAACTTTGCCAAAAGGATTGAGGACTCGAATACAAGACCGCATTGTCAGCGTACGGTGTAGATGACAATTCCTGTCGAGTCTGAGTAGTTAAAAATAGTTACTGTGATTTTTTTTCAAGTAATTCATTCATTGACCTGAAGTAAATTGCTAACCTTCACTAGCTGTTGTACTATTCAGTGAACACTCTTCGCTTAATCCAGCTTCGTTCCAAGTCCAGACATACACGGTGTACGTAGAGTAGGCATCTAAACCATCCAAGGTGATTCCAGGTGTGGTTTGGTTGACACCCTTGGAGCGTACAGGGGAGCTAATTGGTTCACACTGATCTCTGTTGATCAGCTCATATTCTATTTTGTAGAGTAGACTGCAGGGGTTTTGAGTCACGTAGGTGCGTCCCACGTAACTTCAAATGCTTCTTCACTTTCAGTGGTGGCAAGATTTTCAACAGGAAGATGAGCTGTGTATGTAAAAATAGAAACAGATACTTAGAGATGGTGAAATATGGTCCAAATTTTGTAGAGTTGACATGTAGACATATTTGCCAAGCAACGTAGAAGAATCTTACTTTAAAAAAAAAGATGTTACCAGCATGGTAACCCATCAGTTGTGGTGATAGGATGTCCTGTTAATGTTTTGCTTTTAGATGACCCCTATTTCTCAACAATCTCCAAAACATCGGAGCTATCATTGTTGTGTTGTTGCCAGCCCCTATATGGCAGCCTTACAGCAAGAAGTGTTTCAGAGGTGAAACAAGCAAGGGAAAAGTACAAAATGTTACAGGTTTTTGGCTGGTGCAATTTGTTTTGTGGTGAGCAAAGTTATATATTTTATCATAGGGGGGTGCCACCTTTGCATGACTATTTAAAGAGGGCTCCAAGGTCAATTTGTGACGCACTCATTTTCCAACAGATAGAGTCCTCATGAAAGTGGAGAAAAAATCCCTAAAAGTCTCTAACCTCACGTAAAAATGGTGTAAAATGTCATTTTGTTTGATACTCTCTCAAGAGCGAAATTTGAAACATGACATCATCGGACATCAAAAACATTCCAATGAGAAATTTTTGAGAAAGTCAAAAGGCCAAATTCTATTGGAAAATGAGTGCATCACAAAACTTAACTGACCTTGGGGCCTCTTTTAAAGGGAAAATAGACAATAAAATCAAAGTCACAAGGAAGTATAGGCCTACAACCACTGCTGACAATGTGCTCATATTTTTGACATATTAGCTGCTTGAATCTCAATTTTGTGTACTTTTTACTTTAGTTTAACATTGCTTCGGGTTGTATCCACACGTCAATAACTCAAAGCAAAACTTGCAAACAAAATGAAGACTAAGTGTGTCTATCCTTTAGACTGTGACCCTTTAGTCTTTGGCATATACATGTTATACTTGTAAAGGTATCCAAATAACGATTGCAATGGTGAGAATTTGTTCATAATAATGGAATGTTCTATTCAACGAGGCGAACGGAACATATTCTTAACAAACAACAATTATTTTCTCCATTAAACGAATGAAAAACCTTTACTATTTGTTTTATATAATATCCGAGTAGGTCGTTGTCATTTGATTGGAGGCTAAAACTGCAAGACTAAATACACTGTTTCAGATTTTGTTCAGGCATGTACTGCTGTGTATAAAGCATGGTGTGGTCTAGCGTGCAATAGCCACAAAGGATGGGACGAAAATGCAGGGTATATAGTACCAAAGTACACTGTTGACGTAGGCTATGTAATGGTTTGATTCTTATGAATGCCTGTGACCCACAATCCTCCCATCAAATGACAAGGATCTACTTTGGTTTTATGTACATTAACTATAATAGACTAAAAATAGAGAACGGGGAGCTCCCCCGCCATTGCTGTCATCTATGGAGCACAAAATAGTTTGGTTACCATGGCTGTGAATGCGTATCAACGAGCACTTGGAATGTGTTAACACACTATAGAACTATGGAACACACAGCGATAACGCCAAGCATTTCATGACTGTTCGCGTACCTCAGTTATTTACGCATTTACAGCAACACACAGCCTTCTTAGTTTATCATTGCCCCATTCATTGGAGTAGTTAACCCCCATAACTGGGTTAAAAACCGTCAAAAAACTGCAGTCGCCGATATTAAACTGTGACAAATTCCCCAAGTTTGTAACATAATTAAACGTCATGTACGCCATTTTGGGAGTCAATGTGCTATACAGAGTAGTGCACAATTTAGGCTCTCACAATGGTGAGCGTGGCAGACATTCGCCACGTGTGACTAAGTGCAAGGGGTCTATTGATACAATTTTCAGAGTACCTTTAGTGTCCGTGGAAAAAAATGTCTCATTACTGTATACTCCAACATCAACACTTGTCTTGGCCGCTACTCTGAATGTGTAATCACTGCAGGGGAGGAGGTCATTGAAAATCTTAGATCTTTCCGTCATTCCTTCACTGACAGTTGTTCCGGGTGACTTGGTGAGCTCATATCTGTATTCTGTGATGAGCCTCTTCTACCCCCACATGGAACCTCGTCCCACTGAAAGATGGCGCCAATGTCCGTGACATTGAGGTGCATTACATTTTCAGGAGGTGCTGAGGGTGCTGTGGAATAACAATCAATAAACATTTGAAGGTATGGCATTGGTTAACGTTGGCAAAAATGCTGCTTACTCTCTTTGAATCAAGATAAGGTACAACATTTACAAAGCTAGCACAGAACTGCCTCAGGTATGCTCACTCTCTTTGAATCCAGATAAGGTATCAAGACTAGCAAAGCTAGCACAGAACTGCTTCTAAACTGCTCACAAAAAGTTAGGAAACTTTTTTTAATCAAGTATATTTTTATTATTTATTACTCTCTTTTATATGTTATATATCAATGCAAAGCTGAAGTGTTCCTCTTTAAAATGATACCAACATTTGCAATGATTACATGGTGCTGAATTTGGCTACATGAATGACAATGAGGCAAAGTCACAAATCAAATGTGCCAAAATTACCGTTATCTGTGCTAACCAGTCAATAGGTAATGATCAATAATCAAACCGGTCAAGCTTCAGAACCATGAATGGTTTACACAAAGATTTACACCAGTGAGCGCACCACACACAATTAACCCTCATCTCTTGAAAAACACCTTGTTTGGGTATTTGCAAGACTGGGTTAACAATAACTCCAGGTGGAAGGTCATGAAGGTAAGTGATGAAAGGTTTAGGCCTACAACTTGTCATTTTTTCTGAGACATGGTAAACGTTTTGCAGTTTCAATATGCCGCGTTTAACAGATTTGGAGATGAGAAGAAGGTGCCATCCACTCGTTACTGAACTTTTTGTCTCAATAAAGTGGATTAAGATCAGTAAGTTGTCTTGCTTGTTTGAATTACAGTGTCAATTTGTTTGTTCATACAGTAACACAAAATTGCTAATCTTGGCACATTTGATTTGTGACTTTGTCTCATTCTCATTAAAGTGGCCAAGTCCAGCAACATGTCATCATTGCACATTTGGTATCATTTTAAAAAAAAGCACTTCAGCTTTCTATTGATATGCAACATAATACAAGAGGGTAATAAATAATAAAATATACATGATTAAAACAAGTTTCCTAACTTCTTGTGAGCAGTTTAGTATGCTCACTCTGTTTGAATCAAGATAAGGTACAGTATTAGCAAAACTAGCACAGAACTGCTTTGATATGCTCACTCTCTTTGAATCAAGATAAGGTACAACATTTAGCAAAGCTAGCACAGAACTGCTTCTAGTATGCTCACTCTCTTTGAATCAAGATAAGGTACAACATTAGCAAAACTAGCACAGTACTGCTTCTAGTATGCTCACTCTCTTTGAATCAAGATCAGGTAAAACATTCAGCAAAGCTAGGACAGTACTGCTTCTATTATGCTCACTCTCTTTGAATCAAGATAAGGTATAGCACTTAGTAATGTCTTCAGGGGTGAGAGTCATCGTAACAAAAAGGTCTGAAACTAGGATCCACATGTTAGGAGGTACATGTTAAAATGGCCTTTCCACCTTTTTTAAAGAATCCCTGGAGTTATCAATGAGCTTTTGGGAACATTATCCTCAGTACTAGAGAAGTACGAATGTAGATCAATGAGCATTATTTGTTTAATTATTATTATTATATATTTCTGGTAATGAAACCAAGGATGCCTCATAAGTGAACTTAGTCACTGTAAATGGCAAGCCTGAGGAAACCTGTAAAGAAGGGTGCTTGCTATGTGAACCAGAAACACCAGGGTTAACCCCTACTCTTCTGCGATAAGTGTTCTGGGTTCTTTTACGTGCAGTTCCAATTCTAGTACATGGGACCTGCGGCTTAATGTCCCATCCCAATTATGGCACAGTGTCTTGCTCAAGGAAACAAGTGTCAAGACCAGGACTCGAACCCTCACTCTGCTGCCCACAAACATCAGAGCTTGAGTTCGGTGCACTGAACCCCTCGGCCAGGATACGCCACACTTTATGTCTGAAGAAACTAACAACTGCTTTTCCCCATTTGGATGATATTGGATGATAACGAATGGTAAGACGGTAGAGGGGAATAATACTAGACAATTAGGCAATAATAGTGTGAGGAGCCGGTCTTCACAGTGTGATAATTACCGCGTTGGTGGCTGGCCGCTCTTATTGGACCGAGCCTTCGCCTCGGTCAATTTACGGCGGCCAGCCACCAACCAAGGTCATTCCCACACAGTGAAGACCGGTTCTTTGCACTGTTATTGCCATTAATCAATACCTTTAAAAAAATAATAAAATACAAAAACAATACGAACAAAGAAAACATTTGATTTGAGAGTTCCCCGCACAAGTACATAACTTTTGCACAATAATATGCTTGTTTAGGGTCTATTTATTCTCTAGTTCACAGAGCCGGTCTTTATATCACATGTTAACCCCCAGGCAACCAGTCTTCGACCAATCAGAGTGCAAAAACTCTCTGAGGTAGTTATTAATGTTCGTTCTTTACCAACCTTGTTCCGCTGTAATGAAATCATCATTAGTGACATCATTCAGGTAGAGCCCGAGGCCAGCCTCGTTTCTTGCCCTGACTCGTATCTTATACGACGAATGAGGGAAGAACATCGATGAATCAAGATCGGGTTCCTGAAACAAAGGATCAGTGTTGAATTTAATTTGAGAATTATATTCAAACAATGACAAGTTTTTAGAACAGTGGTTTTTTTTTAGTTTTATTTTTACAACTTTCATTGATCTTGAAATTACTATATAGTGCACACATGTAGTCATGGTCTACGACACTCTCAAACACAAACACATTTTCAGTGTATGCTAAACACCAACAGAAAACTTTACATCGTAGTTAAAACACACAGCAGCAGTCCACACACACAACCGCACGCACAAAGTACATTATGCACCGACACATGTCAGTGTTATTGTTCGCGAGTGACCTTTCGTGACCGTCAACCAGATCTCCACCCTTAGACCAGCGCTGTCAACTTCCAAATTCAAACAGGAAGTAAGAATCACCGATTCCTGAATCATGTGTTTCTAGCCGCAAAGGGGTGCTTTGTCAATCAATGCAATCTAAAACGGATTTACAAAACCTTCCTAAAAAAAATGGCTCTGTAATGTTCATTTTTTTTCTCTAAAAAAACTTGACAACTAATGAGGCTGAAACTTCTACAGCTAAATTGTATTATATGCATCTTCATTCACAGTGAATATGGGTTCTTTTCATGGCCCAAAACAGCAGTAAAGATGTCCTCAAATGTGTCTGCCATGTTAAAATTTCTAGAAAGTATATCTTTGGGAAAGTGATAATAATTTTTATTGGCAATGATAACCAAGCTTGTAAACTTTGGTGGGGTGGGGGCAGTGGTGTAAATGGACATTTCCATTCCTGTAGGCAAGCTGGCGAAAGAAAAAGTTCAAATTTGAGGGGGTTTTGATGTAACAAACCTTTGTGCATTTGTTTGTGCATTTTTTTAAATCTCATTAGGGGCCAGAGGGGGAGTAAGGGTTCTGAGCTGGGAGATCCAGACCTCCCCCGCCCCCTCCACCACTGGTTATGCCACTTGGTGGGGAATGGGGGATGGCGTTGACAGGTTGGTCCAAATGAACATTTATTTTTGTATTAATGAAACCAAAGAAGCCCTAAAAATTTCAACCTTTGTGGAAAAAAAAAAGGTTGAGTGGAGCTCCATTAATGTGGAAGACGAGAAAGATAATATTAATCAGAATCCCTTGTTTTCTCTATAATGCACATATCCTATTAGCTAGATCAAGGCACTTTACAACATTCTTATCCTGTGTGACTTCAGACATACTTTGAGCGTTCCTGAAACTTTCTCAACTCCCTGGGGAGCATACAGCCCCAAGATCCTTAATTTAGCGATAAGGGTTTGATCCAACACAATACTGTCTCAGCCTTCTCAGGTTCCCATTTATACACCTGGGTTATGAGAAGCAATTATGGTTGAGTGCCTTGCTCAAGGATGTGAGTGTCATGCCTGCAATCGAACCCACGCTTGGCCACGTTTCGATGACTAAGTCACACAGAACTTGAGTCCAACAGACGAGACCGCTCGGCCACGACATGCCCTGACAAGATGGCGCTGTGCCGACCACATTGGAACCCATGGGATGGGCAGTGGAAACCATTGTGCAATACTACAAGATAACGCACCGGTAAGGCGTAAATCAATGCTTCAGTTGTGGCTACATTCAGATACGTATCAGACACTGGCTGGCACTGATCCCTGTTGATGAGCTCAAACTGCACGGTGTAGTTGCTAACAGGGCACATGTTGGAAGCTTTCTCCCATGAAATCGCCCGCTGACTGGCTGTTGTTGTGATTGCAGGGTTTTTCACTTCCAGGGGTACTGTGCATATAATAAAAAGTAAGAAGATTAGGAACCAGCCAAAAGCGATGTACATCACAGTTTATCTATCATTCAAAACCACAGTGGATGATTTAAGTGGTCAGACAGTAGGAGGGTTGACTGGGTACTGTGTAGATGCATTCACAACATGATATCATAATTGCAGGCTGGCATAGTATCATTCAAAAACACAGTGGATAATTTTGAATGGTCAGGCAGTAGGAGGGTTTAACAACTTAACCCCCGGAAGATGTGTACAAGAAAATATTTTCCAGACGTGCGAACGGAGGCCTTAACCGGCTTAAAGACCATTTACAAAAACAGGCAAGGGATGCCCGAACATTCCATTGTGTAGCGGGCACAGTGCATGCACTCAACATGCTGAGTAACATGAGTAACAAAGAGGGACAAAGGGTACTGAAATTTCTTACTCCAATCCTCCCTTTTTCGAGGGTTATTGTGTATACCCCAACTCCAGGCCTTCCTCCTTTTGTTAGGCTGCCACCATTTTATTCAGCATGGGAGGTAAGTCTGAAAATCCATTGTTATCATTATTATCGGCCGCGGCTCACAGCCAAGGTAAGGCCGATTATCAGCCAGCGCTTATAACTGCCGCCGATTCAAGGTGAACAAAAGCCACTTTTTCTCTGAAGAGAAAAACAAGTCCCGGATCATTTCATGAAGAACGTTTGCTGTCTTTACTTGATTAAGTCATGGTTTCAACGTGCCCAAAATATTCTCAAAAAATAAAATATTCTGAAAATTCTGAAAATTAATCCTGTGGGTGTATCTTGAAAATTTTTGAAATTCCCAGCGGTAAGTGATAACAAATTATAACCCAGTCGTTAATAATGCCATTGTAAGAAGGAAACACAGTGTAGATTCAAACTTACCAGTGCATTCAATGCAGTTGACTCCGATTCGCCCAATAGAACAATTATCTAGATACAAAGAATAAAATGTAGAGTAGGATATTGTAAATGGTGGTTACAGAGTGAAGACTCTTCTGGCTATTCAGTGATTGAATATGATGCAACAGAGTGTGTGAATAAATCAAACTTGCCTACAACTTCTCAATAAATAAAAAGCAAAATGTAAATGTTGGAGTACTTGAACTTATTGAATCGGAAATTTAGCTTGAGAAAAACAATTTTAAATAATGGTTTTTTGTTTGCTTATTTGTTTGGTTATTTATTCACTGCTTGTTTAGTTTTTGGTTGTGTGTATGTAACTTTATTTATTAATTTGTTTACTTGGGGGGGAGTGTTTTATAGTTATAGCTGTGTACACTACCCTAGCTATTACTCTTTTTGAACATTCTGATATTTCTGGATGACACTTGAATGTCGGAATGTTAAAAACAGGTAGTATAGGACTGTCCAGTGCAAAAGCTAGAGGGAATGTCCGTGTGTGTTTTGGGGTAGGTATAAACATTCAAACCAGGGATCTATCCCTAAAGTCAGCTTAAACTAAAGGGACAATTAAATGGGGCGTTGTTGTGCAAAACATGCCCAGTTGTAGGTCAAATCTTTGATCATAGTGCGCATGATCGGACAATTTTGCCCAATTAATGTGCCATTTTCACAAACAATTATGATTAATTCACATTGTCAAAAAGTTGCCAATATATATATGGGCAACAGTGTAACCAACAGTTATGATTAATTCAGGTTACAAAATATTTGCCCAACATTTGCCCAACTTTTGTTTCACTCCTCGTGAAAAAAAGGGCAAACAAAAATTGCTGGCCCAACAACAGCAATGATTGCTTTTGTTTGGCAATCCTTGACCAACAATTGAGGAAACTACTTTGCCCAGCAAAACAAGTCAAAATATTTGACCAACGTTTTTGCAGTGTACAAAATTTAGAAGTACAAACAAAAGAGGGACAATAGGAGGTCCCATATTGCAGGTGATCACACACTTGTGTGTGTGTGTGGCTGGGAGAGGGGGGGGGGATTGTACATTAGGGCTTCTTGTAGTCTTGGTACAAGGGGTCCTAGCACATTTTCTGACTGATTGGTTACTGTACACTGTACAGCAATACAGCTCTTTCATGATTCACTGATAGACATGATAGAGGGCAATCTGTGCACATCAACTAGTACCTTGTCGATAAACTAAGTGTTTTATAGTCTACAAGCCTACGTAGACGCTTAAACCATAAAGCGCCCTCTATTGGTGAATCAGAGAGAAAAGGACGTCTAGTACAAAGACTAGGCTAGTTAGGGACCACCAAAATTTGTCAACATTTTTCAGGTCGCACAGAGTGTACTACTACAGAGGACCCAAAAAGAGGAGTCATCAAAAATTGTCTTTCAAAATTGATGCACATTTTTTTAATATCAACAATTTTACACACCTTTTACAATTGAACTTGGTCTCCTACCCTCCGCCCCCAGTCATACTCTTTGTATGACACTGACAGTGAAAATGTTGAGAACTTTGGACAGCACCTTAACTGCTCTAATGTATCAAATTGCTGCATGTGCATTCCACTGGTTATTTCAGGCTACTGAGGAGGATAATTTTCCTTGTTAGTACGCAAGTCTCGCAAGTATTCAAACACTTTCGGACCGCTTTAGTCCCACGTACATTGCCTTAACATGTGAAAGAAACTTGCACACTTCAACGGGTCCCAATGTTCGAACACCCGCAAGACTTGCACAGTATACTCAC
The DNA here is from genome assembly GCA_032158295.1 of Pycnopodia helianthoides. Lineage (NCBI taxonomy): Eukaryota > Metazoa > Echinodermata > Asteroidea > Forcipulatida > Asteriidae > Pycnopodia > Pycnopodia helianthoides. The sequence goes on along the minus strand of CM063253.1, from coordinate 15,221,462 downwards.
TTTGGCAATTTTCGCCTCTAAAACCGTCTTCACATTCACCAGGGCAGCGACCATGGCCTTTGTTACAAGAAACACCATTAGCACAATGACATTGCTGTCTGCAACCAGCACCAAAATACCCATCGGGACAATCTGTAGCAAAATCAATGAGAGACATTTCGTAAATTCTAGGCTGAATTTACATGCACAATTAATACAAGATCATTGCTTTTGCAAATTCTATTTCTACCCTCTGGTTTTTAATTAACATTCCATCTTTCCAACCTGTGAGGATGTCATCAAATTGTGTACATGTACAAGCAACTGGTCCTGTTTTAGGGGAAGCAGAGGAAAAATAGAGGAATATTTTGCACATTCATATTTATTTATTTAGTTATTTATTTTGTCTTTTTTAACCAGGGTAGCCCCATCAGTTTTTGAGGAACTGTTCTTCCTGGGGGCCCCGATTCATGAATGCTTCCATTGTATTTCAACTGAAGAAACTAAAGAAACAGTTGTCTTGGAGGTCGTCAAATGCTATTGCCAGGGATGAGATTGGACGAATATGAAAATTCCTGATAATTGGCTTCTGGGTCCTACCATGATTCTAGACATGGTACCTCTCATGGTACAATTCAGGAGGTTTACAGACTCTGTGCATCACCAGAAATACAAAACTACAGGTTTGGACACAATATGGACTATTTGTTTCTCCCTTTTTGGTGATTGCTTTACTTCTTTCAAGAAAATTTGAAGGCTCAAGGAGATTTGAGAAAATCCTGACATCTGAAAAACATCCTGAGAAACCACATGCCTGTATTTCTCAACATTGGAAGTAGTTGGGTTAATAGTGGCTAAAAGTTTGACATACCATTCTCACAGTTGCGACCAGTGAATGAAGCAGCGCAGGTACATCCAAATGGATCAGGGAGACACATCAGGTTGCTTCTACAAGCTGTGACTGTGTCCCTCGAGCTGCAAACAATACCAGCGTCTTGACCAAAATAGTTCTTTCCAGTTACTGGGGAAAACAAAAATTCAAGAAATAACTGAACATTACTCAGTAAAGTTAAACAGTATATATAATGATGCCAGTTAAACTGCATGCTCACCTCTTCGAGTTCCAGGTCTGTCCTCAATACATTCTAACTCAATTTGTTACATACAATAGTCCTGGTTGTGAAAGGTTCAAACTGAAAAACTACTTGGCACTTGTGTTGTGCCAGTGCCGATGCCAGATAGGATACCTCTTAATTACTGTGTAATGAACACTAAACAAAACAGGGGCCGGGTATCATCTGATCATTAAAGGGGATTTTGTCCCCCAGTGTGTGTCCCCCATACAAATTATATGGACTGTAGGCAGTTGATTCAAAAGTAAGGGCGCTATCACATTAAATTTCTATACAATTCGCCATATGGGGGACAGTCTCTGGAGGACAAAATCTCCTGCCAAACCGGCCGAACGAACGGCTGGTGTATCGTAGTAAGAAGGCCAAGCTAACAATAAGACAAGCATCAGCCGTCACCTGATGCACACCGCCGCCCGGTAACCTTGATTGTAAGGCTCAGCTGTCTCGCGCCATCCCTTTGCCGGTTAGTAGATAGATAGATAGATAGATACATTTATTCAATGTTGCAAATAGTGTATAATACAGAGTAAAATGGTCAAAATTACTTGAAAAATATAAAAGAGATTAAAAGGTGAAACTTTAAACAAAGTGCAACATCTAGGTCCGGGGAGAAGCATAGCTTTTGTTCCCAGCCTATGAACGGACAGACAAAAAAACAGACAGACATTAAAATACAGGACAAAACTAACAGGTGTAAGACAGAAAATAAAGCCGTTACTATTTCCACATACAAAAATTACATCACAGAGCACAGAGTCTGTGAAGTGAAATTTTTCAGGTACTATCCCGTCTAGCCCACCTTGTTGGGCTGTTATGGCTCTCTTCTAACCATCAGTCTTATTATACTCGCCATTAAAGCCCACTATGATAAATGACAGGGCTTACCAAATGATTCCTTTGTCCAGATGTGATAATTTGAAAATGGCAAAAAAAAAAACGTGTACCAAAAATTACTTTACAGTTCGTCGTGACTAGGGCCGGCCATCTTAATTATGATTCTCTGCCTGGTGATCGTGAGAAGTCAGGGCCTCCAGTACCACGAAGAGCGTCGCAGGTACCGCGTGACGTAATCATGCATATTCACTTGCCAAACACAAAGGAATCATTTGGTAAGCCCATCATACATCATAGTAATTCCACAAATGTAAGGAATAATATGAGTATAGGTTTGAGTAGTATGGGATGTTTAGAAATGGGAGAAATTTGCAATCAAAGTGGTTCGACTTGATGGTCCTTAAAAAACTTCGCGTCGAGTATAATAAGACTGATGGTTAGAGCCATAACAGCCCAACAAGGTGGGCTATATCCCGTCAGGCAACGGACTCTATGCATGGAATAAGTGTGCTGCGTGTGCGTGTACGGTGCGTGTATGGACTCTGTGTGCGTGGACAAAATAAGACAGCTGCAATTAAGGCTTGGGTTACTGGTATGACATCACCACTGCTTATACCAATGCACGAAAGAGAAAACAGCGAATGCCTTTCCAAGCGTTCTTTGTGTGTGGCTAGCAAGTTTATAATGACGGCCAACACGCTACCATCTCAATGAAAACGGTGAGGTGGGTTTTTAAACTATGCCTAACCTACTCCTTTATTCCACAGGCAGACAGGCTACCTATCACTCACTCACACTACTTACGAGTTTCGCAAAAGTCACCGCTGAAGCCCGGTGCGCAGATGCAGTCCCCCGTTTTGTCATCACAAACAGCCTCATTATGACAAGCAGGACACGTTTTGTTGCATGATGGAGGATTCCAAGAGTACAATCCACATTCTGTCAACAACAACACAGAAAACTTCTTATTTTTGATAAATGATGCAAAATCAGGGTTTGGGTAACCAGAAAGGGGGGGCAGCAGACCCCCCCCCCCTCACTAAGAATTTCCCTCCTCTATTTTGCCCCCAAATTGCGAAAGTGAGATCGAAAAATGCACAAATGAATGGTTGATACATTAAATAGGTCTTTGCACGCCCCGCCCCCCTCCCACAACTTAAATATCTGGTGTGGTCATGACACGCCAATGCAATGCATTGTCACATTGTACTACTAGTCCTAGGCCCACCAGTTATCTGAGCTGTCATTTCAAGACCGTCCTTGGCCACAGTGTCGCAAAGGTTGACGTTAATGTTCAAGTACTCACAGTTGCTTGTTTATTCCCATAGTCTATCGAGCCTACCTCGTACAATGAGTTTCATGATCCCATGCTCCTGTTCTGCACGTCTGGACGCTTCGAAGCATTCGTAGATTCCTGCATCAGTGACTTGTATGTCAGTGACAGTACCGGCTGGTTCCCCATTCCATTCCGTTTTGTCATTACCATCATGCTTCCACCGTAAGTCACCTTGGTTACTGCCTGTGTACGACATTGTCAATGTCACAGGCTGCCCAACGACTGCTACCACGGTTGGTGATTCCGGGGTAATGTAAGCTTCATGCACAAAAACATAATTAAAGTTTAATTAGTTGCAAATTTTGTCTTCCTTCCAAAGCCCCCCACCCCCCCCCCCCTCCATTCAGTGTCGACCACTCTGCCTGAAGGCTTAGGATGTTGTTCACTTGGCCCCCACTGGTCTGTCTCAACTCAACCAAGACTTGGGGGGGGGGAAGGCCCTCTCAGGACAGAGCGAAAGAATGTTACTTACTGCCTCGATCCACTGATCCTTAGACCTTACGGGGCAGATCAAAGGATTTTTAGATAGCGGGTGCAAACTTTGTTGACTAATTTCAAATTTGAACGTTTTTTATTTAAATTATTCGGCTGAGAGGCAACGCAAATAATCATGAACATTTGGTGATCGATTATGTGGCATGGTGTACGCCCCCCCCCTCCCCCTCAATCCTATCGAGTCTTTATATTGTGTTCTGGGAATCTCAGGAAATCCTTAGAAGATTTTAGGGAGGGGGGTACTTCTGTCAAGAGGAAAGGAGTGTGTAGTATGGGAACAATTACGGGGACACCCTCTGCCACCTATCGGGCATGGTATACTGTTACTGTATTATATGAAGCTCCTAATCATTGGTCGGTCCCACAGGCTCAGAAGCAGACAGAATTTATTCAAAATAAATAACCCTTTGAGTTTGAAAAATTATTTCAAAAGACAATTTTTCCTCCGAATTACTTCCCTCGATGTATACGATGTTTACCGAGCGCAACTATTTTGAAACCAAGGATTCGCCTTGGCCACACCTGGGGCTAAAAAAAAGGACTTCCCCAATTACCATGTCGCATTCCCATTGCGGTTCTGAATCGTGAAAAACCTTGGGTAAGCGTGTCTGTGCATTTGTGATTTTTATGACTGCAATTCCCGAGGGTATGTGTGCCTGGGTTTTGTGAAGTACAGGTTACAGGTAGCATCTGTGGGTTTGTGTGCCCGGATGCCAGTGCATTTGTGATATTGTGATACTTCAATTCCTGTGGGTATGTGTGCCCGGGTTTTGGAGTAGCATCTGTGGGTAGGCGTGCCCAGCATCTGGGCACTTTGCCCAGTAGGCCCTATGCAATAATTACAACATAAAAGTTTTAATGTCGCAATTATTGCATACTGGGCAAAGTATGCGAGTTCTTTTTATAGTTCTTAATATTAACTCAGGGTGTACACACCTATATTCCAACACCCCTATGTTCCGACACCCCTATGTTCCGACAACTCAGCCTATATTCCGACATCCCTATGTTCCGACACCCTAAATTCCGACACCCCTATGTTCCTACACCCCTATGTTCCGACAATGAACCTATATTCCGACATCCCTATGTTCCGACACCCCTATGTTCCGACACCCCTATGTTCCGACACCCCTATGTTCCGACACCCCTATGTTCCGACACCCCTATGTTCCGACACCCCTATGTTCCGACACCCTATGTTCCGACACCCCTCTGTTCGACACCCTATGTTCCGACACCCCTATGTTCCGACACCCCTATGTTCCAACAAATGAACTATATTCCGACACCCTACATTCCGACACCCCTATGTTCGACACCCCTATGTTCGACACCCCTATGTTCCGACACCCCTATGTTCCGACACCTATGTTCCGACACCCCTATGTTCGACAAATGAACCTATATTCCGACACCCCTACATTCCGACACCCCTATGTTCCGACACCCCTATGTTCCGACACCCTATGTTCCGACACCCCTATGTTCCGACACCCTAGTTCCGACACCCTATGTTCCGACACCCCTATGTTCCGACACCCTATGTTCCGACACCCCTATGTTCCGACACCCCTATGTTCCGACACCCCTATGTTCCGACAAATGAACCTATATTCGACACCCCTACATTCCGACACCCCTATGTTCCGACACCCTATGTTCCGACACCCCTATTTCCGACACCCCTATGTTCCGACACCCTATGTCCGACACCCCTATGTTCCGACACCCCTATGTTCCGACACCCTATGTTCCGACACCCTATGTTCCGACACGTTATTTTCGCCTATTACTCTGGTAAAAATACAATTACCAAAGTTTCTTGGTGAATTTTGCATAAAATTTCATTAGGCCTGCGCTAAACGTCGCACTTTTGCCGTGTCGAACTCAAATAATTGGATGAATTAAATTCGAGAAGAGTGCGACGTAGCGCAAACTTACTTGGTAATGAGTAATGGGGAGAGGTTGATAGTATAAATCATTGTGAGAAACAGCTCCCTCTGAAGTGACGTAGTTTTCAAGAAAGAAGTAATTTTCCAGGAATTTGATTTCGAGACCTCAAGTTTAGAATTTGAGGTCTCGAAATCAAGCATCTGAAAGCACACAACTTTGTGTGACAAGGGTGTTTTTTCTTTCATTATTATCTCGCAACTTCGACGACCAATTGAGCTCAAATTTTCACAGGTTATGCATATGTTGAGATACACCAAGTGAGAACACTTGTCTTTGACAATTACTAATAGTGTCCATCCATCGTCTTTAATGTGAATTAAATTTTTCTGAGGACGTACGGCATCAGATTGACTAAGATTATGAATTAAATGTGATGTAGTTTCCTTGAGTCGAACAGCTTTTCTCGAAAATGGCTAGCAAAATGTTGGTGCAGGTTGTCGGAACATAGGGGTGTCGGAACATAGGGGTGTTTGAGCTGTCGGAATATAGGGGTGTCAGAATATAGGGGTGTCGGAACATAGGGGTGTCAGAATATAGGGGTGTCGGAACATAGGGGTGTCGGAACATAGGGGTGTCGGAATATAGGTTGAGTTGTCGGAATATAGGGGTGTCGGAACATAGGGGTGTCAGAACATAGGGGTGTCGGAACATAGGGGTGTCGGAACATAGGGGTGTCAGAACATAGGGGTGTCGGAACATAGGGGTGTCGGAACATAGGGGTGTCAGAACATAGGGGTGTCGGAACATAGGGGTGTCGGAACATAGGGGTGTCAGAACATAGGGGTGTCGGAACATAGGGGTGTCGGAACATAGGGGTGTCAGAACATAGGGGTGTCGGAACATAGGGGTGTCGGAACATAGGGGTGTCGGAACATACTGACATAGGGGTGTCCGAATATAGAGCAGTAACCAACTCCAGAGTCCATGGCAGTTTTAAGCTTTGCGAGCTTAATAAAATGCACACGTTTTGCAGCTGAGTTTTCCGTTAAAATGTGTCAGAAATGAAAGCTGTTTTAAGTTGCGACAAAACAGTAAATTTTGCTCATTTTATACAACATACATTACATAGAGATGTGTTCATGACATTATTCGTCCGAGTATAAACCTTATTCATGTACACACAGGCAGCTACAGACATGCCCACTTTAGCCTAGGCATGGAGCGCATGGAGGAAGAAACCTCCAAGGTTTGTTGGGCTACTTACTCTTTTTATTTGAGTCTCCAAAGCAGCTAACAAGATAATGGAGGTTTAGCGGACTGATTAGAGTTTACATGCAAAAAATAGTCAATCGCCTGACCCTTCGACCCTAGCGCTACTCGTCGTTGCAGCAGAGTGACTTTCTCGAAGGCTAAAAAGTCACAACACACACACATGTGGAGTTTACATTTGGTACAGAATCAAAAATCTGAATCAAGAGAGGGCGCTATGTACATAAACTGATTGTTAAGATTGAGATAAGCGTGAATAAAACGAATTATTTTTGTTACGGGTAAGAAACCCTAAATTCCGTCTGGATATTGAAAATTATTGTGTCTGACTCACGTTTAATTGAGAAGACAACACTTCATCCCACACCTTCCCCTAAAAATTCCGAACTTCAGAGGTTTCGAACGTGGCACCCAATTTATTATTAACCACCCCCTGATCTTAACAATTTTTTATGTATCTGAAAGATAGGTAGTAGGTGCACTATCTGGGTTTGGAGCCTGCTTCAAACCCCCGGGGAAGCACGTGTACTGAAGCAGCTGTCTCAGCAAAACTGCTTATTAGTGCAACTCTCTCCAAACTTTACTAATTAATCCCCATCTTCCAGATAACCCCATTCAATTGCATTTCAATTCAAAGGATCAACTTAGAAAATACTACTCAAACAAAGGTTTCAGCCACCATTATAGTGGTTTCTCCATAATGTAATCTATTAAAATGCGTGTAATTAGCCAAACGCAATTTGTTTTGTTTTATTATTTAGTTTGACATTTTAATTAGATTAAAGGTTATTTGACTTGAATATCGGAATACTCCACAAGGTTATGATGTTATCAACAGCTGCTCCTGCAGTTAGTTCTAAAACTTGAACACTTCCAGACTTTTTTTGTCAAAATTTCAGTTTGAGCACCAGGAAAAAGTAAAAGTTCAGTACGCGCAGGATGATCTAACAGATTTCAGAAGAAAACATTCATGGAACTTTTGTGTGTGTTGTCAGCAGCCGAAACGAGAGAGTTTGTCAGAAATGGAATCTTTGTAAAGAGGGGAAACCCTGTCAAGTCGTGCAAAGTTAGTTATAGCAATTAGGGCTACCCCCCCCCCCCCCCCACCAGAGTTCAAAATGTATTATACAGGATTGGTAGAGCTGAAAAAAATAGTCAGAGGCAGCATTCATGTTTTGTGTTATCAACCTCATGAAAAACCTGTGAAATTTTTGCTTAATCAGTAAGCTTTCAGACTAAAATTAAACAATAGTGTTTTCATCCTTAACAATCCCGTATGATACATTTATATTATGACCTCACAGGTAAAAATCCCCGATGTATGGGGAAAGGCACGATACAAATCTTATTTTTGAAAATGTCGACGGGTACTTTTCGGGGTTTTATAACTTGAGCAAAGCTGAGGACCAGATACCTGCGATGGGTAACACAATGCTCTTCTAGGCCTCTCTGACTATACCGGTAGCATACCGTAGTGCCGAAAAGTAGTTCAGAAACTAAAATTGAATTATAATTAATGTCAAGATCCTGACATTATTCCACGTCCATCAGGTATTGTATAAAAACAAGTATTTTGCATGTTACAAGTTTTTGTGCATTGTCCGTGGTTTATGTGAGTTTTTGTATGTCTTTCGTTTTGAAACAGTATCATCTGTCAAAAATCGCTCGGAGAAAAAAGGTATACACAAAATAATTATTTTGTCGAAAATCGGGCTTAGGCGCCCTTTGGCTCTTTTGTGATTAATCAATATAAGGGTGGACGTATTGCATATCTTAACTCGGATGGTAAATGCTCATGCAATATTATGATATCCTCACCATCTTCAGCCATAATGAGAGTCGTTATCTGAACCTCAGGTTGATCATCTACGGGGTCGAATTTACAGTTGTAAGCGCCGAATCTGCTGATCTCTCCTGAGTTCACGGTAAAAACTGTGGCTAAGTTTGAACCCTTGCTATGGGGTCTTGGCCCGTTGCCAGACGGCAAGGCAGTACCGCCACCGGTATCGAGCGCCCGTTCAATTGACACCTCTGCTCCCTTGTCACTGCCGCTCTTGAAGCCACCGATGAGATTAGATGCACTCCCTACGTACAGCTTCTGGTTGTAACAAGTGAAGTCTTGTACGGCTTCTGAGAAAGCAACAATTAATATCCAATCAAAATGATTCAAATTAGCGTTGATACGGACGATTCAAGGCATATTAAAATACACAACTGTATGAATTAGTCGAGGTATTAATGGTTGAGTGTTTTATGTAAGGGGCATTCCTGTCAGTGTAAAGATATTGATTTTTATAATAATCCACAGGCTATAGCTATATTTGTTGGAAAAGGGGGGAGGGCACTGCAGGTGTTCTGAGTGGGTGGAAACGGCCACCTTGTTTGCATTCCCTTCCAGATCCTTCTAAAAACAGTTTTAAAAGCCCGATATATTCTTTAGGAAGAACTAGAGGTACTTTAGAAAACAATGTCATTATTTGGGGAAATTTTTCAGAGCATTAAATGAGTCAATACAAAACACAAGAGTATAATGTTTTCCTCTTTTTTACCCGAGATTGTGGAAAGTACACCGACAAGAAGAAGTAGACCGAGAATTGCTGAACGTGCACCCGTAGGGAGGCATCCAGGCCTCGGCCGAACATCGTGCAGCATCCCGCTCATTAATTTTTCCCCTAGAACGAAAGTGAAATACAGCACTTGGGAAATTCGAAAATGTATAATGGACTCGCTCTCCCTTTCTAAGAAAAAAGCTCAAACGTATGACAATAAAATACTTTAAAGGTTACGCATCAGGATTGGTATAACAGTCGTAGTGTTTTTGTGTGACCAACCATAAATATACATCCGATAACAAACCTGTGAAAATTTGGGTTGTGCGAGTCATGAGAAAATATTGACAAACCATGCACAACTTTAAGCAAACACAATGTCAACAACCGAAATCAGCTGGTGCATTTTTTAGGCTTTCAGATACAATTTTCTCAAATAGGTTATGACTTCATTTCGGAGGTAAATATTTCACAGAAAAAAAGTAGTTCTGGAATGAACTTCACAATCAGTAAGCTTTTAGACTACACTTAAACAATGGTGTTTTATCCTTAACAATCCTGTAAATGCCTTTAAAACAATACAATAAAAACAGAAACAAAATTGCTTTATAGACTCTATATCAAATCTAGTTAACAATATTCTGAGGCGCAGAAATGTTTGAAGGCACAGTATACACGTTTGGTAATGACTCTGAAAATTTATGGCAATAAAAACTTACTTGGTAAGAAGGACAGCAGCTTTGGGTAGTAAAATGAATTTTGAGAAACTTTTAGCTTCGGAGTACTACGGTTATGGAAAATATATCACTCTTGTTATTCCCCAAAATTTGAATCTGAGAAGCGTCAGAAACGCAATTAGTAGGCTCCAATTACCAAACGTGTACTGTGCCTTTAAGATAGGTCATTTATCTTATGCGAAGTTTTGTATGAAACACAGTTATAATGAACACCTTGTAAGGGTTTTCAAAGTGCGCAATCTGCTGCCAGCCATGACTCAGAAACACCGGGCAAACCCCTTCTCTCAACGATAAAAAGTAACTGGTTGTTAAGTGCACTAGACAATACACGCGATGAACGGCTTGAATGAGGACGAAGCTATCATGGGCCCACAATTTCATAGAGCAGCTAAAGCAGAAAAAAGTGCATAACATTTTTATGCTATATGAAAACTGAGCAGGATACCAGTTACAGATGACACACGAAGAATGTTATGTTTGCTGATAACCTTGTATATAACTTTGTTGTGTTTAGCTATCGGTATTTTTGTGTGCTTAATCAGCTCTTTGAAAATGCGCTCTGGGCCCAATTTCATATAGCTATAGTTAAGCACAAAAAGTAGATGAGTAAAACAAAATTATGCCTACCAGAACAAGGTTACCTGCCAAACTACCACCATGTCACATACACAATTTGTGACTGGTATCCTACTGATTCACACAAACTTGCTCCACTGTTTACCAATATCAGCAGACCGAAGGAGCAGTTGCTTAACCGGGCCCGGGCAGCTAATTTTTTTTTTTTTTTTCCCAAACTTTTTTTTTTCCCCCTTTTTTTAATATTTTATTTCCTTCCAACATCCGCATTCCGATCGAAAAAAAAAAAATCAAAATCATAACAAAAAAGGGTCATCATAGCAATGTCGTTTGGGAAGAAAAAAAAATCGCGCCCGGGCAGGGGTGGGCGGGAGCGGGGTGGGGCGTCGGGGGCGTGGGGGGGGGTGACCCGGAATCCACGTCAAAATGACTCAGAATCCGAGTTAAAAACCACCTTTTTTAAAACCACTTTCCAGGTCATGACCCAGAAATGGTCAGGCTCCGTGGGACTCGGAATCCGAGTCAATTTCGACCCGGAGTTTTTAGAGTAAACCGCAGATTTCAGTGGTAAGCAGCGCTATAAAACTGGGCGCTGCGTGCAATTAGATAAGCATTGGTTACTGGAAACAGATTTTGATCCTTGACATTAGTTAATTATAAAGAAAGCTATAGACCTTTCCATTGTTGATAAACAAACCGCGCTGGTTGGCATGGAAGGCCGAATGTTGGCAAAACACTCAATCGTGTTAATAGATGTTTCAACAAAATTTTTACATTTTCTACAAACTTTCAACTAAGTAAAGTACCTCTCATGATTGGCTGCTTTGTTTCCAACAAATTCAACACTATTTTTGAATATTTGTTTAACATTGTTAAAACTGTGGCGATCTGTTTTTGTTTTGCATTTATGGCTTTCCATAGTTTTCCGACCTCGGTTGGCAAAAACTCGGGCTGTGACGTTGCAATAGAAAGGTCTATACGAGTCATTATATTCACAAGATGAATGTTCCCGTCTGAACTCTTAAGTAGGTATGGCCACTGAGAAAATAGAGTTCAATATTTTTAATTATTATTTTGACTGGTAATGAAACCAAAGATGCCTCATTAGTGAACTTAAAGGTATTGTACACTTTTGGTAACAGCTCAAAATCAGTGTCCACATTTTGTGTGATTCAACATATGCATGAATAAACAAACCTGTGAAAGTTTGAGCTCAATTGGTCATCGAGGTCACGAGAAAATAGTGAAAAGAGATCTTATGTGTTTTCTGGTTTTTTTTTATTATCGCGCGCGATAATTACTATTGTTTTACTCGTTTCTCAGAAACGACAGCATTTTAGGCAGAAATATTTTAAGGAACCCTTGTTACCATTACTTACTTTAAATCATGTCAGTTATGTGTGAATCTGTGAACATTGTGTTTTTCGATCTTACCAATAGTGTACAGGGCCTTTAAGGCCAAATAAAACAAATTAAAAAAATGTGTTTAGCGTCCCCACCGCTTCCTTTTTAGAGGCCGCCGCCTTTTTCTTTCTTTTTTGTTGAAAGGATCAATTTTAACGATCTCTTACGAAAAAGAAAAAAATTGAAACAAATAAGATCGTATTTTTAGACTTTAGCACACCGAAAAAACACACAGAAAAAAAGCAGGCAACCAACTTGAAAAAAATAGTCCGGCCGATCATGAAAAATGTGTCGGGCGGCAAGTTTTGAAAAAAGGCCCTCCTCCTTCCGTTTTTCAAAAAGGTAGGACGCTAAACCTGTTTTTGTAATATATTTATTTTGCCTTATCACTCACGCAAGTCTGAAGAAACTTGTAAACAAGGTTGCTTGCTGAATCACAAACATCATGGTTACGTACAACGTGACGGAGTCCAAAGTACAAAGGTCTCGTACCATAGCGAAACATTTTTATCACAAAATATGTTCTTATTTATAAAGCTTCGATCGCATATTCCTTATGTCCGGAATTCAATCCCTGCTGGGTTTAGAATTGTTATTTTTATCCTTGGGTGACATTATTTTTGAAAATAAAATGAAAAATTATTGACGTCTCAGTTGTAACTTTCTGTACTGACTCCATAATAGTTATGTGAAAACTTGCGCGCACGTGCGCCCACAATAATCTTAGCAAGTTCGTCACGTTCGTGCGTGCTTCAAGCTCAGTATGAAATGGTAATTTACATAATTTACAAAAATTCGAGTAATATCACACCTAGTACAGTATCGATATATTCACTTTTTGATACAACAAAATTATGCAGTACCGATACCAAACTAACACTAATCGAATGTTTTGCTTCAGTAATGAGAAAGGAAAGTCGAAAATTTATATAAAGGAAAAGTACGTAATAGTTTTCAATCAAACAAACATAGGCGCACGAACAGTTGGGCAGGGGAGGGAAAAAAACTGCCTTCCCAAATTCGGGGAAAACAGGGGGAAAATTCGGGCACAGCAAGATGGACAGCGAAAACAAAAATGTGATGCGATCAAGCTAAATGGTCGTTTGTCGGGAAATGCATTATTGAATAACAGGCCAAAATCGATCGACAAGGGTCTACATTTCTATACATCTCTTGGTGTTTCGACTTCCATAACTTTTGAACCAAAGGTTGTATCAACACGGGGTTTTCATATCCTTGAAGCTGAGATTGTACTTCTTTCAAATAAATAAAACAAAAAAATTGACAAGGGTCGACAAAAGACTCACAAATATTTGTATCCATTTATAAATTGGTACATGTTTTTGTATGTGTAAAAGTTCGGGCAAATCAACCCCTCCGCCCACACCAACCCCTTTCAACAACAACAAACAAACAAACAAACAAACAACAAACAACAACAACAAAAAATAAACAAAAGAACAAAACACAGTTTTACGTTTGTAATTGATTTTATGCAAGTTCAAACAGAGCTTATTCTATAGAGCTATACACGTACAATCGAAATACAAGCAGGGCGTTAAAAAAGGGTGTATTCTATCCGAAAACTTACTTGTTATAAAGATGGTAAGGTTAGTTAGCATCCTGCGAAATTATTTCGTTTATTATGCCATGTGAATCTGCGAAACGATCACTGCATGAATAGTTTCTCAGAATTCTGAGAGCTGGTGTCCGTTCGCGAATGCTGCGGCCTGAGATGCCGTTGGTACCCGCTGTCACCTTGTTAAAGGTGGATGGATTTTACCTTCTTGTGAAAATACCGTGACAAGCTGTCAACTGTCCGTTTGTAAAAAAAAAAAAAATAATAATAATAATATCATTTTTAAAAATCCGCCAATTAATTTTGAGTTCTCGCCGAAAATCTGGAGCGGTTATAAAGGCCTATGTCCCAGGAAGAATAATCCGTAATTGGAATACACAATCTGAGAAACGTCTCAAGCATAAAGCGTTTCTCAGATTACGTTAACAAAAATTCCCTTTCTCTAAAACCACAAAAGAAGAGAATCGTGTCTCAAAATATTATGCATTACCAATAGCTGCAGCGCTTCTTACCAAGTCAATTTGTAGGTCATTAAATTTTGGAGTAATTACCAAAATGTATCACACACCGGTGTGTGTGTAAAATACAAATAATATTCAAAGGTTGTTGGATGGCATGTGCTAAATATTCAAAAGATGTTTTCGGGAAAACAAGGATATGAAATGTCTTAGTCTTAACTGTAAAAAAACACAACAAAACAACAATTCAACAACAACAAACAAACAAACAAAACCCCTCAAAAACAATGATTCACTGGAAAAAGCAGGAGCAGTCCCCTCTCCCAACCTCGTTACTTGAAAGGTACATGTTTCAACGATATAGGCAGCTGGTTATTTACCCACAATAGAATATTGTTTTGATTTGATCACCATTACCAGTAGTTGCGTACCCAAAACACACTCATTCTAAATGTTCATATTAAGCACTAACAGTGATTGGAAACACTCACCTTTTTATCCGACGTTATGCTCTGATTCTAAAGAATGAAAATCGAAATGAAACGAAACCAGCAGGCCAACGTGATGTCGTTGAAAGTTATTTCAATTTTTGGTTTCGTACTGCAGGAAGTGTCACCTGAAATGTGAAGACATGAGAGGTAGAAACGAAAACCCGCAAAAGCTAACTGCGCAATGCAGCAATTAATAGTTCTGACTTTATACTTCCTGCTTCGATAAAAAAAAACGAATGGCGGCCAAAGTACGTATATTTTCCCCCCGTTTCAGTGTGTATGCAAAAAGGTTACACAACATCAACCTATCGTTAGATTGTGACAATGGATTACCTTTTGATCGTGATAAGAATGATTGTTTAGCGAGCATAAAACTGATAACGCGCTTCATGTTCTTGTTAAAGATATTGTAAGGTATATAATTCCATAATATTATAATACAGTGTAGTAAAACTAAGACGCCCAGACATTATATGTAAATTTGATTTGACAACTGGTCGAGAAAGAGTTAACCATGGGTCGAGGTGGTAGGGGGTGGGCACTCAGAAAAAAACAAAGCAAACAAAAAAACTTAAGAAATGTTCCGAGACCAAGGTTTTATTTCGGGGTGGTGGTGAAAATGACTGATTGGGTGTTTCGTAGGGCCCATAAACAATTGTACATAGATCTGCATGCTTATAAGCAGAAAAGGCATAGCCCAGCACTACACATGCTCACCAAAATAAGGTTACCAGCCAAAATACCATTCCCCATATACCATCTGTGACTGTATACTGGTTCATTTAATAATTGCTGTTTAAAGGACAAATTGCCTTGTATTAGGCAATTTGGGCTATAAAAAGCGTATATGCAAGCGTTCGCTATGTAATGAATATGGTTGGAAAGATGTTTTAAAAGTAGAATATAATAATCCAAGCAAGACAGTTTGCCTCGAAATTGCGTGGTTTTCCTTTTAATTGTTGAACTAACACGGTCCGCCATTTTGTGGAGTAACAAATTTGGTTCTACAACATGGTGGAACGTATAAAGTGGTGTTTGTGGAAAATAAGAAGTAACTATACATAAAATATTAAACTTGCGGGTACAACCGTGTACTATATCTCTTTTGTGGGAGTGTTGGCTCTGAAAAGAGCCGGTGTTGTCTCACAAATAAATAGTAAACTTGCGGGTACAACCACACCCCGGGAGACCACACCGGCTCTTTTCAGAGCCAACACCAGCATGTTTACTATTTATTTATAGTTACTTCTTATATGGTGGACCGTGTTGGTTCAAAATCCAGTAACGTCAAATGACATCACATTTCAAATATAATTTGGGGTCTTTTCATTTTTTGAACAGGACATTTTCGGCTCATTTTTTTTAACTCGATGGTATTCAATCAATAAAACGGCATCGAGCTTGACCTTTCAACCGACACAACAATATTATTCCTGTTCAGAGTGTACAGACCCCCATTTGTTGTTAATACCTAAATGACGTCACGTTTCAAACTTCACTCAGAAAGAGCAGCAAATAACAGGACATTACCTCATTTTTAACATGAGATTTTGTAACTTAGTCATTTGTTCCACTTTTATAAGGATTATAATCTATTGAAAAATTTGTGAATCACAAAATTCAATTTGACCTTAAAGTCCATCTTTCGTTGAAAACTAGAGAATGGGAATGAACGTCCAGGAGACCGAAAATGTATTTTCCATTTAATAGTTACGGACCAAATCTTTCCGTTGGTTGGGGAGAGATAAAGCCCACACCAATCCCCCCCCCCCCCACACACACACACACGACAAGTGTGTAAACACCTGCAATCGGGTACCTCCTATTGTCCCTCTTTTGTTATAGGTCCCACACACGCACCCAACTGTCTATAGGGCAAGCTCAGTGGTCTGGTAAGACATCTGCTCAAGAATCGCAACGGTCTTGGATTCGAATCCCACCCGAGTTTTACATGCCTGTGATTTTTTTTGTTCACATGGACTCGGTAAGACACATCGTTTATTCAAATACTGGATGCTTTAACTCCTATTATTATACCACGCGTAATATAATGCAGAGGGTGTGGGTCCCCCCCCCCTGCTCCTCCCTCCCCCAAATCCTCTTAAGAACTTGCGAGATTCCCAGAACACAATGAAAACACTGTAGAAGAGGGAGGTGATTACACCATGCCACATATCGAGCACCAAGTGAACTCCCAGATACCACACTCTTCAAGGAACAGTTTCAAAGCTTGAAAATTGTATTCCTGCAGCAGGGCAACCTGTATAGTTATTATGAACTGGCTCGCTACCGTCACTTGCGTTCAAACAAACTCAAGGGAAAAGTGGTGATTTATGCTTTCAATAAATTTCTTCCTCAGCTTTATTTTACGCGGTTTTGTATAGTTTATGCAGTATAAATGTACAAAATTTACATTAATTACAAAAACGAATATCATTAGCATTGGTCAATAACAATTAATCCAAATTACATTAATTTATACAAGAAAAGGTATTAATTTTTCTGGATGTATATATATATAATATAATGAGCAAAAATATACATAAATATCGAAACCCTAACCATTTCAACCTGTAACATAGATAAAACCTGGTGCAAACTTTATTGCATACATTCAAATCAGAAGTGTAGTGTTCAGATGGATTAACCCTTGCATTTTAATGTAAATACCGAACTAATTTTAATTCGCCCGAACGATACGTTAAAGGAACATTACAGAATTGGTTTTTGCTAACAAAACAGTTGCTGGCAGTGTCAGCACTTTATGTAATCCACCATATACATAAACTGACAAACCCGTAGAAGTTTGAGATCGATCGGCCATCCTTCCCATCTGAGAAAATTACACATTTGCATGAAATCATATAGATTCATCAAATGAATAAAACGCTCACTGAGCGATAAACTCCAATCGGAAAATTAGTTTATTCATTTCTCATCAAATATGGCATTTCAGACAGAACTATTTCAACGGATGTTCTCTACTATCATCAGCATTACACCGTGTAAGTTTTATGTAAATCTGTGATCAAAAAGTACATTTTACAAGTTTTTTTCTTACAAATTCTGTAATGTTCCTTTAAACAAAACCCAAACTAAGGCCCAAAGTATGTTAATTTGTTTCGTCTTCCTCTTATACATAACCCAAGACCAGTGTTTCGTTTCGCCTTGTCCCAAATTTGTGCTTTGCAAAAATGAGCAGGATACCAGTCAGAAATGGTGCATAAGACATGGTATTTTGGCTGGTATCTTTATTCTGTTTAGCATAATTTAGTTGTGCTTCGCTACTTTTTTTGCTTAAAGGTACTCGTTGCCTTGGATCGGTCGAGTTGGTCTATAAAAAGCGTTTGTAACCGTTTGTTATAAAATGCATATGGTTAGAAAGATGTTTTAAAAGTAGAATACAATGATCCACACAAATATGCCTCGAAATTGCGTGGTTTTCCTTGAACTGTGCGAACTTACACGGTCGGCCATTTTGTGGAGTCAAAAGTTTGACTCCATAAAATGGCCGACTGTGTTAGTTCACATTTTATAACAAACGGTTTACAAACGCTTTTTATAGACCAACTCGGTCGATTCAAGGCAACGTGTGCCTTTAAGTAGTTCCATGAAATTGGGCCCTAGTCCCAAATTCAAAAAGCTGTGAAGCAGAAAATGATGCTTAGCAATTATTTTCTGCTCAGCAAATATTAGCAGGGAACTGGTCAAACTCATATTACATGGTATTTAGGCCGGTATAATGTTTCTGCTGACCCAGCTTTTTTCGTTGCTAAGCTTGCTAAGCAGCACTGCTCTGTGTTTTTGGTGTGCTTACATCCTTGAAGAAATTAGGCACACTTTGTGCCCCTCCACTTGTTATTAAAATGTGACAAAACCAGAAATTTGAGAAAGTTGCAAGGCTTTCTCTGGTCTTAGTCGGTTGTTTCTCAGAGAAAAAAAAATTTCAAAAACCAAATCCAAAACAAAAAACAAACAAACGAACAAAACATTTTTTTTAAATAAATAAATAAATAAAATAAAATCGAGTTTGCCGCTGTTGCTAGTCAGAAGGGAACGTTAAATTCATTATTTTCCTTACATGGCTTTGAAATCTTTCAGTTTGACTATACATAAGTCAACTTGCAAGCAATGATTGTTTCGTCTCAGTTTATTTTTATCAATCGAAACTAGTATACAGTACAAGATTTACCAACGCAACAAAAACACGGTCAATTCAGACAGCAATAGTTTGTGTTTCGCCGCTGCTAACATTTCTGGATGCTATGCACCACCAGACACCACAAAAGTAAGCACGCTGACCTTTCCAGGATTTAACCAAGGTGCTGGAAATGTGTCAGTTTCGATTGTAATCCTGTCTTTTAAAAAAAATAAAATAAATAAAGTTTCCTTGAAAAAGTTGACTTCGTTGTACCGCCATGTTATCTTTCTTCCATTTTAATCATTTGATGCTTTTACCAAACCCAGGCTGCAGTTCAGGCCATTTGAGAGAGGCGATTATGAATTACCGTTAAGTCTAATAAAATTGATATGAAAAACTGACCACTGCATGGTCTGTCACCGTCAATAAATGAATATTTGCATAAAGAAAACAGGTTAGGAACTTAGGTTACAGCAATTCTTTGCAGAAAGAAAACATGAAAACAAAATGTTAAAAATAAATGACTATTAAGTATACACTTAATACAGGGCAAACAATACAATGTAACATAGCACAAACAGCCTGTGCCCTGTGCATCACATACTACCGGTACTACACTTTGGATAAACACCGAGGTGTTTGCTTATAGTCTTTACATACATTTGCGAAGGTTTCGTCAATAATTTACTTATGAAAAAGTATTAGAGCAAAATTGAAAAGGTTAACGCAGAAAATGTGATTCACATGGAACAAAGGCCCTTTATGAAACCAGGGTTTGGGCTTTGGCTTCGGCTTCGGCAAACGTGCGTGTCTTTGAACAGGCGGACAGAGCCTAAGCTGCGGTTTCGAAAAAAGGGACTTATACCAGACAAGATCAAATTTTGAACATTACCAAATCAAAACGCTCATTCCAATAAAAAAAGCGTATAATCTTCAAACGTGTTCATTGCATGCAACATTAGCCGTGAACACTGATGACAGTCGGCTCCCGTTATGAAGTGCTTTTTATAACAGTGCACTGCTTATAAAGAGCACGTTACTGCTTATAAAGAGCACGTTACTGCTTATAAAGAGCACGTTATAAAGAGTACGTTATAAAGAGCACGTTTGAAAGAGCACTGCTACAAAGTTCTCGTTATAACAGTGCACTGCTTATTTAGAGCACGTTATAAAGAGTCTTGTTTCTTTGTTTTGCTGTCCTATTATAACGGTTCCTTTTATAAAGCCAAGAGGTTAGTTGGCCAGTCCCAGCGACCTTGTCACAACGAGAGTCGACAGTATACTATTGAACAAAATGGGGCCAAAATGGGGCCAATTTCATAGATTCGGATACGGCCTCAAACACAGAAAGCAGCTAAGCACAACAAATTTAGGCTGACCAGAGAAGGTTACCGGCCAAAGCACCATGTCACATGCACAATCTTTAAATGGTATCCTGTTAAGTTTGCCTTAGCCAAAAAAGGCGCCAAGCAAAGTTGGCTATGTGAAATTTGGCTCAGCTGTAGGGAATATCGCATTGTGCACCCGCTATATAGAAATGCATGCAACCTTTTTGACCTCACTTCACCGTTTCCTTCTAACGTTATTTTAATGCTTTTAGGGAAACAAGGAAAAGAAAAGAAAAAAACCAAACACTTCACGAAGTGGACTGGGCAGTTTACTTAGCTGTACAGGTATAGTGGGGGTAAAGATCGAACAGTGATGTTGATTAAAGTCTTGAGAAGTCAAGCATCTACCTAGGCTGCAAGTCAAGTATTCCTGAAGTGGTTTGTTTATGATCAGTTGGTGATATCCCCAAGAAGACTTGGGAGGCAAGGATGGCATGTCTAGTGGTTCAGTGGACAGTCCCAAATCAATTGTCCTCCCAACTCAAGAGGATGTTGTTTTCCATCTTGTACAGTTCCAAAGAAAACACACCCCCTCAAAATAGACAACCCCTCCGATCAAAACACCAGTCAGGGATTGAGGGAATTGGCAGAGCGGACAAAATAGTTGCAACTGAGACACTGTGTTCATGTTTCAGTGTGTTTTGTGTGACCAACCATGTACATGTAACTAAAAACCTATGAAAATTTCAGCTTTATCCGTTGTGCAAATCAGGAGAAAATAGTGAAAAACCATGCTCAATCGTCCTTATTTTTTTATTGTAACAACTGAAATCAGCTGGTGCGGTTTGGTAGGTTTTCAGACACAGTTTTCAAATGACTTCATTTCAGAGGGAAATATTTCACAGAACAAATGGTTCTAGTATGACCTTCGTAATCAGTAAGCTTTCGGAATCCAATTAAACACTTGTGTTTTTATCCTTACCAATCCTGTAATAATACCTTTAAGCTTTTCTTGTTGACAATCACTTTGCTGCCTGTACGGCTTTTTCTCCAACAAAGTACAAAAGAGTTTATTGAGCAGAGTACAAAAAGTAAAACTGAAATATCCCAGCCTTGTTCTTTTCTTAGAGGAAGGAACCCCCCCCCCTTTTGGGGGGGGGGGGGGGGTATGAATACCTTGTTAACATAATTTCCAAATTATTTCCATTTGAAGCAGAATTTGGAAGCGGAAGACTTATTATACAAATGAAATACAAAAAGAAAGAAGTCAATGTATCTTATTTATACATACAATACAATATATACAGAACTTTAAATGTTTTAAAAATATTATTTGGCAAAAAAAATATATATATTTATAAATGACGTATGTAAACTGAAAATGAACTCATCGAAACATCCTTCAACTGTGACTGATAAACGCTTTCACAAATGATTCCGAACTTGCCAAGTGTAGACAAACATTTTGCTCAGCGGAATCGCGTGACCAGCTAATACTCTATGAAATGTACACTGCTCCTGACTGGTCCCCTGCTGTATCTGGCTCATCAAATATGTAAATTCAGAAGTTCTCTTCCTTCTTCTGCTTGACAACTCTGGTGGATACGAGCCCTGGTTAAATGGATATTATTTACAGATTTGTAATATGATTCCCTTTTTATGTGTTTTGTTTCACTGTTGATTAATAATTTGACCAAACAAAACATGACTAGTTTTACAAGTTTTGTTTATGGTGTCACTGATTACAGAAAAAGTGTTTCGTTGAGTTTAGGGGGGGGAGGGGTCAAGTTAAAAGGTGACAGCAGACCTGGGCCTAATTTGATAGAGCTGTTAAAGAAGAAAAATATTTGCTTAAAATATTTCTGCAAAGCAAACAAAACCAGGATACAAGTCAATGCTGGTACATGTGACGTGGTAACCTTATTCTGGTAAGCAACATTTTGTTGTGCTTAGTTACTTTTTGCACTTAAGCAACTCTGTGAAATTTTGCCCTTCTCAGAAAAACAATACAAAGAGTTTTTTATAACACTGTAAATTGAGAAAACAAATTCCAGGTTGGAAAACCAAACAAACTATTGTATGATTGGTTTTGTTATTGGGCCATAAAACCAAGGGTGAACCCCCCCCCACCCCTTACTAGTGGACCAATCCATTAGCCATAAAATGGTTCTTATCATTATTGTTTTCTTTGCTTTGGTGGTCTGGTGACACTAAATATCAGCACCCCATAGCCCTGCACCTTGGATCCCATACAAGTCAATACAGCCGAAAACAGGCTGCAAGAGAAAGTAGTCTCGGGATATAATGAGTATGACCAGGTATCTTTTGGACCTGGGGTTGATTTCACAAAGCACTAATAAGATTCATCTTAAGATGAGTTATCAGTATCTGTATTGTGACATCACTCTTTGCTAAGCAACTGCGATGGATTTGCAGTTACGATCAGTCTGAACTCTTTGTGAAATCGAGCCCAGGTATCCGCTCTGAGAAGTGCTGGTTGTGGTCTCGGTGTTTCGAACAGTGGGTACACAAATATACTTTGCTCGTTTTCAGGAAAATACTGTGAGAAGAATGAAGATGAGCGAGTGTACTGTTTGAAGCGGTCAGACCACACCGGT
Organism: Pycnopodia helianthoides; assembly: GCA_032158295.1. NCBI lineage: Eukaryota > Metazoa > Echinodermata > Asteroidea > Forcipulatida > Asteriidae > Pycnopodia > Pycnopodia helianthoides. Next base: position 15,198,639 of record CM063253.1, on the reverse strand, counting down.
TCTTCTCGGAGCCAACACCTATCCATACATGGTTGTACTTGCAAGTTTACCAACTGTAGTTTTTTCTTCCACACCATGCAAAGCTTCGAACATCGCTTAAAATCACCATTTGCTAATCAAGATAGATTAGCATTTAGCCAGTGTAACACAAAACAGTTTTACCATCATTACTATTGCTGTACATCATCTTGGTTCAAAGAGATTACTGAGCGAGCATACATCACAGATATTGTAGAGTGTATCTTTAATATCTGTGACTGGTACCAAAACCCAATTTCATAATCTCTTTTCAAAACAAAACAAAATTGTCATTGTCCATTGTGGTAGACATTACTTCACAAGCATTTTGCAGAGAGTTGAATTGGACCTTGCACCAGTATTGGGTGTTTATTGGGCTCTTACGTCACACAACAGTACAGCAAACCGCATCTGGTGAATATCCCTACATGAACAGTAAAATCTCTCTTCTTTTTTAAAATGCTACATGTTATACACATTGAAGAGGTACACTGTGTATTGCAATACGCCTGAAACAATTCTGTACAAGTTTAGTAGTTGCGTTGTCTTTGGTGATAGTCAGACAAGTGTTTTTAAAAGCGTTACATACGAAATGTGGACCTGAGAGCCTACAGAAAATGATAGGATCCTGAGCAAAGTACCTTCCTACAGCGTTTGGTACCAGCACCGACATTTACTATCCACAAAGTACTAAGTTTTCATGAGTATTCCCCCCCCCCACCCCCTTTGCATTCAAAGTACCAAATATTTACGGTGTTCAGATTATTTTTGAACTTCTAAACGATCCGCAACAAGTTGAAGAACAAACTTTGGGCTTCACACTTGCTGCAACAAAAATATAAGTAATAAATAAAAGTTCTGCCTTTCCAGATAAAACACTACGGTTATTTGTTCGTTTTCATCCAGCAAAAAAAAAACTGAAAACAAAAGAAATTTGGAGAGTCAAGTACTCTACCATTCCTATGTACAGTGGTTTTTGGCTCTTTTTATTAACATTTTATAGCCTGCTGTACTTTATGGGGAGGGGGGTACATGTACATGAAGACCGTGGTTGTTAAAAAGTAGATAGGTACATGTACATTTACAAACTTGGTGTTTACACAGCTTGGATTGTTATTGCATAATGTAACTTTTTTTTCCCTCTTTTAGGCCTGGAGATTTGTATTCAAGTAGGTGTGTGCATTTATTGCATATTCATTGACATTGCATGGATAAGAGTTAAGGTACATGTACAAGACGAAAGGAAGTCAGAGAAAAGATTCTCGGAGTACTTAAGAAGGCTTCTTCCAATCCTTAGCTATGGCTTAGGCTCCATGGTTCTCCCCGGGATTTTTTCAAAACTGTGGGGCATTCTGGACCAAAATTTTGGAAGTTTGACCAAAGGACGCTGAATTTAAACTGAGGTCTTCAGAATGTTTTCTACTTGGTGTTTATCTTGGTTTTAAAAGCTCTACTGTGCAATCTGGAGCATTGTAAATGATTTTATCTTAATGATTTTTGTGAAATTAGAAGAAAACAAATAATAAGATTTGTGTGTGTGCATCTGCCACAAATTGCGTGTATCGGCACACAATTTGCTGCACATATCAGCAATTTGCTGCACATATCAGCAATTTGCTGCGCATATCAGCAATTTGCTGCACATATCAGCAATTTGCTGCACATATCAGCAATTTGCTGCGCATATCAGCAATTTGCTGCACATATCAGCAATTTGCTGCGCATATTAGCAATTTGCTGCACATATCAGCAATTTGCTGCACATATTGGTGCATGGGGAGAACACTGGGCTCCATACGCCATTTTGAAACCTGACAAAAGTAGGGATTCCTACACGAGGGTTCAACATGGCTGAACAGGTCATAAGCCTGAGCCTTCACAAGAAGTACACTAAGAGTAATTAACTGGAGTGAATACACTAGTTCTCCTACCATCAGCAAACCAACTCCCCGTCCTGCATGGCTTCCAGAGTGTCCCGCACCATGTAGAATGACGGCCTGGCGCTCAGGTCCAGACTGCAACACATCTGGATGAGTTCATACACGCAGCGGGGCGTGTTCTCTGGACACTCAAGCCTCTGGCCCTGGTACGTCTTCAGGAAGACCTCCTCGTGGGTCATGTTCTCGTACGGCTGCTTCGCAAAGCTGAAGATTTCCCACAGTAGTACCCCGAACGACCACACGTCAGAGTACGTGGTGAATTTATAGTGCCACAGCGCCTCCGGCGCCGTCCACCGAATTGGTATTGTCTCATCCTTGTGCCCCAGGAAATGGTCACTGGAACCAAGATAACGAGCAAGTCCAAAGTCTGAAATCTTCACCTCGTTGTTGTTTCCCACAAGGCAGTTCCTGGTGGCGATGTCTCTATGGACGAACCGCTTCTCAGTAAGGTACACCATACCGCAAGCGACCTGGAATGCCAAATTGAGCTGCGTCCGTCCGGGTAATCCCGACACTCCACCTTTGTCGCTGTGGTAGTGCAGGAACTCCTGGAGGTCTCCCTTACCCATGTACTCCAGCAGCAGACATAACGGTTTCCCTACGAAGCACACGCCGAGAAGCTTTATCACATTGGCATGATCAAATCTGGAGATGATTTCAGCTTCTCGGTTGAAGTACTCCTGGACGTCACGGTCGGCGTTCGTTTTTAACATCTTCACCGCAACCGTTGTCGACGCCTCGTCCTGAAGCAGCCTGGGCGCGATGGCCTTGAACACCCGGCCGAACGCCCCCTCTCCGATATCTACAATATAAATGATGCTATTACGAGGGTACTCCAAGTGTCTCAAATGCGGATTGAAACTCCTATTGAAGTCTTTCCCATACATGGGATTCTCTGGCAATTTGCTGATGTCGAAATCGCCAGGGTATTTATACCTGGAGTAGCGATTGTACTGTCGGCGATAAATGGTGCACACCACGACGATAATTGCAAAGCACACAACAGCCAGACTCACGCCACAGATGATGTAAATATCTCTTCTACTGCTGGGCTCCTTAGGGATAGGGTTGACTAGCAATGGTGAGTTGGTCACAGGCCTCTCATCCGTTTTCATTGAGGTTTCACTCTTAGGAACGCTGGTAGTAGGCTTCTTCGGCAGCAAGGTAGTTACATCTAATATATCAACTGCAAATCAAGAAAAAACAAATGGTTCCAGAACCCATTAAGCTTGACAGCGCAAACAAATTTTGCTTAGCAGTACAATATCCTGCTACACAGGGCTCGACGGGGCTGTGTTTTCATGATCAAAGGAGGCCGGTGGCTGTACATGGAATAATGAACTGATTGATTCCTTTGTGATATCACAGCCAACTAAGAGCAAGTTCTGGAGTGCACAATGGTTTACTAAAGGTCAACTTTTTTTTACTATAACCCAGACTGGTCGACCATTGGTTGACTACTGTGGTCGATCGTATGGAACCAACCTCAGGATCATGGCTTCTTCCCTGGTCCATGTAGCCTTGTTTCATGCTAACCAGTGTTAAGCGCAGAAGGGAACCAGTGCCACCATAGCGAAATGGCGGAAGGCAATGGAAGTGTTGAATACTGTACAGATGGTTGACTAGACTTCCAAACGCTAGTCAGTGCCCAACCACAGGTCGACTAAATGTGCACACTCGACCTTGCTCTAAATGTGTTGACCAGAATGTCTTACTCACCGCACTTGGGGACACTGCATGGTTGCCACTGGGGGTAAGATCCCTCTGGAAAGCACCCAGGTTCCTGTCTCATGCCTCCTGGGTTACGGCAAGAGTTACTGCTGTTAGCCAGCTCGGGAAAAACGGACAAGTACATGTTTCTACTCTGTGGATACTAAACACATAGGAGAAAAAAGATTTAAAAAATAATATTGTGAAGCATATCAGCATCCCCGCCCCCCAAGTTAAAATTTTCTTTCAATGTAAATTTTAAACATTTCAATAATTATATAAAAATTGAAATTTTATAACGAATTGCTCTTGCCATTTTCAATTCCAAGAATTTTGTATAAATAGAGTTTTAAAAGAACATTTGATTCCAAAGAGACATACAGCCTCGGTTTTGGTTGTTTTCTCGCGAGACTTGCACAGTGAACAGAAAGCAATTTTTGTTTAGGTTTTTGTGACCTAAAAAAAGAGAAGGTTTTTTCAACGTACGCTGTGGGTCCATGGCAGACACTGCCACCCTGATTTAGTTACACTGATGTTGCCCTGGTAGAACTGCCCCTGGTTTTCATAGCATTCCGCTGGGGGAAAAAAAAAGAAGAGAAATCAACAGTTGAAACTGGCTGTACACAATTTATTTACTATTTGGTTGTGATGCCAAGGATTCTCAGAGAAGCAAACTGGAGAGCCACATGGAGAGAAGACAGGGAAGGAAGTTTCAGTTTTAGAAAAGCATTTGGAAACCAAAAGAGAAATATTCCCGGGGAAAACCCATGCACAGATAGGGACTGAAAACCCAACCCATACAGCGCCCCTGGTGGGTTTTGAAACGGGGTCCCAGAGGTGGAAGGCGAGAAAAGATACCACTGCGCCAACGCGCGATCGCCCTATTTTAGACCCCTTGGAAAACTTATAAGAACAAAAACGGGGCAATCAAATTAACGGTTAATTCTGGATTGGTCTGATTTTGTTTCAGGGTTTAAAACTTATAAAATAGGGAAGATCATGATTTTTAAATCGTTGGCAGTTTGCAGTTCATACATGTATGAACATGTCATGCTGTAGTTTTTTCAAAAGTATGAGGAATTTGAAGAAAGTCAAGAAGGGGAGGGATGGGGGGTAGGGGCAGCAAGGTAACATAAGTAATCAATGAAATTGTTTAACAACAGCTCAGACTCCAATTCTTTATACGCCAAATTGAAGCCAAGTGCCAAAAAGCAAACGGTTTCAAAACATAGAGTAGAAGTCACTTAGTGCATGGGTTCGGAAAACACCAAAATGCATGTACTCACTTGTTATCTGTTCTTTGGGCATCACTGTAATTGCAAAAGAATAAACCAAACATTATCAACATGGTATCTTTTTACACACTAGACACTACATATGTACATCTTTACTAGGACATTTCCCCATTGAATATTTGACTACGATCTAGTATTCAAGGTTTCTCCTGAAGACAATCAGAGCATACAGATTGAAACGTCGAGTTAATATGAAATATACCACTGTTCTTTTCAGAATCAACACAACTCCCAGAGAGATTTTTCATGTACTTGGTGTCACCGCAGAACTTACTAGATGGTATTACCACCATGCAAAGTTTCAAATCCTACTCATGTACATGGTGTTACCACAGACCTCACGAGATTGTAGTTCTACTGTGCAAAGTTTCAAATCCTAACTATGTGTTTATGATGATTATTTTAAACGGAATGAAACAAAGGAATCCTGAATAGAATATAAGCAATCTGGAATGGAATCCTCTCAAGAAAAGGTTCTATCTTTAAAACATCTCTCATTTATGTCAAAATACAGACAGGTTATTAAAGGAAAATTAAACCAAGCAAGTCTTGAAAGGGATGTAAATTAAATCCTCTTGAGAAAGATTACAGTCTGAAATATCCCCGATGTACATATATATATATCTGATGGCTTACCAATGAGGTTCGCCTCGCTGCACGACCCCGGTGACCCCTCTTTGCTTGGGAGATCTCGACACTGTGACTGACCAAGCGCTTGGTTGAAGCGCTTCAGGAAGAAGTGGTTTCTGCTCTGGTTGAGATCTACCCAGTCCTGGTGGCACAACTCGCCGCGCACCACTGCACAGTCCTCCCTATGATCAAGGAGATACAGTTGTTATTTAGCTCTGGTGAGTCAACCACTGAATCAGTCACTAGACCTTGAGCACATGATATCATTTAAGTAGGGCGCCCTCGACTAGAGGTCAATACAAGGTAGCCTGAACATCTGACGTCACACGAACTTCCTCAAGATCTCCGTAATATTTCTGATGTTCAAATTTTCAAAGTTACTCTCAAAACTCACCTTTTCAAGATGTATTTCTTTAATTCATAGTTTTGTTGGTATCCATTCTTAATTATGATATGTTTTTCCCTAATTGTTGTTTTGCTTTCTTTTCACTGGATATGATTGTTTTGTTTTTGTTTACATTGTCTACTTCTCTGCGCCTTGAACATCTTTTTGATTGATTTGGCGCATTACAAATACCTAATATTATTATTATTATTATTACTCCGAGGCTCGTGAATAACCCCAGATACCAGCTTGGCCGGATGTTGCCAGATGTACCTTTTGACCTTGCATTCATTTCACGCGGAGATTCGCAGTCACTTCACACGTACATGTACACATTACATAGTGAATAAAACAACATTACACGGTGTACAAACATTATGCACACGCTGCTTGCAGACGATCGAAAGTGCAAGCTGACAAATTACATCACCTTGGACCAATCATAGCACAGAATAATGGAAAGCTTACGTCACTGCACATTTATCCAATGAAATCATTGTACAGTACCTGTCTTTATCCTTGCGGATAAAGACAGGGGACCAGTCCAAATACAAGGTTGCTCTTTGGCTGATCATGTGCGCCATGTGTGCATTTCCCATTGTTTCATCATTGTATCAAAAGCCTCAATCATCTTTGCTCTGTGGTGTGTCGTGGGTTCGACTCCCAGCCATGACACTTATGTCCTTAAAGCAAGGCACTTCACCATAATTGCTTCTCTTAACCCGGGTGTATAAATGGGAACCTGAGAGGGCTATTAAAAGACAATATTGTGTTGGATTCACCCTTTAGCGCTACTTTAAGCAGCTTTGGGTTGTATGCTCCCAAGGGAGTTTAAAAGAAAGTTAGAGGAATGGTCTAAAAGCATGCCTGATGAGCAGGGATGATAATGTTGTAAAGCGCCTTGATCTAGCTACAAGGATATGTGCGCTATACAAGGACCAAGTATTTCCCTTTTGTGATACAAATTTTGACTGTAATTTACAAAGATTCAATAATAGCCTACCTGCAGATGGGTTTGGGGAGAGGGTGCGTTGGCTTAGATATGTCGCAATCTGGCAACATGTTGTGGCACATCAGCGACCTGAAGGCATTCCTACAGCTGCCCTCCCTCACGGTCGAGTCGATCTGACTCAGAATGTCGTGTAATATGGGCTCCTGCTTATTGATGGGATTGTAAAGAGCCGCATCTATGAATACTTCACGTCCCTTCAAATAACTCCCACACTGGTTACCATTGTAAGTGGCACAGTAACTGTAAAAGAGAAAGAGACTAAGTTAGACTACTCTTGCATTACCCTCCTCTAACCAGTTTTTCCTCGAGAAAGCCAATCTCTACCTTAATAATAATAAGAATAATAATAAAAGCATTTATAAAGTGCATTTTTTCCAGTTAGTTGCAATGCACTGAGGGCAGTAATTCCAGAGAGGCACATTGTGTTGAACAGGAACCTTAAGACTAAAATAGCTACGACTAGAATTTACGCTTGAATTGATGAACGGAGTTGCAAGTACGCATGTTGAGAGGTAGTGAGTTCCAGCGTCTAAGTCCAGGTACTGAGAAGGCCTTGTCACCGGCATGTTTGAATGTGCGAGTGTATTTTTAAAGGAACATTACAGAATTGGTTTTTGCTAACAAAACAGTTGCTGGCAGTGTAAACACTTTACGTAATCCACCATATACATAAACTGACAAACCTGTAGAAGTTTGAGATCGATCGGCCATCTGGGTCACGAGAAAATAGTGAAAAAACGATTACACATTTGCATGAAATCATATAGATTCAACAAATGAATAAAACGCTCACTGAGCGATAAACTCCAATCGGAAAATTAGTTTATTTATTTCTCATCAAATATGGCATTTCAGACAGAAATATTTCAAGGGATGTTTTCTACTATCGTCATCATTAGACCGTGTAAGTTTTATGTAAATCTGTGATCAAAAAGTGTATTTTTACAAGTTTTTTTCTTACCAATTCTGTAATGTTCCTTTAAGTAATGAGAGGAGGCCACTTTGGTTTAGCCTTGATTGCAAGGCTGTGTTTGCTTACTATAAAGCTAAAAATGTGCATAACCACAGCCGCACGAATGCGATGCCCGAATGCAATGCAACTCCTGTTCCGGTCCCCCTGACTGTCTTTAAACAGCACAGCACGCTCACCACACCACGCTCTCACCCAAGGAAGCACACAAACGCTCACACACACCACTATTGTCCACACACCGCTATCGCCCACAATCCTAGCCTGTGAGCCGTCAGGCTCACAGCCTTGAGGATCTTGTACACTTCCGGGTCTTGCGGTTATGGTAATAAGTGCGCTCTTTGCATATCCACTCACCCCCCCATTTTCCACGGATTTGCGAAGAAAAACAATGAAACACATAAGACCCGGAAGTGTACAAGATCATCAAGGCTGTGAGCGTAACGGCTCACGGGCTAGGATTGTGGGCGATAGCGGTGTGTGGACAATAGCGGTGTGTGTGGGGCTGTGTACAGGCGCTGTGTGTGTGCATGGTGAGAGTGTGGTGTGCTATTTTTTCTAGAGTCAGTCGGGGGGACTGGGGTTGTATCGCATTCGGGCGGCTGAGGTTTTAGTATCCTTGCTCTATGGTTTTAGCTAGAGTACTTGTCTACACAGCCTTGATATCAAGGCTACTTTGGTTGGGCATGCTGAGATCAAGCAAGTCTGCTATGTAATTTGGGTGTGTGTTCGAAAGTGCTTCGTACACAGTCACAGCTGTTTTGAAGAGAATGCCTCTCTGAATGGGTAACCACTGTAGTAGTTGAAGAAGTGCTGATGTGCGCGAGTGTTTCGGTTACATGTGTATGATACGAGAGGCACTTTTTAAAAAGCTTTTGAATGCGCGAAACGTCAAGATTGTTTCATTCTCGAGGTACACATATGTAGAGGGGAGAGTAGAAGCCATTGCTCAAGGTGCTTCAATGAGAGTGGTGAAACCGGAGGGGCCACCAGCTGGGTTTAAGTGCAATGTAGACAGGGCTACTTTTGGTGGAGATAAGGTTCCACACCTGGTCAGTATCAGCAGTGGCAATATGTATCCCTGGTTGATCACGCACACAAAGTACAATGAAAGAACAGTGTGGCGTGAATTAGTTGACCTGTGTGCATAACCGCTTACTTGGGTATGTTGTTGACTCGGACGACAGCGGAACGGCTCTTCTTGATTTCTTCTTGTCTGGCGCCATCCGATCCAGTCACAAAATTCTCCACCACACAGGAGTAGTTTGCAGAGGACGTGGCATTGAATGAGTAGTACTCCTTGTTCCAGAAGAAAGGCGTACGGCCACTGGTGTCCAAGATCTGCACATTAAAACAGAAGGTCAAAATGCGTTCAACCCTCCTTCTGTCTCAACATTTCATGTCATTCCCAATGGTTTTAACACTTATGTAATTGCACCACATGCATGAAGTCATGCGGCTATGCATCTAATACATTAGACAATACACAGAAATAACCTTGCTCAGTTGTTCCACCAATACACAACCTGGCCTACAAAAGATTTAAATTCCAAATAACTTTTTTTATAGACTCAAGAGAAATATAAGATTTCATTTAAGGTGTTGCACTAAAACAAATCCGCAAATGATAAGAGGTAGTTAATCAAAAGCTAAAAACAAATTATTGTCAGGAACCTGACATTGTCTAACGTCTATCAATCATGTACAAATTATTTGTATGCTACATGTATTTTGTTCATTGTCCTTGGCATATATGCAAAAGTGGTTAAATGTTCTTCGTTTTGAAACAACATCATCTTTCAAAATTACTCAGAGAAAAAATTCTCTTTTTAATAAGTATTTTTTTTCAGCAAAAACCTGGCCATGCAACTTAACTAGCGTTGTAAAGTTAAAGGAACATTACAGAACTGGTTTTTGCTAACAAAACAGTTGCTGGCAGTGTAAGCACTTTATGTAATCCACCATATACATAAACTGACAAACCTGTAGAAGTTTGAGATCGATCGGCCATCCGGGTCACGAGAAAATAGTGAAAAACCTATTACACATTTGCATGAAATTATATAGATTCAACAAATGAATAAAATGCTCACTGAGCGATAAACTCCAATCGGAAAATTAGTTTATTCATTTCTCATCAAATATGGCATTTCAGACATAAATATTTCAAGGGATGTTTTCTATCATCATCATTAGACTGTGTAAGTTTGATGTAAATCTGTGATCAAAAGTATATTTTACAAGTTTTTTTCTTAACAATTCTGTAATGTTCCTTTAACAGGATGAATAGAGAACGATGAAAAAATGTCAAGTTTTAGATGTGGGAGGAAAATATCAATGGGGAACACCCATGCAACAGGTAGGGACTGAAAACCCAATCCACAGGTATGCAAGGCTTCAGTCTGAAGCGGGATCTGAACCAGGGTCCACAGAGGTGAAAGGCAGGGAAAGAAAACCACCGAGCCAACCTGGTCCCACTTTTTACAGGCTCGGCCCACACTTTGAGGTTATCTCCTGTGATCAGGTTAGCTCAGAGGTTTCTTTCCCTGCCTTGCACCTCTGTTGACCCAGGTTCGAATCCTTTCAGTCCCTACCTGATTGCAAGGGTTTCCCCATTGGGGTTTTTTTTAAACTGAAATCACTTCATCATCTTCAATTCAAACTTTTATTAGCGCTAATTGTGCAGTTGGATGTGTAATGAAGTAAATAACATACCCTAAGTCGGTTTTTTAACCAATAGATGCTCGGCTTTGGATTTCCCGTGACATGGCACGTCAGGTTGACCATTGTACCGTAGGTGACATTGTAGTCCTGAGGTTGGTCACGAATCATAGCTGGTTCTGTGAATCAAAAAATTACAAAACGGTTACTTTGTTTAACCATTTAGAGACCATTTATTTCTGTATAACCATCACCATATGCTCAGACATGGTTTTTGTTGTTGTTTTCTTCAAACATTTTTTTGTCTTGTAACAGTGTCTGAAAAGAATTATAATATAAATCAGAGATTTTGTTTTGTTTTTAGAAACATAGATACTATGTTAACATGGGAGACATTAGAAAGTGTCACTTCAGGTCATGACCTTTACTTTGACCTCTTTGGTTGAAAGGAAGTCGCGAGATCTTGCAGCCGTTTGCGGTCGCTATCGGCATTTTGGTACAAGCCGTTTGCGGCCGCTATGGTCTCTATAGAGGGTTAACTCCAACCACCTCAGCCAATCAAAAACCATGTTTTAATTGAATCTGTTGGATTGAGGACTGCACTAGTAAAATGATAAATGCTTTTACAACAGTTTGTGTGCTGGGTAGTGTTAGAGTGAGAAAAGATCCTAGTAAATCACTCAAGGGATTTTGGGGGAAGAAGTTCAATTTAAATTAAGGTACATGCACAATTCATGCAGCTTTTTATCAAAGGGTATCTCAAAAAGCTCATTAATTACATTAATACGGGTATAAAAAAGCTACTGGAATAAATGAGGTGCATTTACATCTAGATTGTATGCAGTGCAAACTGCGGCCAACCACGCAAGAAACATCAGGTTATGGCTCTTCTATTTAATGGCAAGTGTACTGGATTCTTTAATGTGCATAAAACAGCACAAGAAACCTACTTTTTATGCACGGCTTTGCTTCACATCTGAAGGATAAGGCAATCAATTCATGGTCATGTACGCATGTGTCAAGCTTTAAAGGACACAAGTACCATGACCGAGACATGTAACCATACTATGACCCCTTGCATTGGCTCCCATCTTTGATGTCAAGCAATGGAAACGTGCACACAAACACGCGCTGCGCACGACTTCCCAGCCAATGATAGCTCTTCATTGACCTCAGAGAGGGGACAGTTTTGGGCTTGGGGCTTCATGTGCCCGGGTCTATACTGCAGTGTCTTGCTCGAGGGCATAAAATGCCTCTACTGGAAATGACATCCAAATAATGTAATCAATGCCACTTCAGGGACTTGAGGAGACTCATCACTGACATACCTTGGACATCAAGGAAAGCTGGCGACGAGTACACCGACCCGCCTGGATTCTCTGCCAAGCACCGGTACATCCCACGATCAGTCATGCTGGCATTGAACACCTTCAGGTTGAAGTTGTTCTTGACGTTATAACGTGACCCACTCAATGGGATACCATCCTTCTCCCATTTGACCCTCAGAGGCGGGGCACCGGCGGGCTGGCACCGGAGTGTGACCCGTCCATCGACGACGACGGTCGAGTTCTCTGGAGGACGCTGGATCACTGGAGGATCTGATCAGAATCGTGGTTAAAAGTATTTTTAAAAAAACATTTTTGAAAACGTTGTCAATTTAAATACTTGTTGAGCAGCTGCTGAGTCAACTCAGTCCTTTCAATGAGCACTTTACTGTTAACCCTGAACTAAGGCCCATGATTTTCCAAGAAACATAACAAATCCATTACAAAGAATCTTAAATCCTACTTCGGACTCAGTTTTTATTTTTTTTAAGTTATGAAATACTCATGATCCAGTTAACGCGAGGAGAATTCGATGAAGATCAAATAGGAAAATTCAAATCCCATTTTCCGATTTAAGATGGCAGACTCCAGGAATTCCATTCACTTTCCACTAAATCCTGACAAATCACTTGCATGTTGGCTGTGCAGTACTTATCCATCAATCTTTGGGTAAATCCAGGGTAATTTGTATTTTGTAGCCAGTTTTAGCCTTTACGAGTTCAATTTAAAACACACCTGTATATTGTTGCGTTGTCCACTGGGCTTCGGGAGGAAGAACCTGAACTTTGGATGGTTCCCTTGGCGATTCTGTCAATCGGACAAAAAGGGAAATATTTAACATTTGACTTTAAAAAAAAATAATAAGAAGAATTAAAATAAACTCCCCCCCCCCCCATTGGAAAAAAGTTCAAACTACATACATGTACCATGGAAGTGAAATAATTGCAAAACTATATTTGTATTCATTGTTGTGGTAATTTTTTCTTTTTAAATTAGGTATTTTTTACTGGAAAAAATAACAACATTTCTAAAACAACCTGTAAAAAATACAGGCCTGATGCTTGTAACTTGGGCAAGGCATGTTATCCTTGGTGAAGGGCATCTCTACTACATGTATGAGAGATATTAAAGTTTGTACTTGACGCTTGTCAGGAGGCACCAAGGCAATGACAAAGGGCATGAGATTGCCCCCCTACAGTGTATACACTGGTACCACAGACTTCCACAAAGTACCATACAGTGTACATTTGTACCTTCCGGACTAGCAATGGGTGCATGGGATTGGGAAGCACAAAAAGTAGCTAAACACACCCAAATTATGCTTACCAGAATTAGGTTACCAGCCAAAATACCATTTCAAACATACTATCCGTGGCTGGTATCCTCCTTATTTTTTACTGAGCAGAAATTAGAGAAACTATAAATATAAATATAAATATGAATAGTAAACTTGCGGGTACAACCATGGGTAAAATGTCTCTTTTGAAGGAGTGGTGGCTCTGAAAAGAGCCGGTTTGGTCTCGACGTTTTCGAACAGTATACTCTGCTCGTCTTCAGGAGAACCGGCTCTTTTCAGAGCCACCACTCCTTCAAAAGAGACATTTTACCCATGGTTGTACCCGCAAGTTTACTATTCATATTCATATTTATATTTATATTTATATTTATAGTTTCTCTTATTCTCCACACCATGCAAAGCTTCAAACACCATTTATTGAGCAGAAATTGTTTAAGCAGTAATTTTTTGCTTTTAAAAGAAGCTCTATGAAATTGGGCTGTATTTTATGTGGATATCCCACAATTGTCCTGTGGACCCTAGTCTCCACAGTCTCCTGTAGAATTTTGTGGCAAGGCCAAATCGGGCAGGAGAGTAATAGGATCAATTATCAGACCATCATTAATATCACTAGATACTTTATTAAATGCAGAGTTTAAAACAGTAACCTTCCCAAAAATTCTAAAATTTCTATTCACGAAGTTGTCTGAATTTGGGACTGTATGCCGAAATAACAACTATGAAAAAAAAAAGCTTCTGCTTCCGGTTACCCGCAAACAAGAAACAATAAAACAAGAATTTTAAAGAAAAAAGGCAATTTTAAAATGATTCAACAAAGTTCAGCTGGGACAAGAAAGAAAAACCAGGTTGCATTAAGGAAAAATTACCCATAATCTCTGTTGTTCAAGTTCGTTTTGTGATCAACTTTGTAACCAATTCAGCCAAAAAAATTACCGCATTGATCTCACAATATTGGTTTCTAGTCACACTGATCATAGCTTTATGGTGTGACATGTTACCGGTTTCATGTCGCCTACCTTATTCCATAGCATTAATATACAAAACAACAATTAAAATGAACAGACTCAAAGACCATGACAGGCAAGTTTTTTTTCTTCTCATGGTGTTTACCACCATTCAACTCAATGCATAGCATGCTCATGTGTGCAACAAATGGAAATTGCCTTGACCACACTAGGGAAAAAAGTCTCTTTTTTACGAAAGTTTGACTTACAATGTACATGTATGAGCATTGAACGAGTATAGTGATCCCGTACACTGCACACAAAACTGTGCTGTTTTATTTTACCGATGAGTTTGTAATGTTATGCAGATTGAATTGGTTTATGGTGTACGACTCATTGCACCTTCTGAATATGATTTGTTTTTCCGTAGATTTTGTTCTGCTCCGACGTCAAACTTGATCAAAACAAATGTTTTCAGTTTACATACACACATGGAAAGGAATTGAGAGCAGCTTTTGTCTCTTTACCTGTGACTTCCTTGTGTGAAACTAACGGCGAGGTGTATTGCCTGGTTGCATCTTGTATAGTTGAGGACGACTTCAGGCCGTCAGAGGTTGTTGCTGATGTAGGCACTGAAAAATAAACAAAGAGATTACTCAAGTGATTTCAACTTTAGATCATAGTTGTAACTGAATGGTTGACTTCCCTCAAAAAAAGTAAGAAAAAAGTAATGTTAGAATCGGGGGGGGGGGGGTGTTGCGCAATCATTTGCGATCGCAGTTTGGGTACACTCCATTTTAAAAAGAGGTGATGACCATTAAAAAACAAAAACAAATCCATGCATACCGTTAAAATTATCTCTTTAACAGCACTGGAAACATAACAGTGTACATGTAGGCTATATCGTAAGAGTATTTGCAATTGTTGAGGTGCTTAGTTTAAAATAAAATGCGTAAAAATATACCAAAAATTTTCCGTTGGTTTATTGCAGCGGCTAACGTGTATGAATGGGTCCAGGTGGGAATTTTGTTACAAAACGTCTCCCCTAAAATGGCTACAAATATTGACATAATGTGAAATTTTTTTTCGTTCATCCTCTGATTTGTTTCCATTAACGTAACATTTAGGAATAGAACTTTCATTCCTGAAAGTTTAAACAAAATCCCTTCATATATCCTGTAGATATTTGACGATTTTTAAAAGTATCTTCCGATACTTAGTTTGCGTTCAAACGATCTCTGTTGACGGACGGGAACATTTTCCGCAGATAGTTTTAATTCTGAGGCAACATACACATCTTAAACAGATATGTTATACATGTCGTTTACGTTAAAATATATGTTTATTAAATTGTTAAATTACTGAAGCAGTTGGCAATGAAAAAAAAAAAAAATTACAAATGTTTTCTGGTGTAAAGATTTTGTGCATTTGAAGATAACAACACCCTCTGATAAAATGAACTCGTCCAAGCAGTCTCAACGGCACGCAGTGGAGAGCAACCGTAATTCAAATAGCGAATACTGTGCATACACACACGTCCGTTTGTACAATGGTTTTGATAGGGGAGCTTGGATCAGTCCACGTCGTGAGGGTCAAGAGAGACTATTTTCAACGTATGGTGGCGCTACCTACCGTACTACCCCTCCAGCCACTCCCCTGGTTAGAATGACAAAACCTTCTTTTAAGGACTGAAGAGTGTTAAGCTTCAAGTTGTGATGAAAAGGTTTTGCTTTAAATCGCTTTCTCAAAAATGATGTGTTCGAGGCAGGACAGGTGTTTCAGAGATTTTAGAATTTGTTGGGTTTCAAGTACATGTAAGTGCAGAAACAGTAAAATTTGTTTAGTCTTTGAAAAATATGGAACTCTTGCAATATGTTTCAGCAAAAATAACAACAACCACAACCAAAAACATACAATATTTTTTTCAATATTCAGCTGTGGAAAAAAGATTGGAAGTTTGTTTCATAAACAACATTTTGTTACTCAGTTATTTGGCACAGGTACGACTACCTCCATGGTACAACAATTACTTACTTTCAAAACTTCCATACAAAACCATCTGAAAGCTTTTAGATAAATTGGTTTAATTACCCAATTTAACCCAATCTGTTTTAAGTTTATCTCCCAAATTTAATCAATCAAATTTTCATTATCTACTTTACGGACTGTTTGTCTTTTCTAATGTGCATTTCTGAATATTTTTGTCACAGACTGTCTGTGTTTTAATATTGTAATTTTCAATATTGTAAATTTCATGTAATTCAGCCTTTGGCTGCAATGTGTTTTAGCAATAAACCAATTAATAAAATAATAATAATGTTGAAAAAAATGCCATAGCTTGATGGAAGGCCAATTTCCTAGTCTCTTATTACATCACTGACCTCCCTCATCGCCACTCTTTTATTCCCTTAATAGTAATTTTGGGCTATACTTAGCTCACTGAGGAGAATATCTTAAGATTTACACTACTTACAACGACTGTCGGTCACTCACTTCGTACCCTTGAAGTCACTTCGTACCCAAGTCACTTCGTACCCAGGTCACTTTATACCCAAGTCATGTCTTACATGTACATGTATGACGTGACTTGGGTATGACTATGAAATGATCGTTATATGTAACCGACTGAATTCCTGGCTGATTTAAGATGGAACCTTCTATTTATCGCGGTACTTGGCACATTTGTTGATGACAACAAAAAGCGTTAACCAACCTTTGTTAAGCTAGTATTAGAGCATTTTAACATGAAGAAATATTAATATTATAAAGTGAGCTCCATTTTGGAATTCGGCAAATACAAAACAAAAGAAACCATCATCATGCATGCCGCAATCTGGCATTAACACTACAGGTCTATTGTCCGGGAAGGTGTTTTTTTCCAGAATGCACCCTGAAACCCCAGTTAGAATGGCGGCGATGTCGGTCACTTCGTACCCAAGTCACTTCGTACCCAAGTCACTTCGTACCCAAGTCAGGCCTGGAATTTCATCTTCGAGAGGGCAAGGCCAGTTTCATTTTGCAAAGGGCACTTCCATTGGAAAATCTCAAAGTCTATGGGAAACTTTTAAAGGGGCACCAAGGCCAAGACCAGGGCAACGGAGGCCATGGCCTCCGTGTAATTCCAGGCCTGCCAAGTCACTTCGTACCAAAAATATCATACCCAAGTCACTTCGTACCCAAAATATCATACCCAAGTCACTTCGTACCTCAATTGTCCAAGTCATGTGGCCGGCCAGCTGGACAAAAGACCTGTGAATCACGGGCTGCCCGGGCTGTGCGTGGTTATTTACGTTGTTTGTTGGTAACTGCTGAATTCTGATTAACTTAAAAAAGGTTAAAAAGGAGCGCTACTTGCCCATCTGATTAGAGTAACAACGGGACACCTTTAAGTTTTAATACACGAAGGTTGGTTTTAACATGGAGGAAGAAACCCATGTGATAACAATCGTACCCAAGTCACGTCATTATTATGCGTATGACTTGACTTGGGTAAGAAGTGACTTGGGTACGAAGTGACTTGGGTACGAAGTGACTTGGGTACGAAGTGACTTGGGTACGAAGTGACTTGGGTATGAAGTGACCGACATTCGAATGGCGGCTGCTAGCCACATCACTCAGACAATTATTTTAAGGTACAAAGCAAAGTGACTTGGATACGCCAATGACCATTGACTTGGGTACAAAGTGACTTGGGTATGATTCTTTGGGCATGATATTTTGGGTACGAAGTGACTTGGGTACGAAGTGACTTGGGTACGAAATGACCAGATTCCCTTCCCGGACAACCAGACTACATCCACAGAGTAGAATTTTCAGATTCCACCAAAAAGAGACTCTTCGATATTCAATTTCGATACAGTATGCGATACTCAATATGCCAAATCTGACATCCACTTTAGCATTCAATTCATTTTCGACCAATTGGTAAACTAACTAATTCTTTCTTACTCAAATAAGATTAAGAATAAGATTGTTTTAGTCATAAATAAAAGGTTGAACAAGTAAGAAGTAAGTAGTGGATGAAGGTTTTTCATGCAAGCAGAAATGCGAATCAATCCTATCGTGACTTACATTTACAAAATATTGTTAGTTATTAACATGCATTCAATTAAATAGGTATTTCAGTTGAATTTCTCACCGTATGTTGTTGGTGCAGCAGTTGCTAAGGATATCAGATATAAAAGTACGAAGAGACAGTCCCGTCTGTATCGCCATGCCCAACGATGATCGGCGCTGGCACTGGGTCCGCTACCCTGCAGCACAGCCCTATTCTGCCCGGGCGTTTCCATTCTGTACCGTGCAGATAGTCCGCAAGACCCTCCTCGCCACCGACAAACGACGACACGACACTACTGACTTTCCGTCGAAATAAGTTTTAAAGTCATTCTCCAACCAACTTCTAATCACCTTCTAGCAGAAGAAATCATATTTATCCTTGACAAACTGTTATTTAAATTCAATGTACACATATTCCGCAGTTTTTATCCCGAAATGTAGACTTTCTCCTAGTTAAATTTGAAGGCACTTGGATCTTGTTCAATATGGCGACTTATTGTATGCTGGCTATTATGCATAGGACGTAAACAGGTTGGGGTTAGTCGATTCGTAAAAAGGGATGTTTTGTTTTATTTCTTTCAAAAAAACATATTTTTTTTAGTGCGCTAATTAAAAATAGAAATATATATTAACTCATTATATTACAAAATTGTACGTAAATACAGATTCTAGAAACAATTTGTAAAATAACGCAAATCTATTTGTTAATGACGAATGATGTACTACCTTTAAAACTTTATGGTCTGAGCCGGACCAAGCGGCAAAAGCCACAAACATGGCCGTCGCCTATTCATAAACAAATAATGCGCAATTTCGACTATTTTGAGGCCTCAATACGCAGTAAACAACTTCTTTCGAATGCATTGTTGAATAACAGTGTCAATAGGAACACATGCTTATAATATCAAGGAAAACAATACACTTACCGTTAAACAAAAAGGACGTACCTGCTTTGTTTTTTCGAAATTTAATTTGTTGTTGGAAAATATACATTTCGAAATTAAGAAATAAATCTCAAGGAATGACTGGTCACTGCCCGAATATGCAAATTTCCAGACATACGCCGCCATGAGTTTACCCTGATCAAATAAAATGACTCATTGAATTCGGCTGGTTTGGGTTCATGAATTTTAATGATTCTTTTGCGGGAAGTGGAACCGAGGAATGCGAGTGTTGAACAAGTGGCAAATAGTGCAGCTTTGACAAAGCTGCACTATTTGCCACTTGTTCAACACTCGCATGTCAGTGTTAAATCATGGTGTGGGGTCCTGTCGGTGCATACATTATGCAGTTTCCGTGAAGGGACGTGATCAACAAATAAATGATCAATAAATGAATGGTTTGTGTCACATTTTTAGAGTCAACATGATAATAAGTACTCTCTGCTGATTTTCTACATAACCATTTGATTCCGGGGGCATTTATACAATTCCGTTATTTTAAGATAAAAAAAAAACTACATTCTAAACAAAATACTGAATTTATCTCTGAAAGTTTTACTTTCTTCAGGGGTATTCCTATTATTATTTTTTTATTAAATAAAAGAACCAAATATAAATTTTATATATATATTATATATATATATATATATGTTTTATTTTATTTTTATTTTTTTTATATAATTATATTTTGGGGGGGGGGGGGGGGTTTTGTGTATTTGTTGTTGAGTTGTTGATGTTGTTGTTGTTGTTGTTGTTGTTGTTGTTGTTGCTGTTGTTTTTGTGGGTTTTTTTGGGGGGGTGTCTTAGAAAGAAATAATACTTTACTAGTCAGGCCTACAAAAAATATGCAAAATTAAACATCTAATAATTGGCAATATTATGGCCAATCGAGTATAACTTCTCAACATGCCGTCCAATGAGTCGAGTGCCAAGATGGTAGACCCTATAAAATTGTGTACGATTTTGATGCTGCATTGACAAGTTGAGGATGTCGAGCTGTATCTCCGTGCCCGGGCGCGCCCCCACCGGTCGGCCCGGCCGCAAATTATTTTTTCATACCACACGCTGGCTTTTGTATACACGCTTACGGTATGAGCGCCTTCCCGGATCCCTTCACTGTTGACCCCGTAATATTTAGTGTGTGGTACAAAAAAAGAAATTGCGGCCGCCCGGGCCGCGAATTTTTTTTTCAAAAACGACATTGCTATGATGACCTTTTTTGTTATGATTTTGAATTTTTTTTTTTTCGATCGGAATGCGAATGTTGGAAAGAAATAAAATATATAAAAAAGGTAAATAAAAACAAAGTTTGGGAAAAAAAAATTCGCGCCCGGGCCGCAATATTTTGTGCGTGTACGTGCCTAGTCAGCCTGTCGCGCGCACGCTACATACACAGTAGACTGGTCCACAGGCACTGGCCTTACAGGCCCAATGATTTGAGTGGATACACTGATTTCATTTGATAAAGCTTTCCATATCTGTGTTATGATTCGTCCCGAGGTTGGCGTAGTGTGGTATCTTGCCTCGCCTTCTACCTCTGGGGACCCCGGTTCAAATTACACCGGGGCACTATACGTGGGGTTTTCAGTCCCTGCCTGATTGCGTGGGTTTTCCCTGGAATATTTTTCTGGGGTTTTCCTCCCACACCTAAAACTGAAACTTCCTTCATTGTCTTCTCTCCACGGGGTTCTTGGCTAGTATAGTGATTAAGTTCGCTTTCCGAGAGTCCTTGGCGCTGTCTTCACAACCAGAATTAATAAATGAAATGAAATGAAAGGTGGTGTATTGTCAGCTTGCACTTTCGATCGTCTGCATGCATCCTGTGTGCATAATGTTTGTACATCATTGTAATGTTGTTTTATTCACTGTGTAGAATACATGGAAAGCAAGGTCAAGGGTGGCAACATTCGGTCAGGCAGGTATCTGACGTTATTCACGAGCCTCGAAGTGTGACGTCAGCTGTTCATTCAGGCTACATACACAGTAGTCTTTGTTCAAGACCCTCCTGTTATTAATATCTTCCCACGATCCATCGCCACAAGAAGAGAGCTATGCAAGATAAAATCCTCGAGAGATGACGAAATATCCTCAGAACGTTTAAAGTCGCCCATCCTAGTCAGATACGA
Organism: Pycnopodia helianthoides; assembly: GCA_032158295.1. Taxonomy (NCBI): domain Eukaryota; kingdom Metazoa; phylum Echinodermata; class Asteroidea; order Forcipulatida; family Asteriidae; genus Pycnopodia; species Pycnopodia helianthoides. The sequence continues at coordinate 15,177,329 of CM063253.1, read as the reverse complement.
AGTAGCCTAGCAACGAATCCAATGATTCCCGGAACTCGGAGCTTTACTTAATTTCTTTTTTTTGGGGGGGGGTGAAAAAGTCGATCCTCTGTATGCCTAAAAATAGAGAAATATACACACCTTTTAAGCACTTCTGAACTGAGTGTCGGCACGAAGTTTTTGTTATAAGCGATAATACTGCGGACTATGTTGAAGAGAACATTCCTGGGCGGTGCTACCTAATTTCCCGTCACTTGGCTGCCAATACCACGAAAAAGTGGCCGGCAAACCCAGATCCTACCGAAAATCCTTTGTTTTGCGAAAGTGGTGTCACTGATAATAATCATTGTATCAGATTACTGTTTAAACAAAAAAGAGTTTACCTATAAATAGGCATTAAATGTGATATGTAATTTGGAAAAGATAGGATTGCAGGCCTTTTTAATCCATGCACATAGCCGACCTAGAGAAAAATCAGGAAAGTACAAGGTTTCAAAAACACCGTGGGTGAAAATGACTATCTGGCGTTTCTCAAATTCAAGTGTAGCACTGTGTTTACACTTGTTCGGTAATCCCTTGAAAAGGGGCAAAGCCGGAACGAGTTGAAATATAATATCCCGTACATGTTGGCACGTTGGTTTAAAAAAATGCGTATTATGTTATTGTTGCAAATATAAGCAATTACAAGTGAGAGATATCATAAAAGAGTAATTTTGGCAGAGAAAGACAAAAATGCGACTTTCAGAACTGATGAAGAAAAAAAAATCCATCCTGCTGCCGGGAGCAAAAACTACACACACACACACTTGCGACTTTTCTCCTTCATCGTTCTCATTCCCATCTCACTCCCATCCCCCCCCCCCTGTTTTTGTTCTTGCTACTTTTTTTCGGGGACCCACTTTAAAATATTTTTTTCAACTGACAAGTATAGTACTTGCATGCTTTTATAATACCCGCTCAAATCACATTTCTTTTGTTATTCCCCATCATCACAGTTATGGTCAACACTTCTTCTGAGTTACTGGGGCAAAGTGATGGAATAAACTTCCCATCATGCTCCGAAACACTAATTCATATCCCTATAGATAGTTCCCAGTAGACGCCATCTTTACGGGCAAATTGCATTTTGGCTTGCAGGTGCGTCAAACGCTCAACTTATTAACGCGTTGTTCACTAACGTGAAGTGGGTTTCGTGAAATGCGCGCGTGCTGCACGCCGTTCTCACACGAAACGCACGACTGCAATGACTGCAACCTTGCAATAGATAGGTTGCAGTCATAGAGTTATATAACTCTATGGTTGCAGTATGACGTAAATCGGCCATCTTTACGGGCAGTTTAGAACAAACAGTCGTGCGTTTCGTATGAGAACGGCGTGCAACACGCGCGCATTTCAAGAAACTCATTGCAGGATTGGTCAGTGAATAACGCGGCTGCGTTAATAAGTTGAGCGTTTGACGCACCTGCAAGCCAAAATGCAATTTGCCCGTAAAGATGGCGTCTACTGGGAACTATCTATACGCGCAGCGTACTCACATGTGTCTATGCTGGGTGTCATGCACGAAAGTGAGTTGAAACCATAGAGCTATATATATTGAATATATATAGCTTTATGGTTGAAACCCAAAATTACGCGCATTGTTCGGAGGCACGCTGTGTTGTGTAAGAAACCAATAGCTCCCCCTTGCATAACGCGAAACGCTAGAGGTACGCTGAGGTCACGCGCAAGTTTTTACGCACAGAGAACAGCCATCGTCCAATGATCTTCCTTTGAGAGTGTGACGTCATATGCAATGGGTCTATATCATAGGGCTATATATATATTGTATATAGCTCTATGGTCTATACGGACAAATTTAAGAAAACTCTCGAACTGCATTATTTTGACAAGCTGCAGTTCCAGGAGGACGCATTGTTTGTAGTTGGTTAATTTATTCTTTTGTTCAATAGAACTGTACTCATGGTGACACAGTAACCACGTGACACGAACCATTTTGTTTGTTGTTGGGTGTCTTGATCGCTTGTAATTGTCCCATCTGTTTTATTCCATGTGTAATTTTTCTAATAAAGTTTGTATATACATGTTTTTTCCGTGTCTTTTTAGTGTTTTGTCTTCTTAGTGTTTTTTTAATGTATTATGTATATGTCTTTTTATATAGAGGACCACAATGGAAATAAGTTTTTTTTGTTGCTTTTCTGTGTTATCCTCGACAAATCCTCAGTAGTCAATGTCTTTTTGACTCTTGTATGTAATTTATGGTTGTAATTTCCCTGTATTTTGTCCACTTGTTGTATTTTAAATATTTCTGTGGAGATTGTTGTCAAATAAAAACAAACAAACAAACATCAGATAATGTTGAAATTGTATAGCTATCAGTCATTGGAAAGCAATAAACAAAAAGAAAAAAAGTCACTAAATAAAAAAAAATAAGCCGCAAACACGGAGACAATGTCCATGTGTGATGTCATTACGATGTTTAAATACTAAATAGTTTGTACCCTTCGTTATGAGTAAAATTAGAAGTTTTAGACCAGAATCTTTAAGACTAATACACTGGGCATATCAAATTTTTGAGCTGGCTAATTTGATCCCCTAATTAGTGGTTAATTATCCACAGTTATACAGATTCAATTTTCCATAAAACACGTACGCCTACAATTGCATACGCGGTTGAGTCATCTACCTTTTGTAAAGTATTTGTACCCTTCATTATAAATAAAAGTGCAATTTTTAGTCCAGAATCTTGACAACGGATACACTGGGCATACTAAATTTTGAGCTGGCTAATTTGGTCCACTAACTAGTGCTTAATTAACCACAGTTATACAGACGCCATTTTCCATAAAACACGCCGATTGCATACGTGGTTGAGTCAACTACCTCAAGTTGTAAAGAATTTGTACCCTTCATTATTAATCTTTTTGTGTTTTTTAGCCCGGAATCCTGAAGACTATTATACTGGGCATACCAATTTTTTGAGCTGGCTAATTTGGTCCACTAATTAGTGGTTAATTAACCCTAATTATATAGACTCCATTTCCTCCTACAATACTCACAATTGCCTATGCGGCTGAGTAAACTAGCTATTTAAATTAAAATTACAATTTGCCGTGAATAAAAATGTTATTACTCCCTTTTATTCCTCCCAATCAAAATTACGAAAAGGTTAATTTTCAACTTAGAACAACGCAATGAAAAGTAGTCAATAAGATTAACTAATAAAATCTCATGAATTTTATTTAATTTCTGGGCAGTATAAGCATCAAAATAAATAGTTACATGTTAAAAAATAATCTGTTAAAAAAAAAAACTGTCGTTGTATATTTATTTCAAATTTTGTCTTAATGTAACAGATATATAGAAGAAAACTTTCACTTAATTCACCCACTATTAAACCGGTTAGCGCGCCCTCATCGGCCGCAAGACGTCTGAGATTCATTCTCACCTTAGACTGGTCCGCTGTCCTTATCCGCAAGGATAAGGACAGGCAGCGATTTTTTTTTCTGCAGCATACTTCGTCGATACAGTCAACAGTTAAGAGATAGGCTGTTCTTCCCTATCCCTTAACTGTTGACTCCATAGCCGACGTGTGCTGCAGAAAATAAATTTGCGGACAGGCACCGGTCTATTAATAAAAGAGACGGTCCCCGGGCTGACTGGTCCCCTATCTGCAAGACCGCAATGGGATGCGAGGTCAAAGGTGCGTTTGTCAGGATTCCTCCAAACGCTCGAAGCCGGTCGGTCTCTGGCGTAAAACACGAGCCTGGAAGTGTGACGTCAGATGTTCGGGCTACTCTCACCTCTGACGTCGAAAGACTGACAAAAAAACTTTCCCCGTCTTTGATACAGGAAGTTCCTATTTTCATTTATTTCCCCCGGATTTCACCTTACAATTACATTTGTATAAATTATTTCTTGTAAACACTAATCTATCATAGCAGCTGATGTTTATAAGCCCTGATCATCACAGCCAGCATGCACTGACAGGAATTTTTGGATCTGATATAATCCTCGTCTTGCATACCTCTCAATAATAAACCGACCAGAATCACACAATCATCTGCCACTCTCATTGACACATTTTGTCCACCTCCCCAAAGTCTTGTAAATTGTAACCGATATTTCTGATCATTTTCCTAACATTGGTAATAACCTTAGAAGTAAAATTGCTCCCAGTGCTCACAACTTCCATGATTATCTCTCAAAACCTAACCCCAGCTCAGTTTTCCTCTCCCCGGTTGCTGAACAGGAAACCTTAGATATTGTTCACAGTTTACCCAACAAAAAAAGTTCAGGTCACGATCATGATTGTAAACAACGTTATAATTAAATCGCTGATCCATTCAATATCCCTGCCTATTATCATCATGAACCTCTCTCTATCTACTGGAGTAATTTTTGTAGTCTAGTCAATTTGTGCCAAAAAATGGCTTGACCTAGACAAAATTGCAACAAAGATTTTTTTTTGGGGGGGGGCAAGTGTCTCTTGAAACCCTCCCAAACTATGCCTAACTTGCATGAATTAAAAATAGCCGCTTTTGCCTCTATTTTTCAGTAATGTAACAATATAATTGGTTTTTCCACACAGTATTTTCACAGGTATGGTCAATGCATATTCTCCAAACACATACGAGCAAGAAAAAACAAAACAAGACGGCTGCCATTTTTCAAGGAGGGTAACAACATCCAGCAAGAATCGTACATGTCAGAAGAAACGGCTTTGCTTGAAATGCATGTTGAGCAAGTTCATCAAGCCTACCTCTCTATCCCCCTATAGCAAACACAGTGTGGCTTGGAAATTTGTGACTGACATTTTGTGGCGTGGTAGAAAAGGATTTCTGTTGCAGTTTGGTCTAGGTCAAACCATAGATTGACTAGACTATAATCCGTACACTTATGGTGACCTAAACAAAGCGATCAATAAACACTGGTCTTTAATAAACAAATAAAAAAATACAATGCAACGACACACTCTCAAAGATCTTCCCGGAACCTCCATTCATTGCATTCAGAAAAGACCAAAACATAAGGGAAAATTGATTAGAGTCCAACCGACTCACCCTCTCAACAGCTCAATCACATCCTACAAGATTCTGGATTTATTGATGATCCACAAGAAATACTTAACATCCTAATTTCCTTGCTAGAGGAACAGTTCACCTAGGTCAGGATTTCACTCTCGAAAACTCACAACCATCACCCTGAATCACAGCGATTAAACCAAAACTTGTCTCTGACGAGACTTGGGACATTACGAATCACCAACACCCGCAACTAAAGAGTGATGCCCGAAATTGAGAAAATGAAAACATGTTAATACTAAGAAGAGGATCTGAAAAAATATCCTCGAGGTCTCCCCCACCACCCACATTTTTAATGACGCAATCGTCAAAATGGCTCCTTTTGGTCACCCTGAATATATTCGCCAACCACATTTCACTGTCACAATGACAAACACTGCGAATAATACATGGATACAGACCCTACCCATAAAACTTGTAAAAATTATTTTGCAAACTTATGGTTTTCAAGTCAACAGTCACAAGGTGCGTACTGACAACGTAAACAAGACTAACAATGCGCGCGCATCCACACGAACAGGTGCCGTGGGCCACTTAAAAACTTTCCCCGGCTCCTGTTCAGGCCGAGTAAAACATTTCCCTGGTGCCGTTAGCCGGCTAAAAACTCTCCCCGGCTCCTCGGGCCGGGTAAAAATATTCCCTGACCCGTAGGCTGGGTAAAACACCACGCATTGTTATCACCGAGACAAACATTTATCGACTTTTCCCAAGTCTACGCTTTTGCCATTAAAGGTGCTTACTACTGACAACGTAAACAAGACTAACAATGCGCGCGCATCCACACGAACTGCGACAAACTTTTAACGACTTGTCCACAAGTCTACGCTTTTGCCAATAAAGGGTCGTACTGACAACTTAAACAAGGCTAGGCCGAGTAAAAAAACAAACATGTTTAGCGTCCCCGCCCTCCTCCCTTTTGGCCGCCGCCTCCTTTTTTTAAACTATACTATTTATAAAAAAAGAAGAAAAAAAAAGGGGGGGACAAAAAAGAAGAAGAAAAAAGAGGAAAAATTTTACTAAAATGATACAACTCATTTGTTTTTTCATACATTGCATCAGTACACTAAAATATCACAAAATCTGTGAATAAATATGCCTTGGCCAGCCATATTTAGCATGGCGGCCATCTTGGAAAAAATAGCAAAAAATTTGAAAAATAGTAAAATAGTAGCGCCCTGTCTCCTCCTCTTTTTGAAAAAAGTCCGGACATGTTCAATGTCTTGTCCAACATGTTTCTTTTTTGTATTGTGTGTTTAAACAGTAGAAAAAACAATGGATATTTGAAATTTAGAAAAGAATGGCGGCCATCTTGAAATAAAAAATAAAAAATAAAAAGTCCCTCCTCCTTCCTTTTTTTAGAAACCCGGACGCTAAACATGTTTCTTTTTTTTTACTCGGCCGCTAACAATGCGCGCTCATCAACACGAAACACCCCGCATTGTTATCACCGCGACAAAAATTTAACGACTTGTTCACAAGTCTACGTTTTTGCTAATAAAGGGTCGCGTACTGATAACATAAACAAGACTAACAATGCGCGCGCATCAACACGAAACACGACGCATTGTTATCACCTCGGAAAACATTTAACGACTTGTCCACCAGTCTAAGCTTTTACCAATAAAGGTGCATACTGACAACATAAACAAGACTAGCGAATGTATATAGAGAAATGAAAAAGGGATATTTTACGAGTAGAAAGGTTAGCGCAACTAGATAGTTCGTGGTAACTCTAATACTACTAGAATAGCGGGACCTTGGTTCGAATCAGCCAGAAGCAACAAACTTTCTTTTTACGTATTAAGGAATACAAATTGTTACTTATATTGCACAAAAATTAGGGTGGTGGTGGGCAGTTATTTAGGGCAAACGGGAGAGGGACCGACTAGAAGAGGAAAGGTAAGTGGTTCGGTCCCCAGTGCTCCCCCGGTGCCTCGGGTAAAAACTTTCTCCGGCTCCTGGGGCCGGGTCTAGATTTTCCCCGGTGCCTCGGGCCGGGTAGAAACTTTCTCCGGCTCCTGGGGCCGGGTCTAGATTTTCCCCGGTGCCTCGGGCCGGGTAGAAACTTTCTCCGGCTTCCTGGGGCCGGGTCTAGTTTTTCCCCTGTGCCTCGGGCCGGGTAGAAACTTTCTCCGGCTCCTGACAAGGTAAAGATTTTCCCCGGTGCCGTGGGCCAGGTAAAAACTTTCCCCGGTTTCTCGGTCCTGTTAAAAAAAAAATTCCCGGTGCCGTCGGCCAGGTTACATTTTTCCCCGTCTCTTCGGGCCGAGTAAAACATTTCCCTGGTGCCGTGGGCCAGGTAAAATTTTTCCCCGGATCCTTTGACCAGGTAAAAACAATTCCCGGGTGCTGTGGGGCCAGGTAAAAACTTTCCCCAGCTCCTACCTCAGGCTGGGTAAAAATTCTCACAGGTGCCGTGGTCCGGGTTTAAATTTTTCCCCGGATCCTCGGACAAGGTAAAACTTTTCCCAGGTGCCGTGGGCCACTTAAAAACTTTCCCCGGCTCCTGTTCAGGCCGAGTAAAACATTTCCCTGGTGCCGTTAGCCGGCTAAAAACTCTCCCCGGCTCCTCGGGCCGGGTAAAAACTTTCCCTGACCCGTAGGCTGGGTAAAACACCACGCATTGTTATCACCGAGACAAACATTTATCGACTTTTCCCATGTCTACGCTTTTGCCATTAAAGGTGCGCATACACACGAAACACAACGCATTGTATAATAATGTATAGAGAAAAGAAAAGCCTTTTTTACGAGTAGAAAGGTTAGCGCAACTAGATAGTTCGTGGTAACTCTAATACTACTAGAATAGCGGGACCTTGGTTCGAATCAGCCAGAAGCAACAAACTTTCTTTTTACGTATTAAGGAATACAAATTGTTACTTATATTGCACAAAAATTAGGGTGGTGGTGGGCAGTTATTTAGGGCAAACGGGAGAGGGACCGACTAGAAGAGGAAAGGTAAGTGGTTCGGTCCCCAGTGCTCCCCCGGTGCCTCGGGTAAAAACTTTCTCCGGCTCCTGGGGCCGGGTCTAGATTTTCCCCGGTGCCTCGGGCCGGGTAGAAACTTTCTCCGGCTCCTGACAAGGTAAAGATTTTCCCCGGTGCCTCGGGCCGGGTAAAAACTTTGCGCACATCCACACGAAACACCACGCTTTATCACCGCGACAAACATTTAACGACTCGTCCACAAGTCTACGCTTTCGCTTATTGTATAATAATTGTATATAGAGAAAAGAAAAGCCTTTTTTATGAGCAGAAAAGTTAGCGCAACTAGATAGTTGATGGTAACTCAAATAGCAGCACCTTGGTGGTTCGAATTAGATAGAAGCAACAAATTTTGTTTTTACATGAACGAAAAGAAATAATTACTTTATTTCCCGGCTGCCGTGGGCCAGGTAAAAACTTTCCCCGGTTTCTCGGTCCTGTTAAAAAAAAAATTCCCGGTGCCGTCGGCCAGGTTAAATTTTCCCCCGTCTCTTCGGGCCGAGTAAAACATTTCCCTGGTGCCGTGGGCCAGGTAAAAATTTTCCCCGGATCCTTTGACCAGGTAAAAACAATTCCCGGGTGCTGTGGGGCCAGGTAAAAAACTTTCCCCAGCTCCTACCTCAGGCTGGGTAAAAATTCTCACAGGTGCCGTGGTCCGGGTTAAATTTTTCCCCGGATCCTCGGACAAGGTAAAACTTTTCCCAGGTGCCGTGGGCCACTTAAAAACTTTCCCCGGCTCCTGTTCAGGCCGAGTAAAACATTTCCCTGGTGCCGTTAGCCGGCTAAAAACTCTCCCCGGCTCCTCGGGCCGGGTAAAAACTTTCCCTGACCCGTAGGCTGGGTAAAACACCACGCTTGTTACACAAAAGAAGAAAAAATTGAGACATTTTCCCATTAATAACGCTTTTGCCATTTAAAGGTGCCATACATCACGAAACAAACGCATTGTAATAATAATGATGGAAAGAAAAGCCTTCTTTTTACGATAGAAAGGTTGCCAACTAGATAGTACGTGTTAACTCAAATATAATAAAGCGGGACCTTGGTTCCATATTCAGCCAGAAAGCGAACATCAACTTTCTTTTCACGTATTAAGATACAAATTTGTTACTTATAATTGAAAAAAAATAGGTGGTTGGTGAATTAATTTAGGAGCGGGATGGGAAACTAAAAGAGAAAAGGTAAAGTGGTTCGGTCCCCTAGTGTTTACCCCGGCCTCGGGTAAAAACTTTTTTTCTCGGCTCCTGAGGGCGCTCTAAGATTCCCCGGTCTTGGGCGGGTAGAAAAACTTTCTCTGGTCCAGGGCCAGGGTCTAGATTATCCCCGGTGCTCGGGCCGGGTAAAAACTTTCACCGCTCCGAGCCCTGGGCCGGGTCTAGATTTTTCCCGGATGCCTCGGCCGTGGTAGAAATCTTCAGCTTCCATAGGGCCGGGTACAGAATTTTCCCGGTCCTCGGGCCGGGTAAAAACTTTCATCCGGACTCCTTGGGCCGAGGCTAGTTTTTACCGTCGTGGACTCTCAGGGCGGTAGAAACTTGTCCTCGTCCCTGACAAGGATAAAGATTTTCCCCGGTGCCGATCGTGGCTATGGGTAGAAACTTTCTCGGTCCTGACAAGGGAAGATTTTCCCCGGTGCATCGGCCGGGTAAAAACTTTGCGCCCCATCCACACGACAGCCACGCTTAACCGCGACAAACATTTAACGACTCCGGTCAAGTTTACCCGCTTTGCGCTTATTATATTAATGTATATAGAGAAAAGAAAAGCCTTTTTTCATGAGCAGAAAAGTTGGCGCAACTAGATATGATGGTAACTCAAAGCAGCACGTTTGGTGTTCGAATTAGGAAGGAACAAATTTCGTTTTTACATGACGAAGAAAGAATAATTACTTTATTTCGCCGTGGGCCAGGTAAAAAACTTTCCCCGGTTTCTGGTCCTGTTAAAAAAAAAATTCCCGGTGCCGTCGGCCAGGTAAAATTTTTCCCCGTCTCTTCGGGCCGAGTAAAACATTTCCCTGGTGCCGTGGGCCAGGTAAAATTTTTCCCCGGATCCTTTGACCAAGTAAAAACAATTCCCGGGTGCTGTGGGGCCAGGTAAAAACTTTCCCCAGCTCCTACCTCAGGCTGGGTAAAAATTCTCACAGGTGCCGTGGTCCGGGTTAAATTTTTCCCCGGATCCTCGGACAAGGTAAAACTTTTCCCAGGTGCCGTGGGCCACTTAAAAACTTTCCCCGGCTCCTGTTCAGGCCGAGTAAAACATTTCCCTGGTGCCGTTAGCCGGCTAAAAACTCTCCCCGGCTCCTCGGGCCGGGTAAAAACTTTCCCTGACCCGTAGGCTGGGTAAAACACCACGCATTGTTATCACCGAGACAAACATTTATCGACTTTTCCCATGTCTACGCTTTTGCCATTAAAGGTGCGCATACACACGAAACACAACGCATTGTATAATAATGTATAGAGAAAAGAAAAGCCTTTTTTTACGAGTAGAAAGGTTAGCGCAACTAGATAGTTCGTGGTAACTCGAATACTACTAGAATAGCGGGACCTTGGTTCGAATCAGCCAGAAGCAACAAACTTTCTTTTTACGTATTAAGGAATACAAATTGTTACTTATATTGCACAAAAATTAGGGTGGTGGTGGGCAGTTATTTAGGGCAAACGGGAGAGGGACCGACTAGAAGAGGAAAGGTAAGTGGTTCGGTCCCAGTGCTCCCCGGTGCCTCGGGTAAAACTTTCTCCGCTCCTGGGGCGGTCTAATTCCGGTGCCTCGGGGTAGACTTTTCCGGTCTGGGGCGGTCTGATTCCCGGTGCCTGGGCCGGGTAGAAACTTTCTCGCTCTGGCGGTTTTTTCCCGGTCCTCGCGGTAGAACTTTCTCGGCTGGGCCGGGTCTAGATTTTCCCCGGTCCCTCGGGCGGGTAACTTCCGGCCTGGGCCGGTCAGTTTTCCGGCCGGCCGGTAAAACTTTCTCCGGCTCCTGACAAGGTAAAGATTTTCCCCGTGCTCGGCCGGTAGAACTTTCTCCGGCTCTGACAAGGTAAAGATTTTCCCGGTGCTCGGGCCGGGTAAAAACTTTGCGCACATCCACACGAAACACCACGCTTTATCACCGCGACAAACATTTAACGACTCGTCCACAAGTCTACGCTTTCGCTTATTGTATAATAATGTATATAGAGAAAAGAAAAGCCTTTTTTATGAGCAGAAAAGTTAGCGCAACTAGATAGTTGATGGTAACTCAAATAGCAGCACCTTGGTGGTTCGAATTAGATAGAAGCAACAAATTTTGTTTTTACATGAACGAAAAGAAATAATTACTTTATTTCCCGGCTGCCGTGGGCCAGGTAAAAACTTTCCCCGGTTTCTCGGTCCTGTTAAAAAAAAAATTCCCGGTGCCGTCGGCCAGGTAAAATTTTTCCCCGTCTCTTCGGGCCGAGTAAAACATTTCCCTGGTGCCGTGGGCCAGGTAAAATTTTTCCCCGGATCCTTTGACCAAGGTAAAAACAATTCCCGGGTGCTGTGGGGCCAGGTAAAAACTTTCCCCAGCTCCTACCTCAGGCTGGGTAAAAATTCTCACAGGTGCCGTGGTCCGGGTTAAATTTTTCCCCGGATCCTCGGACAAGGTAAAACTTTTCCCAGGTGCCGTGGGCCACTTAAAAACTTTCCCCGGCTCCTGTTCAGGCCGAGTAAAACATTTCCCTGGTGCCGTTAGCCGGCTAAAAACTCTCCCCGGCTCCTCGGGCCGGGTAAAAACTTTCCCTGACCCGTAGGCTGGGTAAAACACCACGCATTGTTATCACCGAGACAAACATTTATCGACTTTTCCCATGTCTACGCTTTTGCCATTAAAGGTGCGCATACACACGAAACACAACGCATTGTATAATAATGTATAGAGAAAAGAAAAGCCTTTTTTACGAGTAGAAAAGTTAGCGCAACTAGATAGTTGTGGTAACTCAAATAGCAGGACCTTGGTTCGAATCAGCTAGAAGCAACAAATTTCTTTTTACATGTAAGAAAAGAAATATTACTTTATTCCCGGCCGCCGTTGGCCAGGTAAAATCTTTGCCGGTTTTCGGTCCTGGTAAAAAAAATAATTCCGGTGCCCGGTCGGCCACGGACGGGTAAAAATTTTCCCAGGTGCCGTGGGCCAGGGTAAACTTTCCCGGCTTCTCGGGCCGGGTTAAAAAAATTCCCGGGCCTTGGGATGGGCCTGGTTAAAACTTTGCCCGCCTCCTTGGGCCGGGTAAAACATTTCTCCTCCGGGTGCCGTGGTCGCTCCTCGCTGCGGGTAAAAACTTTCTCCGGCTCCTCGGGCCGGGTTTAAAGAAATTCCCGGTGCCGTGGGCGGGTTTAGGGGGGGGGGGGGGGGGGGGGGGGGGGGGGGGGGGGGGGGGGGGGGGGGAAAAGTTAGCGCAACTAGATAGTTGATGTAACTCAAATAGCAGCACCTTGGTGGTTCGAATTAATAGAAGCAACAATTTTGTTTTTACATGAACGAAAAGAAATAATTACTTTATTTCCCGCTGCCGTGGCCAGGTAAAAACTTTCCCCGGTTTCTCGGTCCTGTTAAAAAAAAAATTCCGTGCCGTCGCCAGTAAAATTTTTCCCCGTCTCTTCGGGCCGAGTAAAACATTTCCCTGGTGCCGTGGCCAGGTAAAATTTTTCCCCGATCCTTTGACCAAGTAAAAACAATTCCGGGGCTGTGGGCCATGTAAAAACTTTCCCCAGCTCCTACCTCAGGCTGGGTAAAAATTCTCACAGGTGCCGTGGTCCGGGTTAAATTTTTTCCCGGATCCTCGGACAAGGTAAAATTTTCCCAGGTGCCGTGGGCCACTTAAAAACTTTCCCCGCTCCTGTTCAGGCCGAGTAAAACATTTCCCTGGTGCCGTTAGCGCTAAAAACTCTCCCGGCTCCTCGGGCGGGTAAAAACTTTCCCTGACCCTAGCTGGGTAAAACACCACGCATTGTTATCACCGAGACAAACATTTATCGACTTTCCCAGTCTACGCTTTTGCCATTAAAGGTGCGCATACACACGAAACACAACGCATTGTATAATAATGTATAGAGAAAAAGAAAAGCCTTTTTTACGAGTAGAAAGGTTAGCGCAACTAGATAGTTCGTGGTAACTCGAATACTACTAGAATAGCGGGACCTTGTTCGAATCAGCCAGAAGCAACAAACTTTCTTTTTACGTATTAAGGAATACAAATTGTTACTTATATTGCACAAAAATTAGGGTGGTGGTGGCAGTTATTTAGGGCAAACGGGAGAGGGACCGACTAGAAGAGGAAAGGTAAGTGGTTCGGTCCCCAGTGCTCCCCCGGTGCCTCGGGTAAAACTTCTCCGGCTCCTGGGGCCGGGTCTAGATTTTCCCCGGTGCCTGGGCCGGTAGAAACTTTCTCCGGCTCCTGGGGCCGGGTCTAGATTTTCCCCGGTGCCTCGGGCCGGGTAGAAACTTTCTCCGGCTCCTGGGGCCGGGTCTAGATTTTTCCCGGTGCCTCGGGCCGGGTAGAAACTTTCTCCGGCTCCTGGGCCGGGTCTAGATTTTCCCCGGTGCCTCGGGCCGGGTAAAACTTTCTCCGGCTCCTGGGGCCGGGTCTAGTTTTTCCCCGGTGCCTCGGGCCGGGTAGAAACTTTCTCCGGCTCCTGACAGGTAAAGATTTTCCCCGGTCCTCGGGCCGGTAGAAACTTTCTCCGGCTCTGACAAGGTAAAGATTTTCCCGTGCCTCGGGCCGGGTAAAAACTTTGCGCACATCCACACGAAACACCACGTTTTATCACCGCGACAAACATTTAACGACTCGTCCACAAGTCTACGCTTTCGCTTATTGTATAATAATGTATATAGAGAAAAGAAAAGCCTTTTTTATGACAGAAAAGTTAGCGCAACTAGATAGTTGATGGTAACTCAAATAGCAGCACCTTGGTGGTTCGAATTAGATAGAAGCAACAAATTTTGTTTTTACATGAACGAAAAGAAATAATTACTTTATTTCCCGGCTGCCGTGGGCCAGGTAAAAACTTTCCCCGGTTTCTCGGTCCTGTTAAAAAAAAAATTCCCGGTGCCGTCGGCCAGGTTAAATTTTTCCCCGTCTCTTCGGGCCGAGTAAAACATTTCCCTGGTGCCGTGGGCCAGGTAAAATTTTTCCCCGGATCCTTTGACCAGGTAAAAACAATTCCCGGGTGCTGTGGGGCCAGGTAAAAACTTTCCCCAGCTCCTACCTCAGGCTGGGTAAAAATTCTCACAGGTGCCGTGGTCCGGGTTAAATTTTTTCCCGGATCCTCGGACAAGGTAAAACTTTTCCCAGGTGCCGCGGGCCACTTAAAAACTTTCCCGGCTCCTCGGGCCGTGTAAAAAACTTTCCCTGACCGTAGGTGGGTAAAAACACCACGCATTGTTATCACCGAGACAAACATTTATCGACTTTTCCCAAGTCTACGCTTTTGCCATTAAAGGTGCGCATACACACGAAACACAACGCATTGTATAATAATGTATAGAGAAAAGAAAAGCCTTTTTTACGAGTAGAAAAGTTAGCGCAACTAGATAGTTGATGGTAACTCAAATAGCAGGACCTTGGTTCGAATCAGCTAGAAGCAACAAAATTTATTTTTACATGTAAACGAAAAGAAATAATTACTTTATTTCCCGGCCGCCGTTGGCCAGGTAAAAACTTTCCCCGGTTTCTCGGTCCTGGTAACAAAAAAATTCCCGGTGCCGTCGGCCAGCAGACCGGGTAAAAATTTTCCCAGGTGCCGTGGGCCAAGTAAAAACTTTCACCGGCTTCTCGGCCCATATTTCCCCAATTATGATTACCCATGGACCCGCTGCACACATTTTCCCCACTTGGTGCCCATAATGGGCCATTGCATATTCTGCCCATATGGGATTGCCCATATTTTCCCCATATGATACCTATATGGGCCTTTGCATATTCTGCCCATATGGGATTGCCCATGTTTTCTCTATATAAAACCCATATGGGTTTTTTTGTGTGTATATTCTGCCCATATGGGATTGCCCATGTTCCCGTTTTCCCCATAACCATGGGCCGCGGCACTGCATACACTGCCCATGGGGTTGCCCATGTTTTCCCCATTTGATACATGGGCCTTTGCTTATTCTGCCCATTTGGGATTGCCCATGTTTTCCCTATATAAAACCCATATGGGTTTTTTGTGTGTATATTCTGCCCATATATGGGATTGCCCATGTTCCCCGTTTCCCCCATAACCATGGGCCGCGGCACTGCATACACTGCCCATGGGGTTGCCCATGTTTTCCCCATTTGATACATGGGCCTTTGCTTATTCTGCCCATATGGGATTGCCGATGTTTTTCCACATATGATACCCATATGGGACACTGCATATTTTGCCCATAATATTATGGGATTGCCCATTTTTTCCCCTGAAACCCATGGGACACTGCATAATTTGCCCATATTGCCCATATTTTACCCATGATACCAATATGGGCTGCTGCATATATTCTGCCCATAATGGGACTGCCCACATTTACACCATCTGAAACCCATATGGGCCTTTGCATATTCTGCCCATATGGGATTGCCCATGTTTTCCCCATATGGGACACTGCATATTCTGCCCATATGGGATTGCCCATGTTTTCCCATATGGGACACTGCATATTCTGCCCATATGGGATTGCCCATGTTTTTCCCATATGATACCCATATGGGACACTGCATATTCTGCCCATATGGGATTGCCCATTTTTTCCCATATGATACCCATATGGGACACTGCATATTTTGCCAGGGTTAGCCCATGTTTTTCCCATATGGGACCCATATGGGAATGATCCCCATAGTATAAACCCAAAAGGGCCCCATTGGCTTTTCTATCTACAATGTGTCCCTTTGATTACGTTTATTTTTGTTAAGTCTCTTTATTTTTGGTTAAGTGCTGGTTGTTTGTTTGTTGTTTTGATTGTTTTTAATACTTGCTAATTACCTATTGTGTGTTTAAACTGTTAACCTTTTAGCTACTTTTTAAGAAATTTTTATATTGTACATGTTCTAGTGCAATTCAACCCTATCGGTTATTATACTAATCATTCCTTTATAATGTTTTTTGAAATAAACCAATAAATATAATATAATATATATGGGTTGGCCCGGCCCATGCCCAGATATTTCCTAGATATTTCCCATTATGGGTTAAATATGGGCTTGCTACCTGGGGATGTTAATAGTGGACAATTAATTAGTGGACAAAACTAGCCAGCTCAAAAATGTGAAATGCCCAGTGTATCACAGTCTTCAAGATTCTGGACTAAAAATTCCACTTTTATTTATAATGAAGGGTACAAATTCTTTACAATAGGTAGTTGACTTTACCGCAATTGTACGTGTTTTATATGGAAAACGAAATCTGTATAACTGTGGATAATTAACCACTAATTAGTGGACCAAATTAGCCAGCTACAAACGAAATCTGTATAACTGTGGACAATTAACCACTAATTAGTGGATCAAATTAGCCAGCTCAAAAATTTGATATGCCCTATCAATCTTCAAGATTCTGAACTAAAAATTCCACTTTTACCCATAATGAAGGGTACAAATTCTTTACAAGAGGTAGTTGACTTTACCGCGTATGCAATTACAAGTACGTGTTTTAGATGGTTAATTGTGGTTTAATTGACCACTACTTAGTGGCCCAAATTAGCCAGCTCAAAACTTTTATATGCCCGGTGTATCAGTCTTCAAGATTCTGGACACAAAATTCCACTATTATTTATAATGAAGGGTACAAATTCTTTACAATAGGTATAGTTGACTTACCGCATATGCAATTGTACGTGTTTTATATGGAAAATGGCGTCTGTATAACTGTGGATAATTAACCACAGCGGCGGCGCTAAGGGGGGGGGGACAGGAGGGGCAAATGCCCCCAGTTATTTTTTGCCCCCCCCCCCAGTTTGCCCCCCCCCAGTTTTTTCCCGATGGCAGAAATTGAGTTTAATCCCAAACCATTGCACCCAATTTGCCACAATGTTGTTTGCGCTGTAAATAATAAACTCAATTTCATCCATCATAACTAGCTGGCACCATCAAAAAAGCCCAATACACTTTCCATCTCCGGCAATGTTAATAAAATGTGGATTTATTTATCTGTACAAGCTTGGAAACTTGCTATAAATAGAAATGCATTGTCTGCCAAAACCGTAAGCAGCCATTGTACAGGCCGTTCGCACAAACAGTGCAAAATCTTATTTCTAGAGTGAATTGTAGGCTTATACAGTACATTATAGACTTTTGTTTGCCCCCCCCCCCCGCCCTAAATTTAAGTTTGCCCCTTCTTGCCCCTCCCCCAGATTAACAGGTCTGGTGCCGCCGCTGTTAACCACTAATTAGTGGACCAAATTAGCTAGCTCAAAAATTTGATATGCCCAGTACGTGTATCCATGGTGTATCCGTCTTCCTGGGCGAAAACTTTCACTTTTACTCATAACGAAGGGTACAAAATATGTTTCAGTATTTAAACAGCGTAAAAATATTATGACATAACACACACACACACACATTGTCTCCGTGTTTGCGGCTTATTTTTTGTTATTTAGTGATTTTTTGTTCTTTGTTTATTACTTTCCAATAATTTATGGTTACAATTTTCAATATTATTTAATGAAAATATGTTAGTTATGGCTAATATTTCAGTATTCGTTCTGATAAATAACGGATTCGCCGACAGAAATGATCCATTTTGTCACCTCCCTGTACTGCATGTGTTCTATTTTCGTGAATACGCGGCTGCCCGCAATTTTTTTGTTCGTACCACACTTGAGACAGGGGGTCAACAGTGAAGGGATCCGGAAAGCGCCCATACCTTATGCGTGTATGCATTGGCTCTAGTGTGGTACGGGAAAAAAAATCGCGGCTGCCCTGGTGTTCCGCAACTTTCTATTTTGTACCAAAGTTACACTGTCCAGCTTCAGCTCGGTTACATTGATAAGGTAGTGATATTTTTGAAAATTTTCTTCTTAATCTTAGTGATTGTGCATGGATGTATTATTTATAATGAATGAAACTGTAAAAGTAACAACAGATCGTCGTTGACATTTAGGAAAGCTCAGTATAACATGCTTAGTTATAGATACAAAAAAAACAGCAGAACCAGACATGCGCCAGAGGGCCTATGGAATTTATTGCAGACGACGTTTATGAACTCGTGTGATTGTGCATAGTAGAGCATGGAGGTAGAATTATGGATTGTGTAAGCCCATACGAGTACATTGTACGATTCACACCAGTGTCAGCAATCAGACATAATGATCACTGAAACTCAGAATCTCAGAAATTTAATGGAACATTACCGTTCGGCATCGACATTATTCAGTGACTGTAGGAATTGTCCTTACCCAAGTTACCGTCCAACTGACTTGTCACTTGACATGACTAGTGATATTGAGTGATAGTGATATACTGACTTTTCTATTTTCTAGGTAACTGTAACAGTAACACTACCAATAACAACAGTTGAGTATAGTCTGAGTTACTGGACCCATAGAGAAAGCTGGACAGAACGCTTTTTTTTTTTTTTACATCAGTACATGTATGCATTGACATTATCTGGCCTACGTAGGTCCGAGTGAATGCTCATGTGTTTTGGTACCGTTGTTACAAATGGTGTACAGGATTCACTACCTCCAAAAAAGAGGGAGCTACAAAAAACTGTGACATCAAAGACCCGTCTAAAATACTTTGAACTCACCTGAAGAACACCACTGAGATGTTGTCGTTTAATATATTTGTGGTATGGTTGTGTCAGATACATTTCTTGAAAAAATATAAATTTTCTGCAAAAAATCTGAACCAATGTCCAAATTGGAGCGTACGAGTTTCTGTTGTCTTGTGGAGCACTCTTTGTCCTGATAAATGTGGACCCCATTGCTTTCATTTGTGATGGCAATCGAGGACCTATTTATTGCCTTTTTTTTTTTATAAGTACACCACTCCTCTAGATCGATATATACCCCTTTCCAATTCCTGGTTGTGGCTTCAAACATTGTTGCAGATTGTTACAACCACGTATTTAACTTTGCACGGTCGTGAACCGTAGTTTAGCTTCATATGTCAGTTTGGTTACAATAACTTTATCTGGTCTCATCCCGATACAAAGTAAGCTTGTCTACTAATCAAAGCTGTTATTGTTTTAGACACCACAGGTGCCTTAATAAAGTAGAACCACACCATGGCCCACTTTAATCTTCAAGACCTCCAACGACTGAGTGCCGATCCAGAAGCCTCCTCGGCACTACAAGAAGAATCCAGACACATCCAATCGTCCCCGAATATACTCTTCCTGCCGTGCCATCTACAGTTTGTGCGCAGCATCAAGGGATGTTTCTACCTCGGCTTCATTTTCTTCACATGGGCCTACAATAGTTACTTTATTCCTGAAATAGTGTTGCTACCCCAGTATAGGGATGAAAATATCAGCTGTTTTCCTGTGTTGTGTAAGTTCACCAGAAATTAACATCATCATAGAGAAGCTTAGAGGGCGTACTAAGTGGGGAAAGGGGGCACTGAGTTGGGTATTTTGTGGACAGACATGCCTTGTGGACTGTGGCAATCGATTCGTATTCTGGGCCAAATTTTTAGGTGATGCAAGTAGAGCTGCCAACTCTCCCTGATTTTGCAGAAAGTTCCCTGAAATTAAACCAATCTTTCCATGTTCTGATGAACAAAATTTGAAAATCTTCCTGATTATGAAAAACGTTTTCGCTTTTATGTTGAATGTAATTCTAAAAATCTCCCTGATTGTTGTACAAAGTCTCCCCGATTGCGAGATGCAGATGTTGGCAGCTTTGTGCAAGGTTACAGAACACTGCCTTTGATGACCGTAGAGTCGTGGGTTTTATGGGCACTGTAAGCACGTTATTCTGTGGTAAGCAGTGCTATGACATTGGGCGTGATTGCTCAGTCCCGACAATGTTCTTCTATCTGTTCTTTAGTTTTGTCGTAATCCCTGCACAGTCTTAATATGTTCGAGTCCTCAATCCTTGTGTCTGAGTCCGAGTCCGAAAACCTCGGTGTTGAGTTGGAGTTCAACTACAGAGTCATTTGGGTCGAGTCCAAGTCACAAGGGAGTCACAAAGGTTGAGTACGAGTCCAGATGCCAAGACATCAAGATATCCAAGTCATTACTAGCTGAATCTGAGTCATCAAGTCAGGGTGTCATGGCTGAGCAGTCTAGGGCGGTGGACTCAAGTTCTGTAATTTACAGAATGAAGATTTAAATCCTGGTCTGGACAGTCGAGACACTTGTGTCCTTGAGCAAGGAGCTTTATCACAATTGCTTCTCTCCACTCAGGAGTACAAATGGGTACCGGCGGGAGCTGGGTAATAACCTGCGATGGTCTGGCATCCTGTCCAGGAGGAATAGAAATAGTGTCAGTCCTTGAGAAAGTAACTTTATCAAAATTGCTTCTCTCCACCCAGGAGTACAAATGGGCACCGGCGAGAGATGGGTAATAACCATAGAGTTATATATAGGAACTAGAGGGTGCACTGGCAATACTGCGTGCACAAACGCGCAGGGACCGCAAGGAGACACTAGCGCCATTTTTTAGAGGGCAAAATTGAGTACGAAGTATACGATGTGCGTATGGTAAATGCACGCATCACGCGCTCGGTGTTCATGTTGTTGTTTTGCGTACAGTAAAGTAATGGTAGTGGTACTTAAAACATGGCCGCACCACCCGCGCGACGAGTCATGTAACTTGGCTAGTGCGCCCTCTAGTTCTACTATATAACTCTATGGTAATAACCTGCTGTGGTCTGGCATCCTGTCATACAGGATGAACAGAAATATTCTCAGTTGTTAATGCCAATGAAACCAGATATAAACACCAGCCTGATGAGCCATATGGCTTGGGACAGACTATACTTTTTCTTACTGAGTCATCATAAATGTGTCTGGAGTTGGACTCCAGTCTGAGTCACAAGGCAAACATGTAGGCCTATTGTAGTTCATCTTAAATTTTCTAAGTGTTTTGATATTTGGTAAAATGTGCTTTAAAAACAATGTCTTATCAATGTTGCAGGTTACTACATGGTATCAATGTGTACGCTTGTGTCGCTGTTTAGGTCAGTCACCTCTGATCCAGGCCGTTTGCCCTTTGACCTCATGCCGACCTCAGCTGGTAAATAATTACAAATTGAATCAAAAACCACAGAATTTTCACCAATTACATTTTTATTTGAATAAGTTTCAGGAAGTTTTTGGTAAATATCACATGAATATGTGTAACTTGTGTTGTATTTTGCCAAGGTTGAGAAAATGTTATGATACTCACAAGATACTTTTTACCTTTGCCAGTTGACTCCACATGTATAAACACCAATATGCGTTGTAAAAATCATAATAATATTCAGAGTTTTCCCCAGGACTTTTCAACACTGGGTGTCATTCTGGACCCAAATTGTGCAATTTTGACCAAAGCACGCCTTGAAACCAGATACTGGAAATGTCTTTTACTTGAATGTTTTTTATTGTTTGTTCTTAAAAGCTCTACTGTACCATTCGGAGCATTTTAAATGGTTTTATTATTTTTGTGTGGGAATTTGATCTTAACAAATTGCATTTTTTGAGGGTATCGGCCTGCAATTTGCTCTTTCAGCTTGTATGCTAGCTTGTGCATGGGAGAACCGTGATAAGTTGGTTCAAACCGCAGAACTTGAGCTTCATGCCTGTCATGGAAGTTTCATTTTGATTCATAGTAGGTTTTATTTTAATAATAGTCTCTCTTGTATTTTGGTTTTTAGACAAATTGAATTGGACGCACTGCCAACGATGCCTCATCCAGCGACCCTTGAAATCACATCATTGTAGAAAATGCCAGAGATGCGTACGACGGATGGACCATCATTGTTATTGGTAATTGCTAACATACATTCTCCTGACAGTGGCAAGGGGTATAGAGGGCAAATGACCAGTAGGCATCAAGGCAATGACCAGGCTCAATGGCCAGGGGCATTGAGGCAATGACCAGGGGCATTGAGGCAATGACCAGGCTCAATGGCCAGGGGCATTAAGGCATTGACCAGGGGCATGATGGCAGTGACCACTCCAGGGACATCAACGCATTGATCAGGGGCATCGAGGCAATGATCAAGGGCATTGAGGCAATGACCAGGGGCATCAAGGCAATGACCAGGGGCATCAAGGCATTGACCAGGGGCATCGAGGCATTGACCAGGGGCATCGAGGCAATGACCAGGGGCATCAAGGCATTGACCAGGGGCATCAAGGCAATGACCAGGGGCATCAAGGCAATGACCAGGGGCATCAAGGCAATGACCAGGGGCATCAAGGCACTGATCAGGGTCATCGAGGCAATTGCATCTGTGAAGTATCAGCTGTACTGGAAATCATTAAACAATCCCCTATTGTCACTTTGAGGGATGATATAAAAAAGCTCAAGCACAAGAGGTTTCTGGGTGCCTGTTGAACGCCTTGTATTGATGTCAGACACCCTAACTTTATCATTCATTTAAGTGTCAAAGTGATGTTAGAGAGAAACGAGGATATCCCATTTGTCAATATAGAGCAAATTGTAGTCATTATTTCAAGAGTTCTGCTTACCTAGCCCAACTGTCCGACTCAGTTTGTTCTTGTGTTTCATCCTCTCATTTTCCTCAAAAGGATAAACAATTGCGTAGGTGAAGACAACCAGTGGATATTCCTCCTGCTTGTGGTCTATGCATTACTGCTCAGCCTCTACACACTCGTCTTAGACACTCTACATTTCTACTACTTCCCAACCTGCAGGTCTTGTGATTCAGTAAGTTCACTCTCCAATCGGCCCCCTGCGCTGGCGTCACACATGGCATGCTGTCTGCCCATGGTCTGTCATTTGGGAGGAATAATGTTTGAAGTGATATGGTGGAACTACAAAAATCTTAGCTGTTGCAAACTGCTTACCAACCAAAATTGCCTAGCTTCGCATCCGTGCAAAAACAGTGTATCTCTATTTTGCAACAATGTTGTATCTCGCACAAAAATGGTCTATGCAAAAACGTATCTCAGCACATACTTGTTTTGTGTGTACACACCCAGGCTATTTTAAGATGTTGTGACAATTTTAAATTTGCGCGTCACAAAAGTGCTATTTTAGGAGATACAGCGTTTTTGCACTGACACGGCTCTAGTATCATTGCAAACATTTTTGGACGGCCCCACGTTTTGACCCTAGCAGAGCCTTTCTCAAAGGCTGTGAGAAAGACTAGGGTTGAAACATGAGGCCATTCGCAATACCTGGGAAAGATATGGTGCATGTCTAACTGCACTCGCGATGCCCAATAATACTCTTTGCACAGTAACACTCAGGGAATCCAACATGGCTCAGCCAATACTTATCGTAAAAGACCATCGGGTGAAATAATTGGGTCAATATTAGCCATTTGCAATTTCAATTTGATTAGTGTCTCGTAGAGTGACTTACCTGAGCTCAACTTCATAAAGTTGCTTAATAGCAGAAACGTTTGATTATCGGTGTCCTTCTGAGCAAAGCTAAGCGTGAAACCAGTTACACTTACATACAGTACATTTGACATGGTCATTTGGCTGGTTGCCTTATTCTTGTAAGCAAACTTAATTTGTGCTTAGCCACTTTTTGTACTTCAGCCGCTCTATGAAATTGGGCCATTGGTAAAGCCATTGGTAAAGCCTGGAACATTTGTTCCATACAATCTAACTCTCAATTATTTTTGGTATTTCCGTCTTTTGTGTAATTATGCAAAACATGGCCCTTGATGAAGACAAAATGTTTTAATAATTAATCAAAATCGTATAAAGGATTTTTAATATCATAATAAGGTCATGCCCGGAATTGTTGATAACTCATGGATTTGAACCTCATAATCCATGTTTTTTCGTAAAAAAAACCCCTCATAATCCAGGATTTGTAATATTTTTCCAATTGTATAAGGACTTTGTCTGCTGGAAAATGAGTGCATCACAAAACTGAATTTGACCTTATAGCCCCTCTCTAAGCATTCTTTCAAATACACCATGCATTAGTACTTTTACAAATCTCTTAAGAGGTATTGGCTCTGAAAAGAGCTGCTTGGTTATTCTCCACGTTTTTGATCAGCATGCGAACACCTTGTTGTTGTTTTCTCCTTTTTTTTATACCTTGTTTTTTTTTATATTCCCGATGCAAAAATTAGCATCTATTAAATCGTTGCAGTACCCGCTGCAAAGGATTCGAACTACCTCTAGCCATCGGGCTAGCGCGGTGGTCTAGTGGTGAGACATCTGCTCTAGCAATGCAAAGGTCGTGGGTTCGAATCCCACCCGAGTGATTTGCCTGTGGATTTTGTTCACAGAGCTCGAGAAAGTACCGAGTATAAACACCTTGTTCTTGTGATGTCACACAAACTGAATTTCTCTTCATTTTGGTTTTCTCTTCCTTTAAGACATCTCTCCTGTTCCGTAGCCAAAGATATCTGATGTACCTGTCATGCATACTCGGCGTCACTCTAACGTCTCTGGCCGGGAGCCAAGTTCTACAGCAAACAATAAATATCCTCTTGGTGAGTCTTTAAACCTTCTTTCATAAATACCTGGGACAGTTCATCCATTCTGATTGGTCGAGAAAAGATCATGTGGCCATATTTAAACGTTGCTTATAAACGTGGGGAGGAGTGTTTAAACATGGCCTGAGGAGATTGAGTCAAAAGAGGGCACTGTCAGATTGTTGCGCAGGGCGCACAAATTTCACAGCCCAGTTTGAGTTGGTAGGTCACATATTCGGCTTGCGCATATTCGGAACCTTAGGTGGGATAGTTTGAAACTTAATGGTGCAAGTTCTAAACTTGCCCGAGGAGCTACTTAGCGCTCAATATGGATAGAAATTCAACCCAGAATCGAGGTGAGCTGAGGCTAAACAGTCAGATTTGTTCTAAACTTTAAAGATTTTGGGATGTTTTTAAAGGAAAGGTATTTATGATGGAAATAAAAGAGTGGTGACTCAGTCTTAAAGGGACATTACAGAATTGTTAAGAAAAAAATTTGTAAAATATACTTTTTGATCACAGATTTACGTAAAACTTACATGGTCTAATGATGATGATAGTAGAAAACATCCCTTGAAATATTTATGTCTGAAATGCCATATTTGATGAGAAATGAATGAACAAATTTTCCGATTGGAGTTTATCAGTGAGCGTTTTATTCATTTGTTGAAGCTATATGATTTCATGCAAATGTGTAATCGGTTCTTCACTATTTTCTCGTGACCCAGATGGCCAATCGATCTCAAACTTCTACAGGTTTGTCAGTTTATGTATATGGTGGATTACATAAAGTGCTTACACTGCCAGCAACTGTTTTGTTAGCAAAAACCATTTCTGTAATGTTCCTTGAAACGCTTGTTTAAAACCTCGCAGGGTTGTGGTAGGACCTCGCCACGGGCGCTGTCCTTTATCGCACGGCTATGACCCTGCCAGTTTTAAACAGGCGTTTAAAACCTCATAGCCACTCTTTTGTTACCTTATCGTTGTATGGGTAAAAAACACACGAACACATTGATTGTCCCCGTTGCAAATTTAACATCTATTCAAATCGCTGCTGTGCCAATTGCTAAGTAACAAAATCATCTACTGTGGATTACCCAAAGGTTAAGAATACATACAAAAGACAGATTCTCATTATACAAAGTATTAAACAAAGCTAATTAAGTAATTCAGATAGGATTCAAACTGCCTCTTGCTACCAGGCAATCTCAGTGGTCTAGTGGTAAGACATCTATCTGCTGTAGAATAGCAAATGTCGTGGGCTGGTATCCCACCCAAGTAACATGCTTGTGGATCTTTTTTCACAGGACTCGGGTCAAGTACTGAGTATACATTGCTTATTACACACGTCAGTGTATGGGTAAAACACAAATAATATTCTTGATCCCCCAATACAAATTTAAAGGAACATTACAGAATTGGTAAGAACCAAACTTGTAAAATATACTTTTTGATCACAGATTTACATAAAACTTACACGGTCTAATGATGATGATAGTAGAAAACATCCCTTGAAATATTTATGTCTGAAATGCCATATTTGATGAGAAATGAATAAACTGATTTCCCGATTGGAGTTTATCGCTCAGTGAGCGTTTTGTTCATTTGTTGAATCTATACGATTTCATGCAAATGTGTAATCGGTTTTTCACTATTTTCTCAGATGGGAAAGATGGCCGATCGATCTCAAACTTCTACAGGTTTGTCAGTTTATGTATATGGTGGATTACATAAAGTGCTTACACTGCCAGCAACTGTTTTGTTAGCAAAAACCAATTCTGTAATGTTCCTTTAACAGCTATTCAAATTAGTCAAATTATGTTTATTTTTCCCAGAACCGATCTACGGTGGAATCCATCATACACGCACATAAACCAATCCATGAGAGGTGAGTTTCTATCACAAAACAAGTCAACAAAGCCAGGCCTGTGGTTATCAGGATCTATCCTGGTTACAGTTTATTTAATTTTATTTATCTCCCGGGCCTTTGGATTTTGTTGAAAGAGGCAAACTTGTCATATTAAAACGACAACCTGTGTTATGACCAAACCTTTAGATATTCATGTGAAATGTTAATAATGTTCGTTTTTTTATATAGCGCTTTATACACCATGTCTCAAAGCGCTTCCAACATTAGTACCCTGATCACTGGGCCATTTCATTCCTTAAACCATCTCAGCTCCCTGGGGAGTATACAGCCTGTGCTGCCAAATATGTAGCACACTAAGCTAAATCAATCACAAGAACCATCTCTGCCCTCACAGGTACCCATTTACCCCTGGGTGGAGAGAAGCAATTATAGTAAAGTGTCTTGCTCAGGGACATAGGTGTCACGACCGGGATTCGAACCCACACTCTGCTGAACAGAAACACCAGAGCTTGAATTGGGTGCTCTTATCCGCTCGACCACGACACTCTACAGAGAGTAGAGAGTTTGCAAACTAAAACAAAATGTACAATCCTACGATTTCAGGGAGCTTCATTTCCACACCAAGTGGGAACTGTTATCAAGTTTTCAAGATTTTTAGTTTTTCATAAAATCTCAACCCTGCAAATCATCCCTTAAAACCGTTTCACATCGGTATTCTGACAAATTGTCCTTCCCCACCTTTGGTATTTTTTTTTTAAAATTTTTCTTGAGTTCCTGGAGTAATAGTTTTCCAATGAAAACATTGTTGCCACAATGCAACCCTGAATTGACAACAAAGGTTCTCATAATTAGCACCGGGCTTTGATGTTGTGGTGTGAGAAAATGATAGTAGGCACTCACTGTGATGCACAGAACCTTGGCCCCCGATAATCTGCCATGGTACGCTGGAGTTTCAAAACGCTCGGACTTACCTCCCATTGAGCCGCATACAAAGATAAGCAGCCTGTCCATCCTTGTATGCCACAATGGAA
Organism: Pycnopodia helianthoides; assembly: GCA_032158295.1. Taxonomy (NCBI): domain Eukaryota; kingdom Metazoa; phylum Echinodermata; class Asteroidea; order Forcipulatida; family Asteriidae; genus Pycnopodia; species Pycnopodia helianthoides. The sequence continues at coordinate 15,149,827 of CM063253.1, read as the reverse complement.
TATTTACTAACGGCTAGTGTCCCTTTTTGTACGGGTGAAATGAAGCAAAGCACGGTAGGTGCCTGCCTGTGCACGCTACACAACGGAAAGTCCAGTTGAATATTTCCGCCTGACGTCCTGCTGTCAGCAAAAAATTGAGGGCGCTCTCAAGTTGTTCCGGTCAGAGCTGTGTATTGAGAGAGTTGCGACATGGAGGGACCAGTTTTCTTTGGTCACGTGATTGCTGGACGCCATGTTGTCTCCAAATGCAGCACAACCCAATGGGCAGACTAGTCTGGCACCCCGTCTCTTGGGGAACGAAATGGCTTCTAATCGCGAGTTGTCGTAAGTCTCCCAATCTACGGCTCTGGTTCCGGTCATAATCAACCATCCCCAGTAAGTAAGTCCAGAAAATTTGTTGCAAGTATACACATCATCCAATGTGAAGTGGCTACAACCCTATAGCTAACCCCTATTTCTTTAGTTCCTCAACTTTTGTGTTGAGCTTTGTGTAAATATTTTTTTTCTTTGTATTTTTTTGTTAGACCCACTGTCATGACTAGATCAGCCTACGAAAGTTTCCGGGATGTTTGTGGGCCGGGGAGGGTGTTATGGTGGTTTAACCCATTCCGGCGTCAAACAAGAAAACCGGAAGTCTACTACTACCAACAAAACGTATGAGTACACAGTGGGCTACACCATTGTACATTAGGACGGTACCTTCCACTCTAGGATCGTAGAGGAAAAAACAGGGATCTGCAACGACCAACAAGCTGAATACTTACATAGCGGGTAGGTAGGTTACACGTAGGCCCCATAAATAGTGTCGATCCACTTTGTACGTATGGCCCTCGTGTGTTTGAGACCAGACATTGTGGAAGATGTGGCTTTACATTTACCCTCCTGCTGGACTTTGTTGGAGAACCCAAACTTTGATGGGAAAAAAATCGAAATCAAATGCTTTGTTGGCGTAGTTCTTTCGTCCACAACTCATCGCAGTTTGAATATGCTCTTTGAGAAGGCGTACACTTGTTCTCATAGTTGGGGTTCAAAAATTACTTTTCAACATCAGTGCATCAAGGGATCAAACACCAGTCTCAAACATTTAGGTGCAACAACCACACTTTGTCAGGTTCTCGTTGCAGCTTCCCAACAGTAAGGTGATCAACTGCCACGATCTAACGGGGGACCAGACTGATTTTTCACCCATGGATTTTATGGATGTTACACTTTGAGCCCCACGAGACGGGCCTCATACCAACCTCCCATTTGCCAAGCTTCGTTGGGATGTACCTTTTAGTTGGTGTCATTTGAGTTGGCTCAGTGATCTCTTCCCTGCCTTTCACCTCTGTGGACCTCAGGTTGAGTCCAGTTTTGGACTTAAGACTTGAGCCTTGTATGTGGATTGGGTTTTCAGTCCCTACCTTATCGTCGGTGAGGTTTGGGGGTTTTTCCACTGACATCTAAAACTGAGATTTCTTCAAACAAGTTTTCTACACAGGTATATTAAGGCCTACGGGTTGCAGTGCTGGTCACTTTTGAGGTTACCTTGGTTTCATTACCAGATAGTAGTAACTATAACACATAGCAATTAGACCATGAGGCTTTGTAAATATACACCAGCTAACTTCAGTAGACACAATCAGCAACCGGAGTCACGTGACTCATAGTGGGTATACAACGTAAATAAACAAAGAAAGCAATATGCAGTGTGCATGGAAAAGCGTGACTGCTTCCGAGTGCTTCTGCACTAAGGTGGGAAGCAGCCATTCATTTCCATGCACACTGCATGTTGCTTGCTTGGTTTGTTTACATTGTATACCAGGGCTCGAATTTGGGGGAAAAATCCACAAGACCACAGGACTTGTATCTCAAAATTTTTACTGGACCAGAAATAATTTTACAAGACCAGATTCAAACTGAGAAAAGACTTCCTTGCACAGTTTAATGTGCATTTAATTGAATAGGCACTTAGACATATAAGAGAAGATTTACTTAAGGGTATTAACTATATTTTTAATCATTACTCAAAGTCAATATTTGAACATAATTTGTTTCTGTTCATAAGATATTATAGAGTGAGTTACATAAATTGTTATTGAATTGAAAACACAAGACCACCGGACTTGTCCGGTCATGAGTTTACTGGCCCAATACTAAAATCACTGGCCTCGGGCCTGCGGTCCAGTGTCAAATTCGAGCCCTGTATACCCACTAAGAGTCACATGACTCCGGTTGCTGATTGTGTCCGTTGATCATTTCCATGCAGGTGAGCATGAGTGTATGGTGAATAATACCAAATAATACCAAATAATACCAAATAATACCAAATAATACCAAATAATACCAAATAATACCAAATAATACCAAATAATACCAAATAATAATTAAAAAAACTGCCTGTAGCCATCAAAGAATAAAAACAGGGGGTCAGAAACTGGCAAAGATGAAACTTATGGGCCCAATTTCATACAGCTTCTGAAGCACAAAAAGTAGGTAAGCATATTAAAAATATGCTTACCAGAATAAGGTTACCACCCAAAATACCATTCCATGCATACCATCTGTGACTGTTACCACGCTAATTTTTGCTGAGCAGAAAATTGTTAAGCACTATTTGCTGCATGGTGAGTGCACTATACTAAATAGTGAGAAAAATCATGCGGCAAGCGACATGAAAAAATGCAAACTCAAAAAATCATGGCTTTTATTTCAACCTAGAACATTTTGGGTACACTGGCCCATTAAAAATAGCCCTATTTTGCCGGCAAGCAAAGGGCCCCTTTTCCAGGACCACTCGTCAGGGATGTTTTCATTTTAGATGAGCATGCACAACTCAAAAATTAAATGGCCAACGTATTAAAATTTGAAAAGAGAGGAAGCTTTGTTGTTGTCAGCAAATATATTTTATTTAATTTCAAGAGGCTGAGAGACTGTAAAATAGTTGTAATTAGTTTTTAGTATTTAGCATTAAGCATATCTGTTGTTGATTTGGTAAGCTTTTTCTTGTGGTGCATCCTTCCTTGTAGAATAAGCCATTTTACGAGTTAGATTTAAATGTCAGGTAAAATTGCTTCCTTAATCACAAGTTTATTGCTTAACTTTGAATTCCTCAGACTATAGAGACAGTTGCTATGCCGCATGGTTCGGGGGCAAGCTCTTTGTATAGCAACCTCCAGGGCTAACCCTGGTACCCTTGTGCCACACACATTCATTCAAAATTGTGTTTGCCTTCTTTTACGCAAAACAATATGCAAAGGCTTGCCCTAAATCATATGACATAGCCACTGTCTCTGTAGTCTGTTGAATTCAAATTTAAGCAGTAACTTGTTACTAAGGAATTCGTTTTTTCCAGACATGATTCAAATCTAAATTGCAAATGGCTTATTGCATCCCTTGGGTCATACTGCCCTCTGTTGACATTGACAAGAAATGTTTCCTGATGCGTAAACTTGAGTAAACTTTTAGGAAGTTACATTTATTCCGATCATTGGTGTTCAGGCCTGGAATTTCATCTTGGAGAGGGCAAGGCCATTTTCATTTTGTAAAGGGCACTTCCATTCGAAAAATCTTAAAGTATATGGGGAAGTTTTCAAGGGGCTCCAAGGCCAAGACCAGGGCAACGGAGGCCATGGCCTCTGTGGCCTCGGTGTAAATCCAGGCCTGGGTGTTGTCAAGAAGAATTGAAACCCCCAAACCAATTATCCACCAAAAGAAAGCTCAATGCTTTAAAGCGATGGTGGTTTGTGAGTTTTCTTTTAACTGTTGTGCTCGTAAACTGCAGCGCAAGGTACCGTAACTCTCTTCATTTGACATAAATCAATACTTCCTCAAAGATTAATACTTTCAAACATAAATACTTGCCACTCGTTGCCAGAAGAACCTTTGGTGCCTGACTGTCCACGTCATGTTTGCATCAAGCTGGCGAATTTAGACTACTCTTTTGATAACGTAAATTTTAACGTAATTAATACTATTGAATTTTGCTCTTGAATCTCTGTATGCTTTTCAATATTTTATGGACCCAGAGTAAATAAACGATGCAACTCAGTTTTTTGTACTTGTAAAATATTGAGCGTATTTCTGCGTTTGTCTTATTTAAACAAGCTTGCAAACCTGCTTAAAATTATTGTAGGTGATTGTGCAATGAATGCTTTTAAGCATGTGGGCATCATTGGTAACTGTCAGAGGTCCACACATATTGTGTGACCCAACATTATACAATAAATAAAAGTTTGAGCTCAATCGGTCAATGGACATGATGGAGTCACAATAAAATAGTAAAATATTATGTTTTCACTGTTTTTAAACATTGAGTTTCCAACTCGTGGGATCAGTATTAAAACTAACAGTTTTACTCATTTCTATAAAAAAAACTGATAGGAGTATAGCATTATCAGGGAAGCTTCCCACCATGAACATCTTTATACCATGTATTTTGCAAGTTATGTGTATTCTATAAAAATTTGTACTTTCAATCTTATCATTATTATGGGTTTGGTATGCACACCCTCTAAAGGTATTAAAAAGTGTAGAACCAGAACTAGCATTTATATCCCCTTCACAACTATCTTTGTCACGTTCCCCGGTGTGGAACAGCAGTATGAAGAATCTGATTCTACCAAGTTGGGGCCAGACTAATTTGCCTTCCGGCCTCGGTTTGGTTACATTGATATAAGTGGGAGAAAAACATGTCAGATTCACAACTGTACAGTGCCACTGTAAACTCGACACAATTAGCGCGAAGCAAGGGGAAAAAACAGCGACACATTTTTCAAATCAAGTGGGATACCGGTCACAAACTGTACAGTACACCAATGGCATGTTGACCGGTGCCCCGGAAACTTTTATGAGCGCTGAGCTACAATCCCGGCCATATCTCGTTGGGCCCCCCTGCCCCTTTCAATGTTGAATCACATTGTTGCACGGTCTTCTGCGTTCGAGTCAACATTGAGCGGGGGGGGGGGGAGAATGTTTATTGTGAGACGGGAATGGTTAATGAATGGTTATTGTAACGTTAGGATAGGGTGGCCCAGGCATTTTGGCCGGGATTGTAGATAAGCCCGCCCATCTGACCAGTCACAGTCTGTGGGCGGGGGGGGGGGGGGGGTAGGGTTGCGTGATGTTACCCACGTGCGCAGTGGGCGGGTTTTAAGTAGTATGTCTGTTTAAAAGGGTTGATAATTATTTCAAAAGAATAGCTAATCAAAATGAGTATATTCAGAATAAAACAAAATGTGTGCTATTGTTCTTTCGAGACCGGTCTATAGAGGAATTGAGATGATAACAAAATCATTTTCTTGAGAACTGGTAGAGTCTGCGATTGATACAATTTTGACTGTTTTTCTGTGGTTTTTCAAAGATTCAATGTGACTACATAACCTGCGCATGCAGGAATCACATATGATTTGGCACCTAGTCTATAGTGATCCGTGTCTTTGTGCCTTGGAGGCCATTACACCAATTGGACGAGCGCCACCTTGTGGCTTGTACAAGTACGGTTCTTTGAATTATTACGTTTTTGTTAGTCAGATGAAGATCAATTACGAAGCACGGTTGCAGACTCGAAATGAAGTCTAGAAGGATCCAGAAAGAAGTCAGTGTCACAATGATCTAAAGAAGAGTAATTTAGTGAAAATACGTATCGAATGAACTCAAATAGATAGACACAAATGAACACTTCTTTAACTTGACATTAACGAAGTTCTTTAATATAAGGGGAAGTAGTATTTACCAAAAATAGTGTACAAGAAATTACAAAGTTTGAGGAATTTAACACAAGGGGAGAGAGAATGTTTATTGTGAGACGGGAATGGTTAATGTATGGTTATTGTAACGTTAGGATAGGGTGGCCCAGGCATTTTGGCCGGGATTGTAGATAAGCCCGCCCATCTGACCAGTCACAGTCTGTTGGGGGGGGGGGGAAGGGGCACGTGATGTTACCCAAGGGTTCTTCTTTCAAGCCTTGGTTTAAAGTTAACGAAAAGCAAATTATCATTTCCTTTCGGGATAAAGTCTTTTTTATGGTTCTTCCAGTACCACGAAAGAATGGAAATTAATCAAAAACTAGTGTCGTTTCCCAAATTAAATTAAATCACGGCGCAATTTCCCCGGTCCTGGAGGGCCTGGGGATCAAATTTTCCTGGTCCTGGAGGGCCTGGGGAAAAATATATATATCCCCGGTCCCGAAGGAGGGCCTTACAAGTTCCTTTAAGTTGTAATGATAGGACATTGCTAAGTACAATATTATCGGATACCCAAATCCGTGTACAAAACTTATGGGATTAGGGCCGGTAAGAATCATAAGAAAAAGATCTGGACGAAATCATTAGGCGTTCGGCTACCAGGCCGAAACCCCACCCGCCCCACCCACCCCCCCCCCAAAAAAAAATAATAATAATCTCAACGAAAGCAAAGGTGGTTTCGGTGAATGGCCGAAACCCCCAATATTGATATTCAATAAGTTGTCCCTAAGGGCAGATTTCAAACGTACATCATAAACGACGGAAATACACTGCAGTACATTTTCACTTCCCCACGTTGGGGAAAACCCCTTATTCCATCCTAATAGTACTTTACCAGATGGCGTCAATTTTTTCTTCTTCTTTTTTTTTACTTTAAAAAACAGATGTACAAGTTATTTTGGTATAAAAATATAGGCAAGTACAGCATTCTACTTCATGCTTTAGACAAAGATGTTACAATCTCATTGATGCACGAATTCTTTGAAAGGACTGCTCGTGATTTCCAAGAAAAAGCTTGATTGGTATTTTAGGTTAATTGGTTTTGTGAATGCACCAAGGCCAGACGAGATATTATTTGTTCGGAACTCGTTCTCGAGACGGATTGGTACAAGTTGGCAAGCTCATCACGGCCGCACGCAAATTATCAAAGACATGATATTCTTCCTACTTCTTCCTTTTCTCGGAGTTTCCGATTTTGTTTGCCCTTTGAAAAAATCAGAAAAGCTTTTCAGAAGCCTAAAAAGACCTAAAATAGTTAAAGAATATTATGATTTAAAAAAAAACCGAATAAACAAAAAGTATATAAATAAGTAAATAAATATATAAATAAGTAAATAAATAAATGAATGAATAAATAAATAAGTAAATAAATAAATAAATAAGTAAATAAATAAATAACAAAGAATAACTTATTTAGACATCAATTATAAGTTTATTACTATTATAATATTTGAATATTATTCAAATTAACCCAAATTAGAATAATGTGGTTCGGTAAGAGAAAAAAAATCGATGCTTGTCTCGATTAGAACACCCAATCGGGAACTAAACTGGAACGACTGATGTAATTTATTCCCGCTGCCCCCCCCCCTTAAGTTTTTTGTGTTGATGAAAATGTTGCGGCCGAACCAAAAGCTTTAATTCCGAAAGACACAAATAAATTATTTCCGCTATTGAAGTCTCGACCTTTTAGATTGACATCGCTGACGTGAATTTTGTAAATTGACTCATCACTGTCCTTGAAGTTGTCAGAACCAGACTAACGAAAAAGACCCCATTTTAAAGGGGATTGGACGCGTGTGAATGATATAGTGTTGCTCCCGACTCCTGTTGGAAGAAAAACCGTTGGATGCAGGGGCGTAACCAGACTTGCTGGGGGGATGGGTGGGGATTTGGGACGGGTGAGGGGGAACACCACATTACTTTGGGGAGGGGGGGGGTGATGAATGTACCATTCATCTTTGTATTCTTTCGATCTGAGTTGGAGGAGGGGGGGGGGGGGGCAAGGGGTGTGAGCATGCAGGGGCTCTCGCCACCCCCTCCCCTGGTTTTGATTGGATGTGAACCCATCGCAACCCTCCGCATTCTACTAAACCGAGCGCCAGTGACGATAGGCATGTTGGAGTCTATGACCACGAGTTGTGGGTATAAATACTCCACACTGGGAGTAATACCCCGATGGAAATCCAATAGGGATATCATGCGGTCTCAAAATAAAGTCTTATTTAGTCCAATGTAACTAAACACTGATCATGTCAACTTTTCCTAAAATGTTAAAAAGCCTCGCATTTGTGGGCTCCATTTGGAAGGGAAACTGGCTGCATCCAATTTTGTCTTCCACGGTAGGCCTATCCGAATGTAAATTCTTCACTTTCCTCAAAGGGTCAATTCAATCTGCATGCTGTGTTCCTGTGTTCACAAATTCCACCTTTTCAATGTTGACTATACACAGAAGCCGCGTCGTGGATGACCTTTGTCTTTCTCCGAATTTTAATGTGTCACCTTTTAAAGTTTCTATTTCCATGTTTTCCTACGTGGCAGAGACGATGTGCTATGGAACTTGCTTGTTATGATGATGCGTTCATTATTATAACAACAACTTCGGTGAATCAGGCCAACGATGAAGGGCACTTACCGCCCCCACATTTACATTTTCAATAAGAATTGCGTCTTTATACTGAATCTTTTAGGGTTCCTGTTTTCTATAGAGTACATAATAAAATCACGATATTGAAAAAGGTGTGTCGTGACACTTTCCTGATTTAGTATTTTTACTCCTTATGTTTTTGTTTTTTTTTAAGTTGGCAGAGGGCCGTACGTTTGTTTTTTTTTTAATTGACGTTCAGAGATTCACTACATATACAATTCTTATTATAAACTGAGGTGACTTAAAACGGATATAAATTTAGAGAACCCGTCGTGGCACCTGCAACAGTTTGGCACAAAGCGTGCTTTTGCAATCAATTTCGGTGATAATTTTGGAACCGGGGGCTTATCATTGGCATCGACGGAGCGGGGGGTGTCGATGGCATAAAAGTGAGGGGCGGGGCTCATAACCTTTGCCCCCCCCCCCCCGAAAAAAAGCTTTAAAGTGACAGAATGAATGGTTTAATACATCAAAGAGCCCCCAAGTTATGTTTTTTCCCCGCTTTAATACCACCCCCTCCCCCACCAAAAAAAAAAAAAAAAAAAGAGAGAAAGAAAAAACATTTCTTATTTTTTGTATCCAGTTACGCCACTGCAATGTTTCAAAATCCAAACCCTTTAAAATCTGTTAAGAAACCATCCCGCGAACCAGGCGTACTAAAACGCCTAGGTTGCCGTAACCGCATATTAGACTTTGTCGGTAACACGTGACTCATTCGTTCCTAAACGGAAGCTGTGGTTTGATTTCCCATGATGCAGCGCGTGGAAGATTGTCATGTGATATCAGGTTGCCCCTCCCAATTACTGAAACAAAATAAATATAACTTTTTTTTAAACTACTTATTCATTCCAGTCAAGTTTGGCGCTGAGTGTATTTAATTTTGTAATGAATTATAAATGGAAATGTCCGACATGTACGATGGGGGTGTGTTTGTTTTATATAGATGGATTGCAATATACGTCGTCGGTCGCCATCTCTGATGAATTGTGCACGCGTGACGTGAAGAGCTATCATTGGCTGAGAGTCGTGCGTAGCGCGTACACGCGTGCACCTTTCCATTGTTTAACATCAAAGATGGCGGTCAATGACGCGTGATTGCAATCCATCTATAGGTTGGTGGTTCACTGCAACCCGTTGTCGTAGCAACCTTATTAACCTATACGGAAAAGAAATAGCTTCAACCCATTTTACCCCTTTCACCAACGTCACACACGCAGCACTGTCTGCCATCCATGACCAATTGTGCCATTTTTGGAGTCAAATTGCACGTAGAATTACGGTGAACTTGTAAACGCCGCGTCGCCTAAAATGCGCTCACTGCACTTTATGGCCCTCTGTCGAAACAACGGTTTGGATGGGCTTCGGTTAGGGCTTTAGGCTCCGTCACTCAGTTGGAAAACGGAGTGCGCTTTTATTATGGGTCCTACAGGCGGACAGAGCCCATGCAGGAGCCCAAGCCAGAGCCCAAGCTGGATCCGTGGTCGAAACGAGCCAACACACATGGACACTGACTCCCAAAATGGCGCAAACCGCTGTTATGATGACGTCATTGAATTGGGTCAATAACTCCAAAGGTTCAAACTGTTCGTCGTTCTCTCTTTCGCAAAGCATTCAGACAGATACAAGAACCCTTGGTGTGCAATTGGTATAATGACTATAGTACCCCCATTTCGCAGCTTGTCTTATCCAAGACCAACTTAAAGTCTATATCTGCCTATTTTGTCGCCATTTTTGTTCCCACAAAACACTATATACCCACCTAGCCATCCTTCGATTTGCAGTGGTCTAAAAGTGCATCTGACCCTTTAAGGCGCAGCCTATCTCTTTTAATTGAATCGAATAATTGGATTCGACGTCTAATTCCGGAAGATTCCGCTTAGTCTCGATTAATGCTCTGGTTGCGCAATGGAGAAGTACCCATGAACTCGAGCCACTCCCACTTTCGTTTCACTCACCGTGTTCCCTAAAAGTGTGAAATCTCTAAACGGTTTGTGCTTCCCGTGGCCGCAGCCATGTCACCTTCCTAAATCTCGGGTAACCAATAAACAAACAAGAATTTGATTGATATTCATCACCAGCTTGAAGAGAGTCCATTTAGAAAGCGATTCTAAGGACAACTGCATTCTTCTTTAGAACTGTTTATGTTTTCTTTTAGGCCTGCCCGGATCGTTTTGTGGAGGCACTCGATAGGCTTGGTCTAAAAGCGCATAATAATTCATGCTACAGTGTTTGGGTGACCAAAGCACACAATGACACTCTCAACACTCAACCCCAAACGACCCCAATCTGGTCCTCCCATCAGCAAGGTCCAATTTATACACTAAGCTGTATGATTTAACATTACCACAATACCAGTGGAGAGGAGTGGTTCTCGGCAGACAGGTTCATGTCCGGTAGCCGACAACCTCGTCCCCAGGGGTGATCGATCTCGCTGCGCCATTTTCTTCCAGCATGCCTTGCTCGCTCATTACCCCTGGAATTATTCATCAAAATATGCTTGAATCCAGTACATTTAAGCTTTAGGCCTGCAGTGGCTGATCCACTCTACGCGCCCACCACTCAAGTAGGGTAACTCGCAAAGTATAGGCCTAAAGTTAAAGAGCAACTGGTCACCTCTCATTCGTCTTTAATCTTGTGATAATGTCTAACTCTTATGCAGGTATTGGGTGACCTTGTAAAAAACACGATTCATTTGAAATGGAATCATGTCAAAATACTTGCATTTTCAGACGCGCGTACGAATTGTGCTTTTAAAAGCGCCATACAAGCGCTCGGAATTTTAGCAAGTGTGCACGCATAGTCACGTTTGGGAGCCAATCAGCGTTGTTTTTTTAGTCATCCCTATATATACAAGGGGTTTGTGACGAGAGGTATCGATACGGCGCGCTGCACATATTAGCAAGGCTGGGTAGCCGAGGCTTAACTTTGGTGACATCATCGATGGCCTCCCGATACAAGACGAAATCATGGCCACATGGCACCAGACTAACCCATGCTACGCCCTCGGCTGAATATACATAGGGGGCACGACCACCATAGTCAAGTCGTGGGCGGAATGATTAATGCGTTAACAATCAAATAATTGACAACAAATTACAGTACTGGGGGCACATCTGCGCTTACTTCCGGGTCTGTCGTAACTTTTGAGTCCCCCAAGGAAATAGCCATTACAAAGTAGTCTTTTATTTTCTTGAGGGGGAGGCTAATCGTTAATCTGGATCTGTCAGGAGTGGACGCAACCACATTGTATTAGGCAAGGACCTCACTGGCAAACTTCCCAACTTTCTTCAGTCACCTGCTGTGTTGTAATATACCAGCATAATTATTATGAAATTTAGTTTAAAGATAATGATGAATCGACAATCTTGTCACAAAAAAAAATCACTTTGAATGCGAAAGACTCGTATACGTGGTCAATAAGTGGAAGAGTTGTGTAGGTGGGGAAGGTGGGGGTGCTCAGTGTGTTAATATGCATTTTTGGGGAGTATTTTGCCGCCTTTGTTACAGCTGTCTACTTGAGCACAGTACTTCTATACGTTTCTGCATCAAATTGCCAAAGTTCTTTCTGTATATAGTTACATCAAATAATCAAATAATAAAACACACAGAATTAAGGCAACCATAAGCTGCCATCTTCGTCATGTTGTCTTCGTCATGTTCACTCCTGCAGTAAAACGCACACAAAGCCTTATTATATACAACAAATCGTAATGGTTCAGAACTATGGGCATAATTCCTTCGGCTCTGGCTTAGGCTTCGTCGGTAACAATTTGTTTAATAGGGTTAACATGCGCTTTCGGTAGGGAACTTCAAGCAGGCAGACAGAGCCTATAAAGCCGGAGCCAAAACCGTGGTTTCGAAAAGGCCTGCATAAGGCATACAAGTCATAGACCGCTTTCCAACCAAGGCTTAGGCTCCGTCTGCCTGTTGGAAGCCCATGCCTCCCCCAGTACCAAAAAAGTGTTCTTTTTCAAAATAACTGACGGGCCTAAACGGAGCTAAATCCGAAGCCGTGGTTTCGAAAATGGCCATAGTTTTAATATGAGAAAACAAGATGGCGACGCACACTGTGAACAAGATTTATTGCAGTACCCCCACTAGTATTTATTAGGAGGAAGTATTGTCAAGCGAACAAATTGGGTTTTCCTGGAGACGGATAAACTGTACAAGGTTTCACCGTGGGGAAAATTTCAATGAAAGGGTGGGCACAAGTTCGCTCAGTATTCAAGGTCAGAGCCTTCAGTGAAATCCCGTTGGATTGGAGGGTGTACATGTATGTTTGAAGAGAGGGATATAGAGAGCGCAACGTGTCACTGTACGAAGCCATGCAGTGACTGACGTCACAAATACTGATGGGGTCGCTGACCTGGCAGGCTGCAGCTCTTTATCCAACACCGTGTTGTTGGCTTCCCAGTGTGCAAAACAAGGACTATACACGTGCTGATGGACGTGTTAAAGAGGACCAGACTGATATGAACGTCCAGCCTCATTTTGGGTATAGAACTATAAGGGATTAAACTTGGGTAATTTGAAAAAAACAGAAAACACATAAAATCTCTTTTCACTATTTTCTCGTGACCTCGATGACCAATTGAAAATGCTAATTGAAAACGCATTGAAGAGAGAAAGGATCAGGCTGGGGCCAGACCATTTTTTCACCAAACTCTATATTATTTTTTTTAGCCCGCAGTTTTTATTAATTTTTTTATTGAAGACAAACAAGATCATTGTAGATTACACATCCTGTGGATCAAGGTCGATGCCATCATCTTAAAGGATGATCATTTTAGTTTACACTTTGTTTGACAGAAATTCACAACAATAAATTTAAAACTATAAAATGTTTTATTAAAAGGAACATTACAGAATTGGTTTTGCTAACAAAACAGTTGCTGGCAGTGTAAGCACTTTATGTAATCCACCATATACATAAACTGACAAACCTGTAGAAGTTTTAGATCGATCGGCCATCTGGGTCAGAGAAAATAGTGAAAAACCGATTACACATTTGCATGAAATCATATATAGATTCAAAAAATGAATAAAACGCTCACTGAGCGATAAACTCCAATCGGAAAATTAGTTTATTCATTTCTTATCAAATATGGCATTTCAGACAAAAATATTTCAAGGGATGTTTTCTACTATCATCATCATTAGACCGTGTAAGTTTTATGTAAATCTGTGATCAAAAGTATATTTTACAAGTTTTTTTCTCACCAATTCTGTAATGTTCCTTTAAAGGCACAATACACGTTTGGTAATGACTCTGAAAATTAATGGCCATAAAAACTTACTTGGTAAGAAGTACAGCAGCCTTGGGAAGTAGGCCTATAATGAATTTTGAGAAACTTTTAACTTCGAAGTACTACGAGGATGGAAAATATATCACTTAGTTTTATTCTCCAAAATTTGATGGGGGAATATTCTTCCTGCGTGGAAATATTCGCTCCGGTTTTTCGGTGATATCTCAAAAAATTAGAAAGCTGGCAAATCATACTCAAGTTGTATTTTCTTTGAATTAAAAAGTGTGTTTAAATCAACAGCCTTGAGGTAGATTAGGCAAACGTGTATTTGAGTTGCTGGTGTGCTTACTTGTGCGACTCAAAGGTACCATTCCGTTGAGTATATCATAAAGAGCACTTTGGTGAAGGGGATTTCAGGGGAAAAGTGAAGCTATTTTATTAGTCCTTAGTTTACGTGAGCCAAACGCGAGAAGCACGCCCTCTCATCAAATCTGGCTCGGTTCATCTTATCCTTTAATGTACACATGGGTAATGAATACAAAAAAACAAAAAACAAACAAACAAATATCAATTAAAAAATGAACCCCTACCCTAAACCCAGCCCAACCCCTCATTCCCCCAAAACCCAAACAAACAACCCAAAACCCAATCAACAACAAACGCAAACGATAAAACACATTAAAAACAACAACAAAACAACAACAACAACAACAACAACAACAACAACAGCAGCAGCAGAAACAACAAACATCAACAAACTAAACAAACATAAAAACCCCAAACCCTCAACCTAAACTCAATACAAAACATTAACATTTTCATTAAAAACAATCTTGACAGCCCACTGAAAACATTTACTGTACTGAAAATAAATTTGAACTATTTCGCCTATCGATGCCATTCCATTTTGATCGCCGTAAATACTAAATCGTTAAGCAAATTATATATACAATACATGTTAATCGACTCAACGAAAACAGAAGGCTTTCTTATCTATAAAAATATTACGTGTCATGTAATTCATAACCATTATGATTCAATGCTGGCTCACCAAACCAAACCATCCGTCCATCCAAACCAGGAGGCAGAACATGCAAGTAGTAGATAGGTCAACGCACTTTGTGTAAGCTTGTTCGAGTTTAGAAGAAAATTCACCTTGCAGTAAAACTCCTCGTTATTTTTAAGGGAAATTGTTGGTATTTGTTGATATTTAAACCCTCATCTTGACTTAGGGGATGTATTCCTTCGTAACTGACAAAATAATTATGGTTGTTTGTACTCGACATATGAAATTAAGAATGTAAACAAATTGATCGTTTACTAAATTCTTTCTACTGTATGGTGTCCCACATTATGCATTGAAACTCTGCCCTCTGCTCTTCATTGGTCAGCAGAAATCCCGCTCATGATTGTTATTTAAATTTTCCCCCGGACCAAGAGTCAATCAAATGGTTTTATCAGGAAACGCCCACTTTTCTCTGCAGGTTCGTTTACCTAATTTACATATGTATCACCAAGAAAGAAACACAACAAAGGCATTGCGAAACAACACTGGCCAATTTCTACTACGCCATAAACTGTGCTGTGTGTATGTTTACATACAAAGGTGAAGCTATTCGGATGGTGACGCATATCGCATGACTACTGCATGCTGGCCATTATATACACGCGTGAATCTCGCATAGAGCATTACCAGATTGTAAACACAACACAAACCAAATCAAATCCGCATGGATCTCGGCCAAAATCTGCCCATGGCTTTCTACTTCAGTGGTTAGTGTCTTTTACTGAAGCGATCGAGAAGCATCACCCGTGCCAGAAATCTCTCTGGCGTGTGTTTTTTAGCGTCAATATCTTCGTGACATGAGTGCCTGGCGTTTGCGCTCTGAGATGTCGGTGGTAAGTCTCCCATCCATTCATTGGCATGTAACGGTACAACCGCGTGATGTAAACACGCCAGGCCTGATTTTCTTGTTTTCTTTTTTTTCACATCACGAGCTACGCCGATGTTATTGTTTTGTGCCATGTGATTTATCGGGCATGTCCCACTCTGCAGATTGTCGATCATGAATCGTGTGCCCACTGTAAATTGGGATTCCTAGCTTCACTTTATTCCTGGCTCCTTTTTTTTTTATTATCATGGATGGATGTTTCCATGTTCAAAAACCGATTGAGGACGATGTCCAATTGGGTCTGTGTAAATATTATTGTCAGCAATGGCGATTTACATGTAGATTTGACCTATTGCTGTAATTGGTAGTGGCATGGCTGCTTTGTGATGGTGGCATTTTATTGTGTGTGTGCCCCAAAGATCACAGTTGATTGTTCATTTATAAATAAATGGTAAAGTTTAATGCATTGATCATGTGTACATTGTGTAACTCCAGTGGTGTTTGGGCAGTGTTTGGGATTGGGTTAACTACAAACATCTACATTTATTGGATTGCCAGCACTCAGCAGTGGCTGTCATTTGTCAGTTATTGTCACCACTGACAGTATAATCAGCACCAACCTGCTTGTATGTCACACATTTATAGTATGCTAGTTTAATAGTTGCAACAATTGCAACCTTCAGTCCTGCCACAACTTTTAGGGATGATGGAGGGACGTTAGGTCCTGAAGATTGTCAAAAAAGATCAGAGATTATGTCCTTGTGCCGACTGTCTGGAGGATCAAGGGTTATAGTTATAAATCGCAACTAATGCTAATTCACAATTTCTTGAAGCAGAGAGTGTTTTCAGTGGCACAAAGCTCATTCCATTTCTTCAATGAAAGTTTTGATAGAATATGAAAGTTCTAAGCCCATGTGTTTTGATTGGTGTTCAGTTAAATTGTATGAATAATGAAGTAATTTCTTGCATTCCTCGTGAATCACATAATGGCCAATCTCAAATCTAAGTATTAACAGTTTTAGACCAAATTTGAGGAAACCTGCTGCAAAGTTTTGCTTTTCGATATAAAATGATAATTTGAGATGAAAGTGTTGCATCATCCTCCGCATTCAGTTTAAACTAGTTCTAAATGAGTACTACAGTCATTTTGACGATCAGTTGGGTACATGTGCATTTGATGTTCTCAAATTTCATGTACTTCCTAAGTCAAAACAATTCACTCAAATCGCATCCGCGGGTTATTTTCTGTAGTTTTGTTTTGTCAAGTAACAAACCATAAGGGAAACTGACTGGTTAAATTTATAATTTGGGGTTGAACGAAGAAAAATTGACTCAAGCGGGATTTGAACCAACAACCTCCAAAGTACATTGTTTTGTGTAACTTTGCAGCATAGCTGTCATATCTATAGACCCAGGCCTAGCTTTAGATCCACTTCTTGGCCAGGGTTACTAATGCGTAGCTTTCATTATTGGCATGCTTGAGAATTGTAAGTTCTTTAAAAAATATTATTGTTAAAGGGTTCACTCCAGTTCCCCTCCAAACTTTCCGGATGACAAGCTGGCTGGACCAGTTACCAGTCGAACTGGGGTGTGCTAGTCTGCCAGCTTTTTCAGGTTTAGTTTCCCTTTTTGAGTTTGAAAAGTGGATGCAATCTGTGCTTGTTTGGATACAATCTGTAGTCAAATTTTGACTTGGCATTTGGCTACTGTTGAGGGAATCACTGTATTATGATTTGATGTTCACTTCATTCCCACCCTCAGGATGAGTTTCACCCCTTCATTGAGGCAGTGCTGCCTTACGTCAAATCTTTCTCGTACATCTGGTTCAATCTGCAAGCGCGGAAGCGTAAATACTTCAAGAAGCACGAGAAGCGCATGACCGCCCTGGAGGAGCGTCAATCCAAGGAGGAGCTTGCCAACGACAAACCCGAAGTCAAGAAGAAGTGGGCCTCGCGTCTGCTCGCCAAACTGCGTAAGGACATCCGGCCGGAGTACCGCGAGGACTTTGTGCTCAGCGTGACCGGGAAGAAGCCGGCCATGTGTATACTGAGCAATCCTGATCAGAAAGGAAAGATACGGCGTATTGACTGTCTCAGGCAGGCCGATAAGGTGTGGCGGCTGGACTTAGTGATGGTGGTGCTTTTTAAAGCCATACCGTTGGAGAGTACAGACGGGGAGAGGTTGTTAAAGTCAATGAACTGTGCGAACCCCATGCTGTGTGTGCAGCCACACCATATTAGTGTGAGCGTCAGGGAGTTGGATTTGTTCCTTGCGAATTTCATCGTACAATCACCTGGTAAGTGTGAACCGACCAGGGCCCAATTTCATGGTTTTGCTTACCGCGGCATTTTGCGCTTAATACGGTTACCGTTCGCTGCTTACAGGCTTAGTGCAAAGGTTTGCTGTGCAAGTGAAGAATGCTTACAAGTAATGTAGTATTTGTTGAAGAAACGTACTGTAAGATGCATGGTTTTGGGGGTGGGGGACAGCGAAATGGATGTAATCTTTCCCCTCCCTGCATGGACCAGTATTTAAACAATACACAAAACAAAACATCCAAAAAAAAAAGATGCTTAAAGGAACATTACAGAATTGGTTTTGCTAACAAAACAGTTGCTGGCAGTGTAAGCACTTTATGTAATCCACCATATACATAAACTGACAAACCTGAGATCGATTGGCCATCCAAGTCACGAGAAAATAGTGTGGTTAGACTGTACATAGGACTTGTGGGTTGTGGGTTCGAATCCGGCCAAGCTAACCACTGACTTCACAATGACTAGGCTAAGTATTGCCGTCTAGTAACTTACTGAATCACGATTTATTGATTTGTGCAATGCATAATCAGAGACGTTAAAGGAACATTACAGAATTGGTTCTTGCTAACAAAACAGTTGCTGGCAGTGAAAGCACTTTATGTAATCCCCCATATACATAAACTGACAAACCTGTAGAAGTTTGAGATTGATCGGCCATCCAAGTCACGAGAAAATAGTGAAAAACGATTACACATTTGCATGAAATCATAGATTCAACAAATGAATAAAACGCTCACTAGCGATAAACTCCAATCGGAAAATTAGTTTATTCATTTCTCATCAAATATGGCATTTCAGACATAAATTTTTCAAGGGATGTTTTCTACTATCATCATCATTAGATCGTGTAAGTTTTATGTGAATCTGTGATCAAAAAGTATATTTTACAAGTTTTTTCCTACCAATTCTGTAATGTGCCTTTAACTGTAATTAAGGCTTATTAAAAATTACAATCAGAATTTTCAAACAGACAGTTTTACGAACAAACCAGCAATTCTCATGAGTTCCAAACATCTTTTTTTGTCTGCCCAGGCCTGGAATTACACGGAGATCATGGCCTCTGTTGCCCTGGTCTTGGCTTCGATGCCCCTTCAGAACTTTCCCATGGATTTTAAGGTTTCCCAATGGAAGTGTACTTTGAAAAATAAAAACGTCCTTGCCCTCGCGAAGATGAAATTCCAGGGTTCAATTTCATGGCTCTGCTTACAGCGAAACGCTGCGCTGACGGTGCGCTGCAAAGCACGTATGGGCCTTAAGTGGAATTCCGCGTTAAGCAGAGCCATGAAAGTGGGATTTGGTCTGCTGCCTGGCTGTGAAATTTTTGTTGCTAAATTATTTTTAGTACAATTGTATTGTACAGCATTTCCATAATGATGTACACAGTCACACCGCACGTACACAGGTCTCACATTGTACTGTGTGTTCAGTGTATGGTTTGTGTTCCATATGGAAAAATACACAACTTACTATGTAAGTCATGGTCAAGGCTGTTTAGGCATGTAACTGTATCATGTGCAGTCAGTGCAGTAGCTGTTTATGGCCTTTCAGTTCTATTCTACGTGATGGATCATGCAGGGAATTCTGTCGCCTTGAATAGAGACTAGAGACCGTGATTGTTGCTGCACGTTTTTGATCTCTTAGTGATCTTCACTTTAGAGATGCTTTCAGCGATGGCAATCTTAATGCGTGCTAGGTGTAGTCTTGCTTCAAGAAGTTAGCATCAGATAATCCTTGTTTATCACATGGATGGGCAATAATGTGATTGGCAACGATTGATATTTATCTTTCGTTTCAAAATTGTTCTCCAATGAAGTGAAATTAGCTATTGAAGGGAAAATATGTCTTACTCAGACCTTGCGAGTTCTATTTGTGGTGCTTTTAAAGTGTGTCTTACAGTTTACACATTAAGAATGTGACAATCAGATGATGTATGGTTTATAAGAATTTTTCCTTTAACTTGTGGTACTGGATCAAAATACGTGTAAGTCCCCCACCCACTCTTTAATTTTTGGCCCACTTTTTAAAAACATAATTGCTCAAGTGACACATGTGTGGTTGGATTTTAAATGTAAAGGCCCTAATTGTTGGCTTTAACGCTACTCTGTTTTGTCACCAATTCCTGAATAATTTTTTTGACCCATTCACATTTAGAAGCTATGATCCATGAAAATGTATCTTAGTAAATGTAATGCCCCTTTCCATAAAGTAAAAGATTCCATGTGATTTTATTGGGGCTAATTGAGCAGTAAAGTTACAGATAAGATTTACAGTTAGGATTAGTGAAGCTGATAGTGCAGTGTTCTTACTTTGTGTCATTCACTGCATAAAAAGCAAACCTGTACATGTAGGCCTACATATTTGAGCTCAATCCGTCTCTTGATTATGAGGAGAAAATATTGAAAAACCACACTTATTTTTCAGCATTATTTTTCCTTAGTTTTCGGATTACATTAAAAATTAAAATGTGGTTCTTCAAACTTTTTCATTTGTTTCCCGACATTGACAGTATTTCAGACAGAAATATTTCTATGGAAGATTGGTAGGCCTACTGGTTCATAATTTTCAATATCGGTAGGCCTTAGCTTTCAGACTGATCAGATTTTGTTGATGAATACCTATCCTGTAGTTAAATGTACCTTTCATTATTGTACGTGTGCGTATCCCAGCAGTCAAGCACACTGGACTCAAGCTCTGGTGTTCGAGTCCTTGGTTCGAGTCCTGGTCTTGATACTTTTGAAGCAAGGCACTTTATTGCTTGGCTCTGGGTGGGACGTAAAGCCATTGGTCCCATGTGTTGTGTAACGCACGTAAGAACCGAGTACACTTATCGTTTTAAAGAGAAGGGGTTTGCCTGGCGTTTTCTGGAATGATTGGCTGCGGATTGCGCCACAGCACCTTTTAAAAACCAACACATGGTGCTATGTAAACAAACGGGTCTTAAATTTGGAACATAGCTTCACATACCTCGTGGTGGGTGGGTGGGTCAAAAAGTTTGTCAAAATTGGTAAACATTGAATTGCTCCGAATTGCCTTTTACAGAATCAGACCTAAACTTTTCAAAACACACACAAAAAAGAAAGAAAAAAAAGTAAGTTAGACATTTTAGATCTTTGTAGCTGCAGCTCAACATTACTTAGATTTTCACTTGTTCAAGTCTAGGCCATTTTACTGTAAAAGTGTAGCCTGAGATGATCAGATGGTGGACCTTGTTGACCCCCCCCCCCAATTTAACAATGGGTCTTTTGTTCTAAGTTTGTAATCATGCTGAGTTTCAGCCTGGAGTGTTTGACAAGATAAATTCAAAACAAATTGTTGCTTCCTTATTAAAACTAGGCAGGGGGTATGTTCCCATGAGTAGCTAACTTCACCGCTATCTTCATCGCTAAATATTCACAGAGGGGGGTTCCCTTGACAAAAAAAACTCATTAGGCCCTAGCTAAAATTTACCAAGTATGTGTTCACAATTGGGCATGGTTGCTTTTAACCAGCACTTAGTGATACGGCTTTTGGTACATTTCTTTTTCAAGGGTACTGCTTTGCTGAAGAAATTTACATGTTGGCTAGAAGAAAAACAAAACATAATTTAAGACACATTCATGAAGTTTCATATTTTTGTCTAAGTTAGCAGCGAATCGATTATTCCTACATGAGAAGAAAAAGTTGTTTGATTGTGGGGGGGGGGGGGGGTTCCGTTCTTGTCACTGCACGTGCATGGGAAGGAGGTTGTTCGCTTTATGTAGCAACAAACCCAAATTTTTAATGGGGAAAAATACTCTATGGCACCTTCCAGATTGTCTGTCATGTCTGTGCTGTCCATTGTGATTGGTCAATATTGTTTCGATCTAGCCAAACTCTATGGAATTTCCTCATACTGTTTCAACTACAAAGTTGCATGCTGGAAGCCAAGAAAAGCCACTGAAAACTCCTGAACTGGGAGAGCATTGGTCTAAAATATCTGCTTCTTTGAGACAATACTTTATTCTTTAGGTAATGATGTTCGGTTGATTTAAATAGTAAATTGATTAAAAATCAAAATTTGGGGTGGGTGGGTCACTGGGTCAAAACAAATTTAAAAAAAGACACAATTTTTAAAACATTGATTAAATTCTGAATGGCCCCTACACTACAGTGTAGTTGATAATGACCACACAGTGGCTTGAGCATTTGGTGAAGACCTAAATCACAGAATGTGTAGATTGATAATATCAATCTATCAATGGTATCCCGTTCCTCCATGGATATCCCAACAGGAAACTCTGCCCAGCATTCTTCTATGACTTGGGGATGTCCCCTCAACTACCCTGTTCATAAAATCGTATCACATAATCAGTGATCCCACTGCCTGGACCTTGAAGGTCTCCTATTGCCTATTCAGCCTGATGGTAGGGATGGGAAATTTCAAACTTTTTTCGAATTCAGATTTGTTAATGGCTGCCTCGTGAAAAATATAGACCTGTTATTTGCTCATTGAAATCTATTAACTCTAGGGATTATGGAAAGGTGGAGTTGTCATCATTTCAATGCACCCCTCCTTAACTTTGCAGCATGGTTTCAGAAATTTTAGTAAGCGATGACTTTCACCCCTGGCTGGTGTCAAACATATAGGCCTTTTTCAAATTAGCAACTCTGACTTGACTGTCATGTGAACAAGCGTTGATGCATGCCCGTAGCAACAACATCTTTAGCAGCTGCCAATTCGGAGAAGGCCTTAAAAGATTTCAAAACAAAACATGGAGCTCAATTTCATAGAACTGCTTTTGAAAATGTAAAATAGTGCTCGACAATTTTCTGCGAACCAAAAATAGGCTGGATACCAGTCACAGATGGTGTGACATTGAATGCAAAATCCGCCAATGATTAGTTAGAGTACATGAACCGCAGTCAACGAAATTGCTCGACACCATTTTCTGCTTCTAAAAGGAGCTTTAAAATGTATGAAGTCATACGGGCCAACTCACGTTTCTGCCAAGCACAAACTGCAATTACTGTGCTTAGCACTTTTGTGCAATTATTGCCCTCTGTTTTGTCAATACTAAATTAAACTATAACCCATCTTTGTTTGTTTCCGTCGTCCTTTTGCAGAACGAGCACTGAGCGATTCAGGAGACAGCATGTCAGTCAAAAGTGGCAGTGAACCAGATTGGCACAACCCATGTAAGTCTGAGATTTATCCCCCCCAAAAACTGCTCCAAAATCATTACCGTACACAAGTTATCGAAGAGCTTTGTAATTCCAGAAAAATGCAACAAAATACCCTGTTAAAAGTGAGCTCATGATTTCGAATTGTTTTTTAAATAAATATTATCCAGGGTAGAAAGCTTACCTACTAGAATAGGCATTTTACAATACATTGCGCCCTCTACAGATTATAATTGAGAAGCCATTTTCCACAAAAGTGGTTGAATAAAAACTTAGCACCAGCAAGTGCAGTTTGGTATACCTTTAAATGGCTGACATGAATGTGGAAAACATTCACCAGCCTCACAAAATCTGTAGGCCTAAACACAGAAAATTAACCTTGCTGACTTTGCAAACTGCAAACGAAGTTAAACAATTATGTTTATACGGAAGGTGCTGTGAGACAATTCAAAACTTGTTGACCTTTACCCATGATGCAATGTGAAAATGGCATCTCCCAGGCAACTGCAGAGGGCGCACTTTTTTGAATCGCGGACTTATGTTTTTTAAGTAAACAAATTTACCACTGCCAAAGTCTAAATTTGTTATTATTTGTTTTAAGGTGATTGGCCTTTTTGAAGGTCCAGCCAGTGTGTTTCTCCCATTCAAATCATTGTATTCAAAATGAGGCTGGAAGGGAAAACAGTCTGGTCCCCTCTTTGTTTTCAGCATTCATGACCATTGGTGCATGCAGGGAACATGACAACACCAGAAGTCTGTTGGCAACAGACCTTTATCATGCTGACGCCATCTTTGTTGAGTTCCCCGTGTGCCATGTTAATAAAGCATAAAATCTGTACCAAAAATGCACCAGACTGTATTTTCCCTTCCAGCCTCAGTTTGGTTACACCGATTTAAATGGGAGAAATACAATATGGATTCCCCCATGGCAAAGGTCCAATGCAAAGACAACAAAACAAAAGTTTGTTGTGACCCTCGATGTGAAAACTTCTGAAAAGCCACCCTCTGCTGGACCCACTCGGCCCCTCAGGGCGTTTAGGCAGAGGCTTTTTGGACAGCTCAATGTCAAATTGTGGTTCCCACTCAGCAGTGTTTTTTTTTTTTCCAGTCTCATCCCGACTTCCTTTATCAAAACAAGAAGGAATTGGATGGCCTAGTTTCAGTTTCTAAGAAGTGGAAGTGGAGATTTCCTTTGCCAGGGTCTCTGGGGGTGTGGGTTAGGCTTTGACGTGGCCTTGCATGTGTGTCATTCACTCTTCATTTTTTTTATTTTATGTATTTAGCCAATCACAGATTTTAAAAAGACATGTATTTTTTTTTTCGTGATAAAAAGTTGATGATTCGTTTAAATCTGAAAATAGCTGGAATTTCAAGTTTTTACTTGAGTTAAAAGTCCCATCTCAGATTCTTTCAGTTACGTTAATTGTTTTGGTAAATTTTCATCAGACTCTTTTAAAACATTGCAGGGCACGAAGAAATTAACAATTGTAACCAAACCGTATACAGGTATAGAAACAAATCAATACATTGTACATGCTTTATAAAAAAACTGTTTCTACTTTCTCTGAAAACTGTTTTCATTTATTTGTTTATATTTAAAATATTCACGGGCACATTCACTGTAAATTTACACCTTTCAGGGCACGACAAAATTAGCATTGAATAAAAAAGAACTGAATCTTGTGTCATGAACTAAACCTAGTTACACGAATCCGTTTTACTCTGAACTGTTTGCACTGAGGGGCCTATCAGTTTTGCCTGACTCAATCACTGTTTTGAACACCGACACTGTTCTTGACAACAAGGTTTTATTCATCAAAACTGTCCTATGATCTTCCCGGCAAAACCAATTTTGTATCATCCCCTTAAATTAATGATAGAATCTAGGAATATTTGCGTATATTTTGTAAGTACATTTGAATTATTTTGTAAGTTTACAACATTTAGCAATATATCTGAGAGTGTCTGAGAAAAGTTGATGGTAACAAGTTTGTTTCCTGGTGCTAACTTTTGGGTCACATTTACCGACTAAATAACTTGAAAAGTGTAAAATAAAATTGTGTACACCAATGATTATATCGTCCTAGTCCAGGCCTGGTAGTTCACCAAGGCAGTGGATACCTGAAAATGATTTCCTTGGCATCAGTTGATACCCCAAAACACCTTGTGCTACATGTACTCAATAGGCGTATTGGCATTCAATGCGAAAGATTCTAAAAGATGTTGTTTTGCAACATTTGCTGGATGAAATTGTTCCCTGGATGCAATTGCCTTAATGTCCCTGGTCATTGCCTCCATGCCCCTGTTCATTGCCTTGGTGCCTATGGTCACTGCCTCCATGCCTCTGGTCATTGCAATGGTACCCTCGATGATTGTCTCCATGTCCCCAGGTTCATTGCCTTGGTGTCCCATGTCACTGCCTCCATGCCCCTGTTCATTGCCTTGGTGCCCGTGGTCACTGCCTCCATGCCCCTGGTCATTGCAATGGTACATGTACCCCTGATGATTGCCTCCATGTCCCTGTTCATTGCCTTAGTGCCCCATGTCACTGCCTCCATGCCCCGGGTCATTGCCTCCATGTCCCTGACGCATTGCCTTGATGCCCCTGGTCATTGCCTTCATACCCCTGGTCCTTGCATTGACACCCCCCCAAACGATTTCCTCCCTGCTCCTGGTCATTGCCTCCTTGCCCTTGGTCCTTGCCCTTGGTTATTGCCCCGATGTCCCTGGTCATTGGCTTGATGCCCCGTGAAATGTTCCAGTTACACATTTTCCTCATAGACCTTGCCCTTTCAAGAACAAAATTCCAGATTGAATCAAAGTTGCCTTCAATGGAAGATTGTCCATGATGCAAAAATGCAATTTCATTGCATTATATCCCAGTCATTTGTATTCCTCCCAACAGCAATTGCTTTACTCAGTTTAGTTGTAACCCTTTGAGAAGCCCCGGCCGAACACAGCGTGTACCCAACTTGGACTATTCAGTACTTTCTGAGAAAAAGTACCATAGAATGGACTAAATGTAACGCATAACTTAAAAGAGAATTCATCATGTATAAATATCAGCGTGTAACTTCCTCATCAGCTAACCAGCGGATTTCCAATTTTGTCTCAGTACATTTGAATTATTTTGTAAGTTTACAACATTTGGCAATATATCTGAGAGTGTCTTAGTTGCCCCATGTCACTGCCTCCATGCCCCGGGTCATTGCCTCCATGCCCCTGGTCATTGCCTTCATATATACCCCTGGTCCTTGCATTGACCACCCCCCCCCAAACGATTTCCTCCCTGCTCCTGGTCATTGCCTCCTTGCCCTTGGTCCTTGCCCTTGGTTATTGCCCCGATGTCCCTGGTCATTGGCTTGATGCCCCGTGAAATGTTCCAGTTACACATTTTCCTCATAGACCTTGCCCTTTCAAGAACAAAATTCCAGATTGAATCAAAGTTGCCTTCAATCGAAGATTGTCCATGAAAAAATGCAATTTCATTGCATTACAATGTATATCCCAGTCATTTGTATTCCTCCATTTACATGTAACTCCCAACAGCAATTGCTTTATTCAGTTTAGTTGTAACCCTTTGAGAAGCCCCGGCCGAACACAGCGTGTACCCAGCTTGGACTATTCAGTACTTTCTGAGAAAAAGTATCATAGAATGGACTAAATGTAACGTGTACCTTAAAAGAGAATTCATCATGTATAAATATCAGCGTGTAACTTCCTCATCAGCTAACCAGCGGATTTCCAATTTTGTATCTTCCCCCCCCCTTGCCTCTAGCAGTTTCCTCTCTTTTTGGTTTTTAGCAATTAACCAAGTTGCATGTTCGATAACATGCTCAGATTTTACATTAGCCTAATTAGTATTCATACATTTTGTTATGATGTTCTGCCCCATTACTTTTAAAAGGACTAGGGCCTGTACACGAAGGTCAAAGGAGACAGTGTTGAATGAATCCAATTGTTCTAAGAAAGCAGGACCAGATTGCTCCTTTAAAAGTTCCCATGAAGCTGTTCCCCATTATTTATGAAGGACTATAGGTCAAAGGTTACAGTTTTGATGCATCAAATTGTCCAAAGAAAGCAGGACCGGGTTGCACCTCTAAGAGTTTCTCATAATATTTAGTGCCCCATTAGCTACAGTGAAGTACTGTTGGGTCAAAGCATGGAGGTAGAATGGTCAAAGGTAACAGTTTTGATGCATCAAATTGTTGGAAGAAAGCGGTGACCAGATCTCACCTTTAAAAGTTGTCCAGTTTTATTTAACCTTGAGCTGATTCTCCTACACCCATGGTGTGTGGAAGGAACACAATGAGTTCAGGATCTCATAGGACCCTAGGGACTTTTATTGTGGTTTGCCGTGAGGGCTCCTGGGGTTAAGGGTGGGTTTTTTTCCCCTCTTTCTTTCAGAGGAATATCAACTCTAATGTGGTTGGGGGGAGTAATAGTTGTACATCCTTAACTAGCCTGGTGAGAGGAATTTACATTTCCTGTGCAATGAGTCACCTCTTCGAAGTATCGTGCTCATCTGTAAACAACTGGGGCCATCAGAGGGGGATTCTAAATTATCCCCCTGAATCCCAATGAATTTGTCAAAAGATTATAAAGTGTGTAAGGCCAAATAAAAAAAAATACCAGTTGATCGTCCCCTCCCTCATCCTTTTTTGAGGCCGCATCCTTTTTATGATTATTTTTTCTTTTACTTTTTTTTTCTTTAAAAAGACACATTTGCTGTGTATTTTTCATTAAACTTACCTATCTTTTAAAACTTGTAACTAGAGAAGTAAGTGGTGACGTTAAACTGAAGAATTAGTGGCCAGTTTGAATTAAAATGCTTGGCGGCCACCTTCGAAAGAAATAAAAAATAAAAAGGCCCTCATCCTCCTCTTTTTGAAAAAAACCTGGACGATCAACTGGTATTCTTTTTTACTTGGCCTAATAATAAATTTGAAGTTTGGATCTTGGATTTGGTTGTCTCCCCCCACCACCAGATACTCTATGGTGATGGGTTTTGGACAAGAGATTAGGTAGACTGATTTCACAAAGAGTTTAGAATTGATTGTAACTGCTATTGCTTTAAGCAAAGTGTGATGTCACAATTATAAAAGTCACTATGGTGATATTGGCAGCTCAATGATGAAACTTGGTGGTTTGTGAAATCGAGCCCATATTCAATATGGGTTGAGACCATATAGGCCTATAACCAGTGACATCACACGTGTACAAAAAGAGCCACAGAGCCTCGACGTAATGCAGGCATGATTTGTACACAGCTCAATGGAAGAAAACAATTGAAGTGTTTATAACACATATGTCATGAGGATTTGCACTGTCTGATTTGTATCACCTTTTGATATTAATTGAAGGGGGCACATCTCAAAACTTGTTCAGCTGTTGCTTTTTGAACACTTTAATTTATTTGGAAATTATGACACAAAGTGTAAACTTTTCCACATGACCAGTGTATCTTGCCTGCCCGAAAGGCCCTGGAATGTACATGTACACAGTCACTCTTTTGTAAGCAAGGGTTCCACGGACATGCAACTCTAGAAAACTGACAAATTCGGAATGGTTTTTCTTGGTATATAACAGACCCCCAAATATTAGACTCCCTGATATTGCAGGCCTGCTACTTTGTTGAAAGGGCAAGACAGCTGTAAAGGGCGCCACTATGAGGGAAATGTGAACTTGAACTTGCACTCGAATATGTAATGGGGGCACCAAGGCAATGGCCAGGGGGCATTGAGGCAGTATCAGGGCTGATATCAATAGAAAAGTAACTTCTGTAGCAGTGTGTGAAATAGTCTTGTGTAGAAAAGTTGTTGTAAAATGTAAAATGTATTCTGATATTTCCTTGGTTTGGAAGTTCCCTTTTGGTATTATGGCATGTAGTGGCTGAGAGGATAAGATTTAGAACACTGGACTCAAGCTCTGGAGTTTCTGATCAGCAGAGTGTGCTTGGGTTTGAGTCCCAGTTTGGACACTTTGTGTCCTTAAAAGCAAGACACTTTTAAACCATTATTGCTTCGTCCGTCCTTCGGATTGGATGTAAAGCTGTTGGTCCCGTGTAATGTGTAATGTGCAGATAAAAGAACCAAGTTACACAGTACACTTATCGCTAAGAGAAGGGGTTTGCCCCAGTGTTTCTAGTAGTTGCTGCTGAATGCACCGTGCACGCAGTACCTCGTAAACTCTTACGAGGTGTTGCAGAATTAATGGGTCTCATAATTCATAAAACTTCAAAAACCTGTCTGGAAATATTGTAATAAATGATTTAAGCACTTTGAAACGCCCGTAGATAAAGCGCTATCAAGAAAACTTTACCCACGGGCCTGATAAGAGAGAGACCTACATGTACTTTTTTTCTTGACACCCTTTCCCTCCCTCCACCAGTTAGTATTTTTCTTGATTGGAAGTGACATGTTCTCACCCCAATGGGTCTATTGAGGGAAAACAACATGTTCCCCATGGTGTTTTGTGTTCGAGCGTGTTTTTGATCAGCAGAGTGTGGGTTCGAGACCCGGTCGTGGCATCTGTGTCTTTGAGCAAGAAGACACTTATAACCATATTGCTTCATCCGTCAGATGGGGCTGAAAAGCTGTAGGTCCTTAGTTATAGTGGTGTGTAATGCACTATGTGTAAAAGAACCCAGTAGGCCTAACAGTTATCGTGAAGAGAAGGGGTTTGCCCCGGTGTTTCAGGCAGTGGCTGCTGGTTTGCCCCGGTGTTTCAGGCAGTGGCTGCTGGTTTACCCCGATGTTTCTGGCAGTGGCTGCGCCTTGTAAAACCATGAGAAGGTGCTACATTTTAACCCTCCTACTCTCAGTGACTCTTGGCAACATTTTCCAGTGACTTGATAACCATTTGAAACCATTCGACTGCCAAGGTTGTGTACGGTGGCACAACTGTGCACAGAACTAACTGTGTACTGTATACATGCATTCCCTCATGGTATCATATTGCAGGTTGGCATAGTTAAGCTTTTAGCCAGGATTTGAAAATAGGGTGTCCAAATTTGACTGGATTGAAAAACAGGGCGTCCAAATTTTTAGGATAAATTTTCAGCAAGCATGTACCATAGAACTATTTTTTGCATTTACTGTGCTTTGACTCGAGTCTGGGCCGGCTAAAGGGTTAAAAAAGTGAAATCAGCACCGTACAGCCCTAAGAATCGTAGTATTTCTCGCTGTGTTATTATTATTTTTAAAGTTTGGGCAGGGTCACGATTTGTTCATATTGATTACCCCGGTCGTATTCAACACGAAGCCCGCGAATTTTAAACGAGCCGAACGATAGATAACATTTCAGTGTACATTACATTACATGCATACGCAATATACATGTACAGTGTAATACTACGAGGGACAGTTCGACAGTGGTCATGTAAAGAGTACATGTACCTTCTGATATTAACGAGCATTGTCGATAGTTCTTTATTAAACTTGCATTACCCATACTCATGGTGGGAGGTTCACACATACAACAAGCAGACACGCACGTTTTGACTCATATACTGCGCATGTGCGATGTTGTGCATACATTAATATGCACTGAAAGGTTGCGGCAGCCAGAAAAGAGCGGGAATGACGTGCCTAGACTTGGTTCCAAGTCTGTGGTCGTGGTTTTTAGTCTACCTGATAGCCACATACATAGAATTGTCTAGTGCTGCTGATAGCCAATACATTATTGCCTGAAATAGCGTCCTCTTGTGGATTAAACTCCGTCTTTAACCTACGATCGAGTTAGAGCGCGTGGGGGGATTTTGTGTGGCTGATGCAGATAAATATTACTGCGATCTCAGACTTGAAATCAAGTCTACAACACATGTGTCTCGAGCTAGCTGACGATCTATCACACAACCCTGAGGTACAGGACATGTACATGTATGTACATCATACACGAGGCTTTTTACGTCGACTATGTACAGGTACATGTATTTTGTAAACTTTTCTACTACGTGGCGATGCGTTTCAAAGCCTTTGCGGTTCAAGCCTTCCAAGGTAAACAATGAATGGGCAATCAGTATATTTAAGATAAATTGGTTGTACAGTCGACTCCCGTTAATACGAGCTAACATATTACGATAGAAGGTTTTTTGCCGGTCCCGAACTGCCCCGTGCGTGTTTCAATGCATTTAAATGGGGATTATACGAGCACAGTAGTAGCGAGACACGGTTACGAGGTAATTTTGTCGCCCCGTTACAAGCAAAACATTGCTTTCAACCCTTTTGTAACGAGAATAATAAAAAGCCCAACAAAGGAAATACCTTCAACAGCTTGACAATCGTTATTTATGGTTTGTAAGACAGTCAATAGAGGTGCTAACTGGACGCTATCGCTAGCAATGCTGATCCGAAACTGTAGTCACGAGTCAGCGAGCAGGTTGCTAATTCCAAACTCCGGACAATGGTGGGATTAGGAGGCTTGCATGGTTCAAACAACGGAGCATATTCCATACTAAGTCAGCATTAATCAATTCATGTGAAAGATACTGATCCATTGAGTTTTACAAGTGCACGGTGTGCATTTTCAGCAGTAAAATACCACCGCAACTGAAAAGCTAAAATATTTGTGCGATCAATATTAAATGCAACAGCGAGATTTCCGTGGTATCCCGCGTCAGCAATGAACCATCATTACACTGGTGGTTACCAATGAAAATCAAGAATTTATTTGTGGACTGCTGCGCCCGAAGTTTTGCACCGAAACTTCGCTAAACAAGAACAGCAAGTTAAAATCTCAGACATTTTTTCAATCATGTAAAATGTAAATTGATTTTATAAATTGACTTTCAAACTGAAATAACTCAATTAAAACATTTTTATTAGCCCAATTTTGTGCTTGTTTGTGCGGTACATGCACACACTGTGCACACAGTTATCCATGTATTGCAGCAGCCTTGTCTGTGTACACGTGCGGCCATTATGTCATGCACTTTGTGCATAGTGCATTGATTATTACCGTGATCGGATATTACGATCTCCGGATATAACGTGGAAAACGGGCTAGTCCGGCAGACCTCGTATTAACGAGAGTCGACTGTATCTTGCATAAAGTTACCCATGCAGCTGGCAGGTAGTAATAGTTTGGATTTGCGTTCGTTTTGCTTACATTTTCAGGTATTCGGATGTAAAATATGTTTTATTATGTACAAAATACAGGGCGTCTTCAAGGGCGTCCGACAGTTTTTCGGGGCGTCCGAAAATAAAATAGGGCGTCCAAAAGACGCCCGGACGCATGCCTGGCTAAAAGCTTGTTCAAAACCACAGTGATTGCGATTGGGTCTCATATAGTTCAAACATAGCTCTGCTTATCCTGTTGAAAAACAAATAATGAGCACTTTGATGCCCCCCCAGGGGTATCTAGGACTATGAAAGAGCCCCGTATTACTTAAATTATTTTTTATTAACGGGATGCTTGTAATTTCTCTTGTATGAACGGGAACATGACGAAGATGGTTGCTGCATGGTAAAGATTATTGCTCTGAAGTAAAAGTTTAATAACTGCGAAACAAATATTTACATACATGTATTACATGTGGGAAACAAACATACATGACTGTATTGTATTTTAACAACCAATTTTACAACAAGCCTGAGGTTTCCAGGCACACATGTAATGTATGCACAACCCACCTGTACAATGTATACAAAGTACACGCCATCTATGTCACCATAGTAACTGGACCTGAGGTCAGAAACAATGACTTGGTGGAGTTCTCCATTGTGAAGATGCAACCACTGCAAGTCGTGTGTTGATTGAAATCAAAATTGAAAGTGAAAGTTCCCAGAAAACATTGTTTATGAGGTTTGGTCTCACGTTACCCCCCCCCCCCCCCTCCTCCCCACCTTACAAAGCCATCATAAATAAACCTGTGGTTTCCCTGTGAGGGCTCTGGTGAATGCATTAAAGGGATGATACAAAACTGAATCTAAAAGTTACCGGCAACTTTTATTGAGATCATTCTCCACCTGTTTCTGCTAAGCATGTCTTTCAGTGCTTTGAAGCATTTTTTCTGTGCCCAGATCCATGATAGCAAGCCCTGTCTTTGCCGCACATTTATGAGGAGATTTCCCAACATTTCATTTGTTAATAGTGATTTCATAAAAGAAAAGAAAACCAACCTCGGTCTTTGAAAAATTTAATTTTTCAGTTTGACATTTATTCCCCTTATCATGATGACTGCAGTTTTTGCCAACATCAGCCTTATCTTTGTAGTGTCTGAGGAATTTGTCTCCAACATTATCAGATCTTTCAACGGATTTCACTTTGTATAACAAAAAATCACCCAAAAACCAACATTGCCGTTTGAAAAATGACATTGTAAGTGAGGCATTCCCTTTAATGACTGGTGTGTTTTGTCAGCAGAGGTCAATGGCTTGTAGTGTAATGCAGGATGGCAATGTGGTAGAACATAGTGTGTAATGTCCGTGTACTTGTCGCATTTTCCTGTGCACAAGACGCGGCTTACCCGACATTCAAAGGTCAAAAAAAAAATCACTTTGACTTGATGGCCTCATCTGTTTTCGCTTGAAATCATTGTGATGGTCACCATGTGAAACCTATACTACATACTGTAAAATTGAATCCTTTCAGAAACGTTCAACATGGTAATCCTACAGGTTATCATGTTATTAAATACTTTATGTCAGTCCCCTGCCCCACCCACTGTATTATTTGTCAGAATATTTTTGGCGCTTCTTGAGTATTCGTTTTCCTTTGAAAATGTCAATATCATGGCTTCATTGAAAACCAGTGACATAGTAGGCCTAGTCTTTAGTAATCAAGTCATTAGATTTCGCCAACAGGGGGAGTATGCTCTCATTCTATTGCGCTGTTGTGGAAGCGCCTGCCAGCATTCGGTGGTTCTTGCATGTATTGTAGCTCATGCAAAATAGTGAGATTAGGGCCTAACGAAGACTAGCAGCCTGTTCATTGGGAAATGTTGGGCAACTTCAGTGTGTGCATTGTGTTTAAAAAAAAAAAGCCATGAAGCCGTTTCTCTAGAAAAAAAAATTACAACTTAAATGAAAAGGAAAAATAAAAAAACAGAAGCGATCTGTTATCTAACTCATGATAATTCGTGATCTCTTCACATTATGGTTAAGTGTCATGGACCAATGCAATGACCCCTGGACATGTATGTGGTAATGTACCAACAGTGAGTGGCACCTGGCTGGACTCTGTGTGAGCTGTCATGTTGCGTCTTATACGCTGGTGTGCCTTCATACATTGACACTTGAGTTGAATCTTGCTTCGGTGAACGTGGGGTACTGCGCCTTTTACGCTGAGCTTCTTTTACACAGAAAATACAGTAACTAATATTGATGCAATGTTAGTTTTTCAAGAAAGGGATATTGGCAGTAAATGTAAGTTAACTTCAGGCCTGGAATTTCATCTTAGAGCTAGAGGGCAAGGCCATTTTCGTTTTGCAATTAGAGCACATCCATTGGAAAACGTTTAAGTCTATGGGAAACGTTTGAAGGGGAGGCCAAGACCACAGCCACAGAGGCCATGGCCTCGGTGGCCTTCTGTATTTCCAGGATTGAAACTTGACGATGGCAGTGACATTTCTTAGGTTTCTTGGAAACCATCGAGATGTGCTGAGTCATGGTTTACATAACTGGTGTTTGGAACTTGACTACAATCACCGTTCAGCAATCCTATCTTATTTCAGGGCCCAATTTCAGGCACTGTACCGTGGAATTTTACGCTTAAGCCCTGCTACGGCCCATAGAAGTACGCATTTTACCGAGCGCCGTACGCGCAGAATTCTTCTGTAAGCAAGTGCCGTGAAATCTCGGGGTATTGCCTGTCCGGATTTCAGCTTCGCAAATTTTGATGGACATGAAGTTTCAATACTGAAATGAGTTCGGGCCCTGTACTGTATGTTCATTAAAAAAAATGGCACTGTCTTTTCTAATAAAGTTTTTTTTTTCTCTGTCTCATAGTAACAATAGTGACGGCCCATGAAGAGCCAAACAGTTTTTCTACGAGCGGTGTCTTCACAGCCAATGAATTAAGAAGAATTACTCAAGGTAGGGATAAATCTTCAGAATTTAAGGTATTATGCAGGATTGGTAGAGCTGACAAAATAGTATGCATACAGTGGTCATGTTTTGTGTGATCAACCTACGTGAAATAACAAACTGGTGAAAACTTGGGCTTAATAGACTGTGCAAGTCTCGCTGCATATCGAAAGCAAGGAAACAACTCGAACGAAGACTATGTTTTTGTACGAAATCAAATCTTCTTTTAAAAATTATATTTATAATATATACTCTTGAAAACAGAAAATACGCGTAGCAAGTAGTTTTAATATAATTTAACTTTTAGATAACACAAATAATTTGTTGAACAAGTTAACATTGAAACAAAATTAAAACTTTGGACGAGGATGCTTATTTCTAGAAACCCCATTTGCCAATCACGCCCGAATTTGTGCACCATCACTTGAGGTTTAAAATGACAACATGACCGTCAGTTGGACAAAATTCATAATTTTTACAAGTAACCGGGAAACCGTGGTCAAGTCGTACTCTCAGGTTTTCTTTAGCATTTTGTTGAATGGATTTTACTTCCATGTTGTTCATGACTTACATGTGTATTACATCCTAACAACATACACAATTATCATGGTCATATATACTACAATAAACTAAAATAAATGACAAAACAAAATCTCTCATAAATGTAAAACTCCATATGGTTGGGATCACAATTGTCCAAAAAGTTTGAACACACTCGAGACTTACACAGTCTACATATAATGTGAAAAACCACACACAATTTTAGCATGTAAACACATTGTTCTTAATTTTGGTTGTACGAACCGAAATTATCCGATAGCATTTAAAAAAAAAAAGTTTTCATATACAGTTTCAAATATGACTTAATTTCAGAGGGAAATATTTCACAGATTAAATGGTTCTAGTATGAACGACATAATAAGCTGCCAGACTCAAATTTAACAATTATGTTTTTTTATCCTTACCAATCCTGCATAATATGCTTATAAAAATCAAAACCACCAGGGCCCAATTTCATAGAGCTGCTAAGCACAACAATTTGCTTAGCATGAAATTTCTTCCTTGATAAAAACAGGGTTCCCAACCAAATTTCCATGTGTTGCATATTGCTTGTTACTGGTATTCAGCTGTTGTTTTCTTATCCTGAAAATAACGGTGGAAATTTGGTTGGTAATCCTGTTTTTATCAATGAAGAAATTTCCCGCTAAGCAAATTGTTGTGCTTAGCAGCTCTATGAAATTAAGAATTAAAATCCGTTCTTCATCATCAGATTTAAAAGGTTAAAGTATTTGTGCCATTACAATCAGGAAAGTTTTGAGTAAAATGAGCAAAATTTTACTTCCGTGTTTTCAGGGTCAATTTCCGATGGGTCATCCAGCACCCTGTCTCTCAACGACCTTGAGAGCCCGACATACTACCACTACGCCACCGATGTCACGCAGCCCCTCGCGACGCGCAGACACATCCAGCCGAACCATCCAATCACGAAGCGAATCAAACGTAACTCCAGCACCATGTCGTCTGCTGATGACGACGTAGACAGTGTGGGTGAGGATACGGAGAATCTTCACTTCTACGGGCGGTCACCGGCGTCATTGAGCAGCCAGTCTGGCAGTTGGCACAGCGACATTGATCCTGGTAGGTTACCCGGCCAAGTGCAACAAAATTCATCCACTAAGGTTGTTGTGTTCTGTTGCATTCAGCAGTCAATCCAAATCCCATACTCTGTTGCATAAAGGTACAGGGCCCTGACGTCCCCAGCAAACTTCAATGCATTTGCCTTATTTAGCAGGGTAACTGCTTAGAGCCAAGGTTCACTTCACAATGCAACAGAATCCATCTGTTGTATTTTTGCTGTTAGTGGGTCTGTCATTTCAACTGTGTTTTGCTGCAGTTTGCAGGGTTTTCATTTCAACTGTGCTGCATTTTGCTGCAGTTAGCAGGGTTTCATTGAAACTGTGTTGCACTGTGATGCATTTATCAGGGTTTTTATTTCAACTGTACTGCATTTTGCTGCAGTTTGCAGGGTTTTCATTTCAACTGTGCTGCATTTTGCTGCATTTATCAGGGTTTTCATTTCAACTGTACTGCATTTTGCTGCAGTTAGCAGGGTTTCATTTAAACTGTGTTGCACTGTGATGCATTTATCAGGGTTTTCATTTCAACTGTACTGCATTTTGCTGCAGTTTGCAGGGTTTTCATTTCAACTGTGCTGCATTTTGCTGCATTTATCAGGGTGTTCATTTCAACTGTACTGCATTTTGCTGCAGTTTGCAGGGTGTTCATTTCAACTGTACTGCATTTTGCTGCAGTTTGCAGGGTTTTCATTTCAACTGTGCTGCATTTTGCTGCAGTTTGCAGGGTGTTCATTTCAACTGTACTGCATTTTGCTGCAGTTTGCAGGGTTCTCATTTCAACTGTGCTGCATTTTGCTGCAGTTTGCAGGGTTTTCATTTCAACTGTGCTGCATTTTGCTGCATTTATCAGGGTGTTCATTTCAACTGTACTGCATTTTGCTGCAGTTAGCAGGGTTTCATTTAAACTGTGTTGCACTGTGATGCATTTATCAGGGTTTTCATTTCAACTGTACTGCATTTTGCTGCAGTTTGCAGGGTGTTCATTTCAACTGTGCTGCATTTTGCTGCATTTATCAGGGTTTTCATATCAACTGTACTGCATTTTGCTGCAGTTTGCAGGGTTGTCAATTCAACTGTGTTGCACTGTGATGCATTTATCAGGGTTTTCATATCAACTGTACTGCATTTTGCTGCAGTTTGAAGGGTTGTCAATTCAACTGTGTTGCACTGTGCTGCATTTAGCAGGGTGCCTAGAAAACACCCATTGGTGGTTAAATGGTTATTAATTCAATCAAACTTTACATGCTCTTCAATCTAGCACTAAAATGAAGGAAATTCTACTCTGTTTTTTTCAGGTACAAGTCCAGTTGTCCCATCCAGCCTGTCGCATGTCGTTCACAAGCCAAAGATTTCAGAAGCCGCTAGCAGCTTCACCACACAATCATCGTCCCCAGGAACGAGGCCCAGAGTCCTCAAAGTTGAACCAAAGATTGAAGGGGAGGGAGGGATGTCCTCTTGCTCCATGAGCCAAGGGTTGCCTCACACAGTGGAATACAAGGGTAGGAGTTCTACTTTCTTCCCCCTTTTTTGTAAGCCACGTAGGGGGCTGGTTCTAATGTTGCTTTTTTTTCAGAATCCATGTTCTAGGGAGTGAGTGACGTCATACCATTATTAATCAGACCCGCTTGACGCAGTTTGGCTCAAACACTTCTATCAGGGTCCAATTTCATAGAGCTGCTTAAGCACAAAAGTAGCTAAGCAGAAACAAAATTATGCTTACCAGAATAAGGTTACCAGCCAAACTACATTTTGACTGGTATCCTGCTCAGCAATATTTCTGCTTAAGCAGCTCTATGAAATTGGGCCCAGGTACCAATTTCATAAAGTTGTCAAGCACAAAAAACTGCTTAGCACAGAAACAATCTTGCTTAGCAGAAACAGGTTACCGGCCAAGACACCAAGTATGGTATATTGTATGTGACTGATTCCCTGCAAATTTGTGCTATGAAGAAAAATTTGCTCAGCTCCATATCTGCTTCATAACAGCTTTTTGAAATTTGGTCCTAAAGACTGTACTTTAAAAAAATACATTGATCAAGTTTCTAGGATTAATAAAGGAAACTACAGCTCTCTGGACTTGCCTTTCGCTTACATTTTGACTCAAGGTCTCAGTAAAAGTACATTTTCTTGAATAATTATTGTCTTTGATTGAAAAAACATGCATGTTATTGTCTAGTTGAAATTACACAATTGTGTGGAAGCTTTTGAGACGGAAGTTGCAAAACCCTATGAATGTACATGTGTAGGCCACATGTGCAACCAATGTGCTTTCCTTGTGACATATTGACTTACATACTGTATCATTAGGATAAACCCCTTTGTGTACAGGTATGACTTCACTAGCTAAAATAGCGCCTTCACAGAGGTCAAAAGAAGGCACCACTCACCCCCATTGGTTGAAAGTTTTATGAGGTGTGCACACATGCATACACGTGTTTTCATTGCCTGAGCTCAGCTACAGTATGCAGACGTGCAACTTTTCAGCCCACCAGCTGATTTCCTCGTAGTTTGTTTCTTAGCTGTGCCATTGAACAACACAGTATAAAGACTTACTGTGCATGGCATTTTCCCTTTGTTTTTTGTTTTTGTTTGAGGTGTGCACATGCACACACGTGTTTTCATTGCCTGGGCTCAGCTAGATGCAGACGTGCAACTTTTCACCCATCGGCTGATTTTCTCGTATTTTGTTTCTTAGCCATGTTAGCTGTGCCATTGAACAACACAGTATAAAGACTTACTGTGCATGGCATTTTCCCGTTGTTTTTTGTTTTGTTTTTTTGAAACCGCAGTTGCATGGCGGTCTCCGCAAACTTTCAATAGCTTTACTATGTATGTGTAGGGGCTTTCGCTAAGTAACAAATTCAGATGCCACGTCTCAAAATTCTGACTCGAACTCAAACAGTGAGGACATTGTGTTCAATGAAGTTGAACAAAAAGCTCAAACATGCAGAGTCACAGTCAACTTTATTCTGTGTAGCAATTATACGTGTCACGAAAAATACAACTAATTAAAACATGCAAGGCTTGATTGTATCCTCTTCATCAACTTCCGAAGCTGTCAAATTAAATTCCCAGGGACCGGCATTGTTTTGTCCGATGGGAGTTCACGCATTGTTTTCTTTGCCGGCAGTTTCACAGAGTCCTTTTCCCTGTCCTTGCACAACAAGGAACAAGGAATGAGGAACTGTTACAAACTCACGGATCTTGATCTTGAGTTGGGGCTGGATGGATGTGCCAGCTGTAGAAATTCAAGGCCAAAACCCTCTCTCGGGGGTGAGGATTTACACCCTAGGTTACCCCAAACAGGAAGTGCAATATTCTAGGCTGTCTTTATGACCTTATAAAGTTTCTACATCCTCATTCCTGGTCTATGTGTTTTTTGGAAGGGCCTTAAAGGGATACAAATAATGGTTTTTGTTTTTTTATAAGAACAACTTCGTGCCCATCCCCTAGTCAATAAACCAAGACAATTAACTTGCCAAGAAAAAACAAGGTGGTCATAGTTTTAGTGGCAAGAATGGTAGGAGGGAAAACTGTTCACTGTTTGTTTGTTTGTTCAGAGAATCTGTGCTCATCTCTCTACATGCTGCAATCAAGATAAAGCAATGGTGGTCTTCAAATGTGATGCGATCAAGCTAAATGAGTCTTTTGTCGACTCTTGTCAATTTTTGCTTTTTTATCTATTTGAAAGAAGTACAATCTCAGATTTGAGGATATGAAAACCCTGTGTCGATACCACGTTTGGTTCAAAAGTTATGGAAGTCGAAACACCAAGAAATGTATAGTAATGTAGACCCCTGTCTACCTATTTTGGCCTGTTATTCAATAATGCATTTGCCAACAAACGACTCATTTAGCTTGATTGCACCACAAATGCTGTTTTCTCGAACTTAAAACAGTTTAGTTTATTACCATTATCGCATAAACATCACGTGGTGCAAAAGGGAAACCCTGAACAGGCCCGCTAAATGGAGACCCTTAATTGTCCTCACATCGGAATAAAACAAAGAAACAAATACAAAAAACACCAACATCAGTACAGCATGGAAGTATTTGTACAGTAATTAAAGTCATAAAATTACAATAAAAAATATATATTTCTAATATAGACAAAATTACAATTAGATTTATTTCAAATATTTAAAACCTACCCAGTCATTTTCCCTTGTGGTTTATTACTTGATAGTTGATATGAAAAAATTTGCATCCCCTTAAGGTGATCCCCAGGCTGCCGCTTTCCAGGTTGTGTGGTAAACTTGGGTGTGATCTCTGGCGACACGACAGTTAACCGCTGTATGGCCTCTGGCTGGCAACCCCCAACAAAGATATTGACAAAATAGGGAGACCACCAACATGGGCTATTTATGTAGTTCAGTTGGTAGAGCGCAGGCCTGTTAATCTGGAAGTTGTTGGTTCAAATCCCGCTCTAGTCTTTCTTTTCTTTGTTTACCCAAAATTAATAAAAAATCTACCCAGTCATTTTTTCCTTGATAGACAATTTACAATACAATTACGGCTACATATTGCACATGCAAGATGGTAAAAAAAACACACTTAACTCCAAATTACAGGTCACTAGTGAGTGGTACTGTCAGTGTATTACACGGAAACAATTCTCTGGAGGATTGGCACGGATGATATTTCTGTTCCTCAGTGAGCTTCTACTTTGAATCTTATCCAATTTTTCTGCATGCTTGCCAACCTTATATTAAACCTTTAAAGAGAAATAACTTGTGATAAGCTGGTTTCATAACTTCTTACAAAATAGCTGAGTACTTAAACGCTGAATTTGTATCAAATTTTGTTTATCTCTTACACATTCTGAGAAAGATTTTCGCTCATACTCTTGTTCTTTCGGGATGAATCTAAATTGAAAATGCTAATTCTTTTTGTTTATTAAGAAAGCACACAACTATATGTACCTTGTTTTGTGTTTTGAAAGCTGAATTTCCTCAGTCTTACAATACTGTTATTATTGAAAGCAAGAGTACAGGTGAATGTACTCTTCCAAAACCAATGTTTGACCCTCCTTCCATGGAGAGGTGTCCACTGGGGGGTCAATGGAAGCTTGAGAGTTTCAGTAAAGTTCATTGTGCACTTTTTTAGAAGACGGCAAGAAAAGGAGAAGTTTTTGTTTGAAAAGTCTTTGAACACAGACTCTTCTCCAGTCTTTGTACAGTTTACATTTAACCTTAAGGCCCTACCATGTACGTGGCAGCAACAGTTACAGTTTGTGGTGCTTAAAAACTGAAGTATCAAACGAGAATCAGTTACCGCAGTGTAACGCCTTTAAAATGTTGATGCATTCAGGAACAAGGAATAAGGAATTACATTCATAACGGCCAAACCAGCTGTTCATCTTTCCTTGTTGCCCTTGATAAAAAAAGTGTAGATGTATGCGTGGAAAGGATGTGACAACTGTAGGATTTCTTTTTTAAAGGTGTCAGGATTTCTTGAAAGGGGGAAGTAAAAATATTTTCTTGGCAGGGTCGAGCAAATAGTGTGAATGAAATAACAAGGAAACCCCTCTTACTATGGTTATCTTCATCGCTATAAAAACAGCCCTTGGTGAACATACGGATTGCTTTGAAGCGGAAATTTCCACTGTTCCACAAGTGGTTTTCATTGGTCGGACAAGGATTCATATACTATTTAATGTGTGCAGATTTGATTTCAGTGGAAGTCTCCATTGTTAAATAGTTGTATTTTAAGGATTTTATTATTGTGGAATGGTGTAAAATTGGAGAAACATCAGGCTTGTTGATTGATACAGCTTTACAGGCAGGGTGTGACTTTTGGTAATTACTCCACAAGTTAATGACCATAACAACTTACTTGGTAAAGAGCACTGGAGAGCTGTTGATAGTATAAAACATTGTTAGAAACGACCGCTTTGAAGTAATGTAGTTTTAGAGATAGATGTGGATTTTCACCCACAAATTTGAATCTGAGAAAGGCTTCAGGCGTAAAGCGTAGCTCAGGCATCTGAAAGCACACAATTTTATGCAACGAGGGTGTTTTTTCCTTTCATTATTCAGGGCTCGAATTTGGGGGAAAAATCCACAAGACCACAGGACTTGCATCTCAAAATGTTTACTGGACCAGAAATAATTTTACAAGACCAGATTCAAACTGAGAAAAGACTTCCTTGCACAGTTCAACTTGCATTTAACTGAACAAGCACTAAGACATACAAGAGAAGATTTAGCTCATTTGTCTTTAAGGGTACTAAAGATATTTCAAATCATTTGTCAAAGTCAACACTGTTTTTGAATTGAAAACACAAGACCGCCGGACTTGTCTGGTCACGAGTTTACTGGCCCAATGCTAAATTCACTGGCCTCGGGCCTGCGGTCCAGTGTCAAATTCGAGCCCTGATTATTTTCTTGCAACTTTGATGACCAATCGATCCCAGGTTTTCACAGGTCTGGTATTTTATGCATATGTTGGATACACCAAGTGAGGATACTGGTCTTTGACAATTACCAAAAGTATACCCTGCTTTTAACGGATCCAAGTCCACATTAGAATTATTGACCAATGAATCGGTTAAAACAAGTTGCATTTGATAAATTTAATAATTTGCATTGGGAATAAATAATAATATTTTTGGTTTTACCCTACACCGATCATCACAAGGTTGTGGGTTCGAATCCGGCCAAGCTAACCACGGACTTCA
Organism: Pycnopodia helianthoides; assembly: GCA_032158295.1. NCBI lineage: Eukaryota > Metazoa > Echinodermata > Asteroidea > Forcipulatida > Asteriidae > Pycnopodia > Pycnopodia helianthoides. Next base: position 15,106,520 of record CM063253.1, on the reverse strand, counting down.
CAATGACTAGACTAAGTATTGTCGTCTAGTAACTTACTGAATCACGATTTATTGATTTGTGCAATGCATAACCAGAGACGTTAAAGGAACATTACAGAATTGGTTTTTGCTAACAAAACAGTTGCTGGCAGTGAAAGCACTTTATGTAATCCACCATATACATAAACTGACAAACCTGTAGAAGTTTGAGATCGATCGGCCATCCAAGTCACAAGAAAATAGTGTGGTTAGACTGTACATAGGACTTGTGGGTTGTGGGTTCGAATCCGGCCAAGCTAACCACTGACTTCACAATGACTAGGCTAAGTATTGTCGTCTAGTAACTTACTGATTCACAATTTATTGATTTGTGCAATTCATAATCAGAGACGTTAAACCAATGTTTGTATGGGAGAGATTGGCTGTTGCCAGCTTGGTGTTTATATCCCCTTGCGGGTATTTTATTGGGGTTCATTGATTTTCTTTTAGTAAAAACAGGGTTTCAATCGGGGTATTCTGTAGTATCTCAAACGAGATAGTAACATTCAGTGAGTCCCTGTTGCCACTGATGAGCACGCTCTGGTGAAAGCAGGATTTCAATCGGGGTAATTGTAGAGTATATCTCAAAGGAGATGGTACCATTCAGTGAGTCTCTATTGCCACTGATTAGCACACTCTAGTAAAAACAGGGTTTCATTCAGGGTATTGTACAGTATAAGAACTGCCCTCTATGACAGCACAGTTGCTCAAAATACCTGGATGTCTGACAAACTTTACTGCTCATCACGCGATCACTGCATCGGCGCGTAATACTGCAGTAGTACAGTACACGCGAGTAAACATAAAGCTTGGACAGTACATTGTACGGTTACAAACGTTAGTGAAAATTGACACGTTGTCTGAGATCTGGTGTCTATCTTTAGCATTAGTGGGGAATGCTATCGAGATAGTTCTGATCTATGAGCCTCATTTGCCACTGATAAACACACTCTTTACTTTTCTATCATACAGGTCAAATTCAAGGCACGATGGCGTCTTTCACTTGCCCCTCCAACACTCAAGCTTACTACTCCAATCAGCTGCGGTTACACCCCCAGCATATTGACTCCACCCCTCTTTCAGACTTTGTTCAGCTCGTGTGTCACCAAGACTCCTATCAGCAGCAAGTGGTAAGTAAAAAGACGGGTCCCTCAGTTTTTAAACATGAAGTACACAGCCTGATACTTCCTCCACTACAAAGATGTTAGATATAGGGAGCCTTCTACCTTACCTTAGCCCTAACCACTGGCAACCCATCAACATACAACTGCATGTTTTGTTTGACTCTGTTGGACTGAGGACTACACTAGTCAACTGACTATGCTTTACATGGGATCAGACCTACCACCATAGTCAGAGTCCAACAGTTTGGGTGTTGAGTTATAATATGGTGATGGATTTTGTTAGATTATTTGTTTTCCCACCTGGTCATCTGAAGATCCAATCTCACCCTGTCTCCCACCTTCATTCTGACCCCTATCTCAACTCCAAACCCCAGCCCAACTCCCAACCCACAGCCCAACTCCTAACCCCCAGCCCAACTCCTAATCCCCTAACTCAACTCTCAACCTCAAGCCAACTCCAATGCAACTCCCAACCCCCAACCCCCAACCCCCATCCCATATCCCAACCCCCTAACCCCTAACCCAGCACTCTCAACCCCGAGCCCAACCCCTAACCAAGCTCCTTACCCCGAGCCAAACTCTCAACCCCCCCCCCCCCCCCCGCCCAACTCTCAACCCCCTTGCTCAACTCCCAAACCCCAATGCTAATTGTTCCATCGCCCCTCTAAATTGGGGACAATCCTTTTTTGCACCTGATCCTAACTTCATCTGTGTTTGTTACATATTTACACACATTGAAAACACAATTTTATATTTGCCTTATCTCCAAGGCTAAGAACAACACAGTTGGCAACACAGGTAGTCCCACCAAAATAGCCGGGTTCATCCCCACGGCAATGCTTCCACCACCCCCTCCTCCGCCAATGGCTCGACCTGTTGCCATAGCAACATCCATTGGCCAAACCGGTGCTTTGTCCGGAGTGACCTCACAAACGAGTGTTCCAAACACCACAGCCAGTTCACAAGGTGAGTTCATGAAAATCAGATAATTTTTTATTGCGTGCATTTGATAAAAGGTTTTCAATCCAGTTTTATTTGAGATCGAACCGTCATTAGAGATCAAGCCTTCGTTTGAGACCAAGCCTTTATTTGAGATCAAGCCTTCCTTAGAGATTGAGCCTTCCTTTGAGATCGAGCCTTCCCTTGACATTAAGCAAGATCCGAGTTGGCAGATACATGTATGGCTATGACTATTGCTAAGGGTGTTGCTAAGGACATCCTATGCATGAAATCTAGCCATAGCCGTAGCTGTAGCCGCCAATTTGGACATGGCCCAAGCCTTCCTTTGGGGTTAAACCTTCCTTTGAGATCAAGCCATCCTTTGAGATTGACTCTTCCTAGTGACAAACAGGCCTGATACTTCACAGAGGCACTAGAAGGCAACTGCCTTCATGCCCCTGGCCATTGCCTCGGTGCCCTTTGATATGCCCAAGTGCAAATGTTAAAACTCTCTCAAAAAGGTACCCTTTTAAAAATGTACCAAGAAGAACCTGCCCCTGCCCCTACAAGAATGAAGTATCAGGCCTGGACACACCATTCAATATTATCCAAACGCTTTGTATGTAAATAAAAAATAGTTTAAAAAGAAAACACCTCATAATGGAAGCATTTGCATGTCGACTGTGTTTCCTCCTTGCATTTTTGTTTGCTGACCAAGTCCAGCCCCCCCACCTCTAACAAATAAAGAGGAAAAGAACTGAAGTGACCAATTTTAATAAATGTTTTTTTAATAGCTGGGCCATATGTAAAATTGACCTATTCCAGGCCTTAATAGAGGCAGTTGTCTCAATTTGGTGCCCTTTTGAATGTTTCAGTAGAAAATTTACTTTTCCTCATAAAGTGCCTTTAGGAGAAATGGCCTTGCCCTTACAAGTTTTGCTGTTGTTAATGGAGTGGGTGGGGTTACACACGGAGAGGGACCACATGTACAGTTTTGTCATCGAAGGTGAAATTGCAAAGAAGAAAAAAAAATAACAAGAAGGTCTTTCACATCCCCAGAGGCGAACTTGTTGTGTAAATGTGAAGAAGAAAAAAACAAGAAGTTGGGAAAAGTTTATTGCCCCCCAAAGTGAAGTGGCAGTGGGAAAGAGTACAAGCTACAGTGTGATCATTGAACAATACTCATCAGCTGATAGTGGTTACAGGGCAACAGGGTGGTAGGATGTCACGTGACTTGGCAGCATGCAGGGCCGAAGGTTTCTTGAATGTCACGGCCAATTTAGATCGGGCGATGATTCATGCTCCCAGTTAGCCCAATTGGTCTCCGTGGTTACGGAGTGAAAATACTGCCATCTGGGATGTCGCGATGGGCTGGGAGCGTTGATATGTTGGTGGCTGCCGTCCAAGAATGTACACATTGAAAAGGGGGTGCAGAGGTTACATAAAAAGTAGATCAAGTTGTCACAAAGAAAGGACCAGCGAGCAAGGAATGTGGTTTTGTGTTTAACACTTCCAACAAAACACAACATTACATAAGTTCTTGAGTCATTGAAATTCTCAGATGCATGTGATGATTAATAACATTCTATTGAACTATAGAGTGCAAATTTTGTAAGAACGTGTTCAATTGTGCTTCAGATATTACAATACTGTATGGAGAAACACGTAACACTAAGACAAAAGAAAACACAATGGTTAAAGAAAGCATCATTGTTGTGGCACTTGTGTGAATCAGTTAGGTAATTAACCATTATTGCTTCGTCCTTTGGATGGGACGTAAAGCCGTAGGTCCTGTGTGTTGTGTAACATGCGTAAAAGAACCCGGAACACTCATCATGAAAGAGAAGGGACTTGCCCCGGTGTTTCTGGTACGGTTTGACAGCAAATTGCGCCACCGTACTTCCCTGGTGGGCGCTTTGATGCTTCACATAATAATCCCTTCTCGATAAATCCTTCACCTGCTAATCGTTTCTCTTTGTTCCAGTACCTTATAGACCCCTTGCATAGGCTGCCATTGCTGAGGTCAACCAATGAGAACGTGCACGTGCAATGCACAACTCTCAGCCAAATGACGGGTCTTCATTGACCTCAGTGAGGGCGCTGTTTGAGCTTGTGACGCCACATGCAAGGGGGTCTATTGGCAAATATGTGCACTGTGTTAGACTCCGCTTTTATTGTACAATCTTGCAGAGATTTCTAGAGGTTTTTTCCAGTACATTTACTTGTCATCCTCCAAAAGTCTCTACAAAATTCCTTGTAGAGAATTACTCTCCTCAGAAATCTTCCTCGGAGACCTTCTGGTTTCCATTATGTGCCAAGTTTGGGGGCAGTGATTCCTACCCGAGTATACCATGCCCGATATGTGGCAGAGGGTGGGTGCCCCTGCCCCAAATGTTCCCATACTTCAACACAATTTTTTCCGCTTGTACAGAAGTACCCCCTCCTAAATTCCTCTAAAGAATTGCTGAGATTCCCATAACACAACGAAAACACAATAGAGGACACATTATTGCTTCGTCCTTTGGATGGGACGTAAAGCCATAGGTCCTGTGTGTTTTGCCACATATTGAGAACTAAATGTACCCTAGCGATCCACCCAAATTGAATGGGTTGAAAGTACACAATCATCCCCCAATCTAAGATTGCATCCTAAATCGTCATTTGTGATGCGATCAAGCTAAATGAGTCGTCTGTCGGTAAATGCATTATTGAATAACTGTCCAAAATAGGTCGACATGGGTCTACATTTCTATACATCTCTTGGTGTTTCGACTTCCATAACTTTTGAACCAAAGGTGGTATCAACACGGGGTTTTCATATCCTTAAAGCCGAGATTGTACTTCTTTCAAATGAATTGAAAAAAAAAAAAATTGACAAAGGGTCGACAAAAGACTCATATAGCTTGATCGCATCACATTTGTGAGTTCAATGAGAATTATATTTGGTACTTTGACAGACTTGTTTGCAAGTGAATACCTAAAGGTGGGCTCATAGACTGGTTTGTGTCAATGCAATGCTGATTTGTTGGCAAAATTGTAAAGAAATATACAGTTAAAAGTCACATGTGAAAGTTGCAGCTGAGTAAAGTATTTACTTGCTGAGAAAACAGCAAAGAATCTGTCACGGTATTTTCACACGAACATCGAATCCATGCACAGTTTAGCGAGTTGACAGCGAATACCAACTGGCCGCAGCATCCGCGAACAGACATCAACCCTCAGAAATATCAGAAGTCCTTTCTCAAAATATTTCATACTATCAACAGCTGCAGTGCTTCTCACCAAATAAACTTTTATGGTCATTCACTTTTGGAGTACTTACCAATCTACGAACCTACCTTTAAATGAATAATCCCGGAGATTAAAGACGGTGGTGCCATGCCACACTCTTCTTGCCAAGTTTTTTTTGTGGAGCATCCTACCGAATGGCAGAGCTGGGTATAGTACCCTTTTGCCGTACGCATTCTTTGAAAACTGTTGTGTGGGTGTTTGCAGTTGTATCTTATAGAGTACAGAAGCCCGCCTTGAAGCTTCTGACACTATTTTTAGTCTCAAGAACTATAAATTGAGTAACCGAGCAAGTCAATGTACCGAATGTTATTCAAATTTAACTCCAAAATGGCACTTGAGGCGTTTAAATCCACATTTGACCAATATACTCCTGATGACTGGCCACAGTACATAAACACGGTTCCTGCCTAAGCCAATGAAGTGATGGACAGTCCCAGTCCAATAAATAAACCCATGTAAAAGAATCCAGATGCACTTATTGCAAACAGAAGGGGCCCCGTGGTGTTTCTGGCAGTGGCTGCTGAATGCGCTGCAGCACCTTGTAAACCCTTATATGGTTGATAAATGGGTCTCATATTTCAAAAACTTTAACAACAAACTTTCTTTAAAAAAAGACATTAAGCGCTTTGAGGCGCCTGTAGATGAAGCACTTGATAAAAACTAGTTATCATAATTTGTTGCCTTGCCAATGAGTTACAGTTTGTGTAGTGTGAAGTACCTATTTCGGATCTTGTGTTTATTCCCATTGAGATGTACTCAAAGTACAACTGTACATCAATCTTGTCTTCTATTTTTGACGAACTTGCGACCGTTTATATACAGTAATAGAATCATATCAAAGTTATGCAACTTTGACTTGACACATTAGATAAATCAATTTACTTTGCACATAATTGTTAATATCCGCCTGTCTAATTTTCAAAAGAAACGTATCAATCAACCTCAGAGGGCATGTGTACTTATGTAGTTTGGAAGGAACTTTTTTTTCCCTGGGCGACAATTTGACAGTACATTGTAGATTGTTATTGGACATGCGTGACATTTTATGCTTAGAGTTTCACAAGAACAAAATGATGGGGTGGGGTGCAGCTCAGAACCCTTGCCCCCCATTGATGAGATAAAGAATTTGCTATGAATGGTTTCAATATATCTAAAGCTCCCGCTTGCCCCCCCACAAATGAAAATGTCTATTTAGTCCTATGGCCACTGCATAGCTACAGCTTGCGTGTAGGTCTGTGGAATCCAATTAGAGTGTTTATTTGTGACCAATGAAGTCGTGGTACCAGACATTCAGATTCTAACTCCAAATATTACCTTTTCCCCATGCAAAACCATGTTTTTCTTAATTGCTGTTCAAATCATGATCACTTTAAGTTGAATAAACTCGCTGATATTGTGCGATGGATTGTTCGAACCGTGCAGTGGTGTAACTTGACATTTCATTTGGCGAGGGATTGGGGCCAGCGGGGGCAAAGACATAATTTTTTTTTGGGGGGGGGTGCTTTTGACATGTTCAAGTGCATTTAACTCTTATTTTTGGGAAAGAGGGGTCTGCCCCCTTCTTTTGAATGTTTCCAATGGACTTTAAGATTTCCCAATGGAAGTGCCCTTTGCAAAATGAAAAAGACCTTGCACTCTCAAGAAAACAAAACTGACAAAACGCCAAGCTTGGATTTAACGGCAAGGAAGTTAGAAAAATGCATGATTTGCCATAGTTTTCTGAAGTATATCTAATAGCTACAGTTCATTTTATGAAATTATAGTTACATTGTGAATGGAAGGCGCATCCTGTCACACTAACACACATTTATGAACAAAACTTATTATCAAGGTGTTTTTTTTCTGAGAAGAAAATGAGAAACTGTATTAACCCTCCTACTCTCAGCGACTCTTGGCAACATTTTCCAGTGAGTTGACCAACCATTTGAAACCATTCGACTGCCAAGGTTGTGTACGGTGGCACAACTGTTCACAGAACTAACTGTGTACTGTGTACATGCATTCCCTCATGGTATCATATTGCAGGCTGGCATAGTTTATCTATCATTCAAAACCACAGTGAATAGTTTGAATGGTCAGACAGCAAGAGGGTTAACAAAATTTAGACTGTGCTGTCAGCGCTTCTGTTTCATAACAACCAAATAATCGTTTTGTTCCCGATGCAAGTTTGACATTTTAAAAACTACTTGTAGTTTTTTTTTGAAATCTGACTCTGACTAAGGCTGTATCCGATGTGGCGGCTACAGCTACGACTAAGACTGTTGCTAAGGATACTATACTTCAACGCATGATGACGCATAAATCTAGCCGTAGAGTCCTATATGCACCTGTAGCCACCAACACGGCCTAAAGCTCACTCCAATGCTAGAACAGAACTTCTTACAGAATCATTTATCGAAAACAGAAAGACGATCTTTCAACTATCTAGACCTTTTAGAACAGATTTGTTTATTTCGATTGATATTATTGATGTACCCCAGAGCTGCATGGTTAACATTTGCACGGGCATTCTGACTTGCATGGTTGGCTGCACAGGCAAATTTTTATGCCATCATATTTAGCGACTACTATTAAAAGAAAGAAGTTTTGGTTGGTTTTTTGCAATGACAAAAGGCATCCAACTTCTCAGTGAATCAGCTGATTTCCTCTTTTTTGTACTGGGTTTTTGTGCCTCAGAAAACTGAAAAATACAGTGCAATTTGTTTTGTCCAATCCAAGGCAGTGTTTAGTTTCTTTGTTAATTTACAAGTTGCATTTGTTTGTGATTCAGTGCACTAATTTGTGGGAGTTTTGCTGAGTTCCCTTGTTGGGAAGCTCATCTAAATAAACATCCAAACAATTTATTTTGCGAATGTTAATTTGAAAATAATTGCCTGCTTTAACAAACCATTATTCAAAGATGACAAACTGTTTTTATTCCCCCCCACCACTTCCTGCATTGTGTTAAAAATTTGTTTAGTTATCAATGCACAGCTTTAATCTGTAGATTGGCTACTGTCACATGAAAAGCACTTTGTCTCTGCCCTGTCTGCTGCCACCAAGTAGATTTTTTTCAAGGTCTTATATTAATGAAGGTACTTTGGCTAATACCGGGTGCTGGGCGGTAAAGTGCAAATTTGTGCATGTACTATGTATTGTAGTAGACTTTAAAGGGGCTCTCTAAGGTTAAATTAAGTTTTGTGATCAACTCATTTTCCAATAGATACAGTTCTTATGAAACGGGGAAACAAATTGCAAGTCTCTATAACCTCGCTTGACACTGTGTTTGATTCCCTTCAAGTGCAATTTTTGACCTTGATTGGCGCAGAAATTCCTTTTTGGATCGTACACACCCATTTGTTTTTACTGTTCAATGATGTCATGTTTCAAATTTCACTCTAAAAAAAAGAGACTTGTAAATTTTCCCCCATTTTGATAAGGACTCTATCAATTGAAAATGAGTGCGTCACAAAACTGAACTTGACCTTGGAGCTCCTCTCTAAAGAGTTACATGAAGAGAATGGTTCATGCGCATGGCCTATTAATCACCAAGATTCTTCTGGCTTTATTTTTGACATTCCTTTCGCTGTTGGCAACCATTAGTTTGTGCTCGTCACAAATCAAAATTTGGCAACATCTCATGAGGTGTTCAATTCCCCAGTTAGATTGCTCTGAACTTTTTTACTTGTGTCAGCATGTGGGCCCCTTTTCATGGCTGGCTTCATTTCTGCACTTACATAACATCTATGTGCTATACGGGGCGTGGTAAGCACATAATTCTGTGGTAAGCAAGTGTCATGGAAATTCAAAGAGCTGCCAACTCTCCCAGATTCTGCAGAAAGTTCCCTGAAAATAAACCAATCTTTCCATGTTCTGATGAACAAATTTGAAAATAACCCCTAATTGTGGAAACTTTTTCCCTATTATTGTTGAATGTACTCCATGATTTTTGTACAAAATCTTCCCGATTGCAAGATGCAAACGTTGGCAGCTCTGAATTCAAATTTGGCCCTTAAGGTCTAATACTCCACAAAGGCAACGGATGCAATTGAATGCCCATGGCCATTGCCTTGGTGCCCCTTAAAATGTCCCAGTACACATTTTATTGAGATTCTCTTCCCTGAGGAAAAACTGCCTTTGCAAGAACAAAGTATCAGGCCTGCACCTGGGCTCAGCTTACCGCAGAATTCTTTGCTCACACCAGCCTATAAAGCATGTGATTCTATGGACCATAAGAGAAGAGCTGCCCGAAAAACAGTGCCACTAAAAATTTGGCCCTTATGGCTCGTACTAGGCTGTGTTGGTACAATGAGTCGAAACATACAATACTTGTAAATTTAAGGTATTATTCAGTTGGTTTTGGAAAGGGTAAACTAATTTTCATCCTTTGGTTCAGCAAAGGCATAGTTTGCATCTGCAAGGGATGCACACGCATTTAGTCCATCCATTCTGTTTCTGTATATTCATGGTTTCTTGTTTGTAAATGAAGTTCACGTACTTGGTTCTTGAACTTCTTGAAACACGTCTTCATTTCACATGCTTCCCCCAGTCTCAACGTCATCTTCGGTGCCGTCGTCGTCGTCGAGTACGATCCAGTGCTCCCCCTGTCCGACCACGCCCCCCGTGAGTAGGAGCATCATGACGAGCCCCTTCACTGTCCTAGGTGCCAGCCGGCCTGATAATGGCTTCGTGCATGCCCATCAACCACAGGTGTGTCACAGCGTGATTTTTTTTCCCCCCTCCAAACCAATTCCAGAAACGGGGGATGGAGAAAAAGGGCGGACAAAATAATCCGTGGAAAGACCCCAGTTTACTGTTTCTGATCCTAACAGATTGTACATTCCGTAGTGTCCCCAAATCGTTTAGTCAAATTATCCAAAGTTTTGAAGTGCAAATTGACCGTTACAAATGCAAATCAGAATGATCTTTTCACTTGAATAGGATACTAAAAAATGTTGTTGTCCTTTTTTCTTTTTTTTGTTACTTAATAATCTTGCTTTGTTAACAGTGCTACCTTTGCTTTTCAAAGTAATACGGCTTGCTGATTTAACCGAGCATCCTCTCTTGAATACATCTCTTGCATTGAGCATTTTCTTGAAGTAAGCATGATATGATCTGATAGGGAGTAGCAGCAATTTTTGTTTTTAGTAATGAAGTATAGATTAGCTTTTGGCTATGGCTTTGGCTGACTAGGTGTTGACGAATGCAATGAGAAAGCTGTAGCCACAGTCTTAAAGCAACTGTTTCACGGATAACCCTCACCGATGTTTTGAAATAGACTGATACCCTATGTGTGATAACTCAGATCCCATTGTTGTCAACAAACTGAAGACAAGGTGTACCTGACCATTGTGGTCAAATACAAGTAATTCTGTCAAGGTATTATGAAGAAACCAAAATTGTTTACCAAAAATTGTATATTTTGCCTTATTTCAGGTGCTTTCCTATCCGAATATCAGTCCAATCAATATCAGTCCTACAACGATTGGATTTCTTACCTCCCCGGTTGCCACACCCAGGTCTACGCCTCGATCGACGCCCATCCCACGCTGGACGACGCCTCTGATTTCACTAGATGAGAATACAGACTACACCATGCTGTCTGGTAAGAAAATTTATGGTAACCCTGTATCCATAGATTTGAAAGAACAATATTAGTAATTGGTTCTTATATAGCGCACATACATGTACATGTATAGTCGCTAGATCAAAGCACTTACATTGTCTCTGTGCATCAGGCATATACTTGACCATTCTTCAAACTTCAACAACACCCTGGGAGCATACAGCCCCAAGCTGCTTAAAGGAACATTACATAATTGGTTTTTGCTAACAAAACAGTTGCTGGCAGTGTAAGCACTTATGTAATCCACCATATACATAAACTGACAAACCTGTAGAAGTTTGAGATCGATCGCCCTCTGGGTCACGAGAAAATAGTGAAAAACCGACTACACATTTGCAAGAAATCATATAGGTTCAACAGATGAATAAAAACGCTCACTGAGCGATAAACTCCAAACGGAAAATTAGTTTATTCATTTCTCATCAAATATGGCATTTCAGACAGAAATATTTCAAGGGATGTTTTCTACTATCATCATCATTAGACCGTGTAAGTTTTATGTAAATCTATGATCAAAAGTATATTTTACGATTACCAATTCTGTAATGTTCCTTTAAGTAGGTTTATGTGCCCATCCCCCCTCCCGCAAAAACCAAAAACAAAACAAAACAACAACCAAACAAACAAACATGAACGCCAAACAAAACCCTTTCCCCCCAAAGAGAAATTAACACTCATCAACGTAATAGGTGTTAATTTTGCATCAAGTATAAAGATTTAGGACTGGGGGAAAGTACCGAGTATACGTACAGTGCTTAATACACATCAGTGTAAGAGCAAAATCAAATAGTAACAACTAACAAATAAACACCCAAACTTAAGGGTAGGGTTTGTGTGGTCTTTCCATTTTGCAAAAGTTTGTATTCATGAATTGTTTTCTCTATTGTTCCCTTTTCTACTCTCTCGGGTGCATCTTGATCAAAGAAAACCTTGTGGGGAAGCATTGTTCTATTGTTTAAAAAGACCCCCCACAGGGGCCCTTGTGGCAGCCCAATACAGCAAGCAGATAAAATGGATAGTTGGTGCGGTTCCAATCATTTATCCATTATAAAAAGCCTAAAGAAAAACACCCCAACAATGATATAAAGTTGATTAACTCAAGTCAACTGCATTCATCTTAGTGTTTTTTTTTTTTTTTTTTTTGGTTCCGTTTACGGTTACCAAACTGAGCCTTAAAAAAAACCCAGTCTGGTACCTTTTTCGGTTAATGGCATATCAGTAGTCTATAATTGCTAGTGCGCACTGGGAACCTGACTGATGCACTCCCTTTAAAGGGAGAGAATATTGAATCCCGATGTGGCTGTTTCTGAGAAACGCTCTTGGCCACTCAGCGTCAAGGCCACAATTTTTTATTGTGGTTAACCCTGCCGTCATTGCCCCTTTCCTTGACGAATTAAAACAGCAGCTGGGCCCCGTGTAGCAGCACATGATTCAGCAGTAGCTTTATAAACAAGACCCTCGCAGTTGATACCACCTTGAACGGCATTAAAAGAAAATGAGACCTCATAACGTGTCCAATTCCCCTCGTGGATTTAGGGGGTTTAGTTGCTGGCGGTGGGCCAGGCAAATTTGTTTGACACTGAACCGGATTTCCTGTATGGATGTCATGTGACCCAGGCAAGGTAGAAAACTGCAAAGTTTTCTTTCTCGATGGAGGGGGGTAGGGTGGGGTGGGGGGAAATCATAAAGGGGGAGGTTTACTTAGCATATTGATGGCCTTTAAAGGTAGGGTGATCCATTGTTTGTTGTCCACGTACATGTAATGCTGATTTATAGGCCAAATTATCAATAAAGATACCATATTTAAGTCACCTGTTAAAGTTTTAGCTGAATACATTGTGTACTTGTTGAAAAAAAAAAGGGCAAAAAACTGTCGCTGTATTTTCAGTAAGAATGTCAAATTCAGCCGCAGCATTCGCAAATGGACACTATAGAAATTATAATTTTCAGTCAACCCTCAGAAATCTGAGAAACGATTCATACATGAATCGATTCTCTGATTCAAATGTTTTTGTGTGAACAATTTTCCAAACCATTTTACTTCGAAGGGAATCCTTTCTCAGAATAGTTTTTAACTACTATCAACAGCTGTAGTGCTCCTTACCAAGTTAGTTTTTTTTATGGCCATTCATTTGTGGAGCATTTACCAATCTATAACCCTACGTTTAAAAAGCTTTTTTGAGGCAGTGTTGCTTCAAAGAAAAGTTAGGGTGTAGTGCTTTTTTGTTCGTGTAGTTGTCCCGAATAGGTGGAGAGGCCTGATGCTCTGTTCTTGTGACTGGGCACAGCTGTTTCTTTTTTTTGTAGTAAAGGGCACCTCTGTGAGATAAATGTAATTTTCTACTGGAACATTTCAAAGGGCACCAAAGCAATGACCAGGGCCATCATGGCATTGACCAGGGCCATCAAGACAATAGCCAGGGGCATCAAGGCAATGACCAGGGGGCATCAAGGCAGTGACCAGGGCCCAACTTTATAGAGACAATTTGCTTTCCCATTTTCGGCTTAGCAAAACTAAGCAGGAAACCAGTCAAAGATGGTTCAAGTGATGTGGTATTTTGGCTGGTAACTTTAATCTGATCGGCATAATTGTCCTTGTGCTTAGCTAAAGCAGCCCCATGAAATTGCACTCGTGCATACTTCCTCAGCTGGTGCCTTTAACCTTTTTGTTTTTTAGTACATGTTGTGTAGATCGTGTTTCACTGACAAGGTCACATGGGGTGGACTTTTTTTTGATACCCCAAAACTTTCCCCCAATGTAGGTGAAATGAAGCCAGCATTACAAGCAGAGTAATTGAGGTTATGGCCTGGGTTGCCCTTGGCACGATTTCATAGAGCTGCTAAATCAGAACTATTAGCAACCCGACTATACAGGCATGCAACTTTTCAGCTGATCAGCTGATATCCTCTTTTTCTGCTTTTCTTAGTGCCATAGGGAACTATTAGCAACCCGACTATACAGGCATGCAACTTTTCAGCTGATCAGCTGATATCCTCTTTTTTTCTGCTTTTCTTAGTGCCATAGGGAACGTATAAATGCTGTAAAAAGTTTTGTGTGCTCGGATAGTTTTCTCTTCTTTTTTGTTAAACAAAGCAAAGTTGTGTCACTTCTGACTACATATAGCTAGTGGAGCATAAGAAGAAACAATCAGACTACGTTACTCTAGTGTTGGATGTGACACAGCCATCTCCATGTTGTCTTTCATTGATTTCTTTGTCTTGTTGTCCATGACTACATAGCTAGCGTAGCAGAAACAAACGGGCTGCGTAAACCTAGTGTTGGATGTGACACAGCCATCCCCATGTTGTCCTCCATTGATTTCTTTATCTTGTTGTCCAAATAATACAGTGTCATTGTCCTGATCCCCATCAGATGTGTTCATCCACTGTGTAGCCCTGACAGGGTTTGCCCATAAAGCCTGGTTCTTACATACATACATACATACACTGTGTTTTTATGTAGCGCCATTGCATTTCCTGGTGGAATTTCTTCTGGTATTAGGGTGGTTTGCGTAACATTTGGTCAGCGGACATCTCTTAGAACTCTCTTCATCAGCCCCGCTACCATGGGCAGGGCGCCGTATCGATAACTTTCGTTACTAACCCCGGAAGAGATGTGCCAAAAAAACAACACTGATTGGCTAACCGAAAGTGAATGCTCTGCGCGCACGCTTGTTAAAAGCATTCAAGTGTTTGTAGGGCACTTGTATGGCGCTTAGTATGCGCGTCAAAATGCAAGTGTTTTGACGCAATCCACTTCTAAGGAATCATGTTTTTACATGGTAACCTTAAACTGCATGCAGTTAGACATGTCACAAGATTAAATTAGAATGAGGGGACCAGTCGCTCTATGGTTGATGCCTCTTTTGATAGCACACTCTGCATTTGTCTGTAACACAAAATGGATCAACCACAGGACAAATTTAAATATCCAATATATTTGGATACTTCAAAGGCACACTTCCTGGGTGGGCCATTTGGCAGTCAAAACCAATAACTGTTCGGTCATTTTTAATTCAACCAAAACATTACGAGTGGGAAAACACAACCCAGGGGTTAAGATTGAGTAAGGCATCCTGGGGTGGAAAAATGCACGGCGAGATCATACACCACTGGGATCGAGGTTGTCTCTTCAGATGTTTCATCCAATTATTTCCTGTATACTATCCAGGCATGCATCTTCTTAGCTTATCAGCTGGTTTCCTCCACGTGTTAGGCAGTTTCCTCTTTTTTGAAAAAGTTGCATGTCACATGGTTGGGTCTTGTGTCTGTAGTAGGATGTGTCTGAGTTGGCATTTATGGTGATGGCTGCGGCTGTTGCTAAGGATATTACTAAGGGCAACCGCTTCAATACACGCTGATGCGGGTTCCAGCTGTAGCGTGTTGCAAGTCGTGGCCGAGCGGTTTAGTTCACCGGGCCCAAGCTCTGTTGTTGTCAGCAGCAGAGTGTGGGTTCGAATCCTGGTCATTGAGCAAGGCACTTAACCATAATTGCTTCGTAAAAAGTTGGGAAAGTACATTGTAGTGCAATCTGCTCTACCAGCCAGGCTCCTAGTGGATGATACCCATGCCTACATCCTTACGGACTGTAAAGGTGGTAACCCTGTTTCAGCCCCAAGAGTAGGTGGCAACGTGCCCCTGGTGTCAGTTGATTTGGGTCAACAGCCCAAATCAGTTAAGTGTAGCCCTCACCTTGAAGTGGCCGTTTCGGCCTTTATGAGTAAGGCGATATCTCATAAAAAAACAAATAAATAAAATGGCCTCCAATAGGACACAGCCTTTAGGCTGTTGTCATCCACTTTTAGATTAATTCCGTGTGATGATAATAGTAATGGCCATTTATGACACTTCTAGCGCGGAATTACCAAATAAGGTAGAGATTGTTAAGAATGATTTAAAGACACTGGACACTATTGGTAATTGTCAAAGACCAGTCTTCTCACTTGGTGTATCTCAACATATGGATAAAATAACAACCTGTAAAAACTTAGAGCTCAATTGGTCATCGAAGTTGCGAGATAACTATGAAAGAAAAAACACCCTTGTCACACGAAGTTGTGTGCTTTCAGATGGTTGATTTCGAGACCTCATCGAAATCAAATTCGTGGAAAATACTTCTTTCTCGAAAACTATGTCACTTCAGATGGAGCCGTTTCTCACAATGTTTTATACTGTCAACCTCTCCCCATTACTCGTTACCAAGTAAGGTTTTATGCTAATAATTATTTTGAGTAATTACCAATAGTGTCCACTGCCTTTAATGAGATAAAGCAACCATAATACAACACCTTAAAAGGGATACAAGGTGAGGTGGGCCATGTTGTTGCCAGACCCTGCCAGAATTGCCAGGTCAAACCCCCTCTTTTAACAATAAGCGTACTGGGTTCTACATGTGTTACACAGCACACGGGGACCTATGACCTGGCATCCCACTTGAAGGTCGAAGCAATTATGGTTAAGTGTCTTACAAGTGCCGCTGTGTTTCTTCAATCATTGTGTGAGCTGTACTATTGTTACCCTCGGCCAAGTACCGCATGTCAGTGTATGCTGTAAATGTTGCGTAGGGGATGTTGGGTGTGGAAAACAGTGCGAGATCCTTAACATCCGGCCAGAAAGCATTTTCCACAATTAATTGATCATGAAACGCAACCTATCTGGAATTGGCTGTGTCAGATGGAATTAGAGAACCCTGTAGGTTGATTAGGTTCCCCCGATTGAATGATTCCATCAAATCCCCGAGAAGTCACGCAAATGCAACAGGACTAGATCATCTGTTTCCTGTTGGGGATCACCCGGATAAGGAAGTCAAAAACGTTGCACAGCTCATGTCTTGTGTTTAGCGCAATCGTTTTTTTAAATATTTTTTTTATCGGGTCAGTTTTTGTGAACGGGGGTGTGTGTACATGCATTATTTGACATCCACAAGGTTGCTGTTACATTCCTCAACAGGTCCTAACTTTCCCACCTGTTTCATTTCTCAAGTTGACTTTATGCAACAAGTTATACTGTCAAACTTTGTGTTTGCTTAATTCTCTAGTTTAGGAAATTCTTTACTTACGGTGCCCTGTAAAGTACATCATTCTATTGAATGTAAGGGCAGAATTCCGCGATAAGCAGAGCCATTAAATTGGGCCCAGCAGCCGATTTCACAAAACTTTACGCAACTGCATAAGTCCACTTGTGCTAGTTTCCGCCATAAATGTTGCGCAAGTGGACTTATGCAGTTGCGGAAAGTTTTGTGAAATCGGCGACAGGTCTGTATTGGCCGTACCCTTGCAGGTACCCATACATGTATGTACTCCTGGGTGATGAGAAACAATCAAAGGTACATGGAGGCGTTATGCTGAAGGCACCTGTAGCAAGAAATGTGTATTTATTTATTTATTTATTTATTTATTTATTTCATTTTCCGGGATAATACAAACGGTGAACTACAGACAAAACAATTACACGTACAAATAACACTGAGTAGTAAACATAACAGAAAACAACAGCCCAAAAGCTCCCACAGGATTACCCAAAAGAAACAAGTTTCTGTCGAGGGGCTCTCCAAACTAATAGGATAACAGTGATTCATACATTTAGGATAAAATGTTTTTCATGGGGGCAAGGTTACCCTGTACCTAGACATACAGGAGATAGGCTGAAGGGTCCTTAGCACCATTGTGCTACTCAACATCATTTTGTTTGAAATCATGACCTGGGGCCAATTTCATAGAGCTGCTAAGCACGAAATTTGCTTAGCATGAAATTTTTGCCTCGATAAAAACAGTATGACCAACCAAATTTCCATTTGTTGCATTGCTTGTTATTGGTATTCAGCTGTTATTTGCTTATCCTGAAAATTACGTGGAAATTTGGCTGGTAATCCTGTTTTTATCGAGGCAAAAATTTCATGCTAAGCAAATTTTTGTGCTAAGCAGCTCTATGAAATTGGGCCCTGTAGGCTTTTTGTGTTGACAGACTAATTTCAGTGGCCCGTCTTCTCTTTATAAAGCCATGATACATGTTTATGTGTAACCACCAATCAAGTTGTTTTGTTGTTTCCTTTTGCTAGGTTTAATTGCGGCTGCAACAAACGACGAGGCCTTGTTGGGTTATGGTAAGTTGATTTCTGCAGCAACAGTGCCCCCCACCCCACATAATGCTAAATGTTAAAAAGCAGAAGTTTGTGAAGCATATAGAAAAAAAAACTAAGTAGCTCAGACACAACTTTGTCCAATTTCAATTTTGATCAGCAAAAAGAATCCTGCTTAGCAAAAACGGGTTACCTGGCAAATTCATTTGTGTAGCTTTATCTGTAGACCATTTGCTGGTAAGATCTGGTACAATGCCTTGTTCGGTCAAAAGTGAACATCAAATTAAATTCCCCAGACTAAAGACAGTGTTGCTATGTCACATGATTTGGGGCAAGCTTTTGTTAAGCAACCGCCAGCCAGATGGGCAAAGTCTAGTGCCACCATCAGGCCATACAAACTAATTGAGAATTGCGTGTGGGTGTTCACTGTGTCTATGGCCCTTTTCGAATTTACGGCTTCAGCTCCAAAATCGGCTCAGGCTAGCTAGGCTCCCTCAATTATTTTAACTTACGCATGCTTTGCGGTCAGGGTTTTCAGTTGAATTCATATTCAAGCGGTAGCTTGTAACTTAACAAGTCGATGTACCAGACATTATTCAAATCTAACTCACAAATGGCTTCTTGTGATGCCCTAGTGAAAAGCCCCCCAAAATATTGATTTATTTTTTGATTATTTGATAATTTAATAAGATTTGACACAACACTTTTGAAAGTTTCATTTGTCCTAAAAAGTTACACTTGAGAAACGAATGTCATCCGGTCATAACTGGTTAAAAATGAATTTTTCAAGATGATTTTTACCGTGCCAGTATAAAGATTATGAACGCTTCAGTATATATGTCTGTTTATAAGGACCAAGCTTTTCTTAAAGCCTGACATTTTCCCCCCTTTTTTTCTTATGCAGAGAGATTTGTTCCAGTGAATTTGACAGCGGAACCAATGGAAACAGCTGGTAACTCGGTGACACCAACAGAAACCAAATAGTTTCCGAACAGTTTTATAAAAGAGGACAGACCAATGGAATCAGGTCCTCACTTTCTCAGTGTTTAGGAGGGCCAAGTGGGAAGCTACCGGAGTAGGAGATGTTGGCTTGGATTTTGACTATCGGGCATTTGGGGAGGAAGTCTCCAGAAACAAACCAGGGCCCAATTTCATGGCTCTGCTTACCGTAAGCAAAGAATCGGCGCTTGCGGAAGCAGGAAATTCCGCGCTTACGTCAAGCGTATTTCACGGGTTAGCGGGGATTTTCGGCTTGTGCGTGTGCGTACTCCACGTTACTAGGCATTCTACGCTTACACAGCTAGCGCAGAAATTTGGTGCTTGAACAGTAAGCGGAGAATGGTCACGCAAGCGCAGAATTCGGCGGTAAGCAGAGCCATGAAATTGGGCCCTGATGTGCTCTTTGGAGCAACGGCCCACGGAGCAATTGTTGCGGCAACAAGGTTTCCATTATAGCAGATGAAATCTTGTGAGATTGTTAGATGCTGCTTCAACTGCAAGCAGAAGAATGAAACCATTTCGCTGTTGTGGAAACAGGCCAGCTACAAATTTGCTAAGCACCGGCAAATGCTTGCTTAGCTAAAATTGATTATCAGCCAAAATGAAGGATCTTTTTGTTTTGTTTTGTTTTGTTTTTTGACTGAAAAAACCGTTGAATATTTCTGCACAGTGAAAATACTATATGCAGAAGACTGCTTAGCAGTTTTGTCAAGCCTGGCCTTGGTCCCATGTTGCACCTAGGGGTGAGTTATTTTGGATTGCAATACATCGAATAATAAATTTTGCTGCGATGGAGTACAACGCAACCTCGATGGTTCAGTTCGGACGTCAACTCCTTGACACTGAGAAAGATGATGAGCGGAGAGAGTGGATTATAGAGACGTCTTCAAGACGACACTTTTTCTTAATGTTTGGTCTTCCCCATGCTGTGAGCTTTTTATTCAGGAGAATTTGTATCATAACAATTGCATGACGAAGTGCCCCGTTGAGATTTATTTATACTATTAAAATTACTGTATTCCGTATAATCCATTTTATTGTTAAGTTTGCTTCTAAAGCCGTCTTATTTAAGTATTTTTTTAATTATTTCAAACGCCTATCAGAGAGTATTTTAAGAGTTTCTCATGTGAGAGTTTTCTACATCTCCGTATGGACGGCCTGCGATAGTTTTATCTTGGAATTATTTGCAGCAAAAGGGATGGTACAACAGTGGTACTAATGAATGTACAAGTAATGGATATTTTGAAGTCCATAGCAATCAGAGGCTTTTGAACGCTAAATGGCAGCAGACATATACCAGGGAAATTGCCATTGTTTACGTAGTTCTAAGCATGCGCACATTTCAGAGACCAATGGATTTACCTGGTAAGTCTGCTGCCACCTAGCATCCCAAAATTCCCCCATTATTTCTTTTGAAGTGTTAATAGAGGGAATCATTTTTTTCTGGACTATTGGTATTGGAGAAAATACGAAAAATATGATAACATGGAAAAATGATGCACATGAAGAAAAGAAAGCCAGATTTGGTTATGAAAATTAGGATTGGATTCAATTAACCTTCACATATCATCTTAAAGAGACTGATATGCTCTTACGAACGGTGTACAGTTTGTTGGGATATGGCTTTTTGCAAGGCAGTAAACAATGAATGTTTATTGTAATGCCGCAGTAAATGCTACATGGGCTTAGGCAAGAACAGTGTTTATGTACTGTGGCCAGTCAGGCCAGTTTAGGTTAAACTTGTACGTTAAATTTGAAATCGTACTGTATGTCCAACTAGCCATTCATACAACAAAATAATTGTGTTTTGCCATATCTTGCCAGAGATTTCGTTGTTATATAATTTCAGAGAAGGCTATGTCCAGTCCAACTGATTTGATTGATAGAATACAAGACATTTTCACTACCCCCAGAAAAATCCATATCATTGTGTTGAATGATTTGAATGGATTCAGTACTGATCAGGAAAAACAGAACACAAATTCAGGGCCATCATTTCAGCAGAGCCTAGTAATTGACACTTTTATTTTTCCTTGAATAATTTTATATTTTTTATTTTAGATTAATTTATTCTGTAATATTTGTTCTCTCTTGAATGATTAAGCTTGAAATTGTAATAAATAATATTTCTCCCCCCCCCCTCCACTACCCAAGTAGTGGTAGTGATTAATCAAATTATTAATTTATTCTGAAATAATTTTTCTTTTTAAACATTCAGATATTTCTGGGAGATGAAGATAATGCCCCCAAGTAACTGATTTATTTATCAAATACATTCTGCATTTTACCTAACCCTTTAAACCAAAACTGGGGCCGAGCGGTCTAGTGCGGTGGCCTCAAGTTCAGTAATTCACAAAATGTTGGTTGGAATGCTGGGCCGGATCAGTTGCGACACTTGTGTCCTTGAACAAAAGGCACTTCATCATAATTGCCCCTCGGTACCCAGGAGCACAAATAAGTTCTGACCAGAGGGCAGGAGTAACCTGCGATGAACAAGCATCCTCACCAGGGGAAAAGAAAAGTTCTCAGTCATATAATGCCAAGGAAACCGGATATAAACACTGGCCCGATGAGCTATTAGAGGTTTTGCAGTCACGTGATGTTATCACGTGACTGTGTGTTTGAGACGCCATATTGCCATTCAATGACCGTAACCATGACCGGCAAGATGGCTGCCGTTGTGGTAGGCGGGGCCAGTGACGTCAGCTGAAAAACCTCTATATGGCTCCAGACAGACTTTACTACTATTATTTTCAAACCAAAACTATTCAGTTTACAAATATATTATTTTATTGACTGAAATGAAACCTTTGTGACTGGATTTGGAATGTTGAAAGGCTACTCATAACCAACTATTTTAGATTCCATATCAAGCTCGTTCAAGGATAAGGCTATGTCTGAATGGCTACGGCTATGGCTGGATTGCCAGGTCATCATACGTTGAAGTATAGGACATCCTTAGCAATATCCATAGCCGCTAATTTGGATACGCGTTTGTTTGTCTTCCTTTGAAGTAGGGCTTGATAGCGGAAAGTGACATTTTATACTTAGGTATCAGCTTAATGAAGGTCACTGTGGCAGGCGTGAGGTCATTGTGGCAGGCGTGGTTCAGAAGAAATAAAACCCACAAAATAATCACTTCCAAATTGTATTTGGAGATTTGCTGATCGGCATCCGTGTCTTCTATCGCCCTCGGTGTCTGCAACAAGCCATTTGCAAGATAATGGATTGCTGTGGGAATGCTGAATTTGGCAAAATGGCTGCATGTGTAAAGGTGCCTCCCAAGTCACAGCACATGCCTCCAGGTTCTAATTCTGGGGTCTATGACCGTCTTGAAACCACAGCTTGAGCTTTGGCTCCGGCTTAGGCTCTGGCTTAAGCTCTGTCCACCTGTTTGAAGTCTCATACCATTTTCAAAATTAACAATGGAGCCCAAACTGGAGCCTAGGCCAAAAGCCATGGTTTTGAAAAAGGGCCCATGTCAAGGTACAATTAGTACCAATTCAACTGTAGACCCACTCTCCCTAGAAAAACTTTTGTATATAAATCACATGTATGTTTGTATTAAGCATTATTATTCAATATTTTGCATGATTTTATATCTGCATCCAGAACCGAGTAATAGTTTGAATCCATGAATGGTGTGGACTTGTGTGAAATATATATTGGAGTCTGAAGACTTAGTGCCCACAATTTGCCTAAAGTCATTTTAATTTATGCGCATGTTTACTTTCCTTGCCAGGCATATCTATTGTATAACCAAAAATATTGGTCAATCTGGCATATATTCACATGCATGAAAGACATTGTAAAACATTCATGTACATAAAGTGTAACTTTTATAGTAATTATTCGTATAAGACCAAGGAGTGACTCTTGTCAACATCGATGCGCCCTCGCACTTTCAGGCTGGGCAAAGAGTCGGTTACATTTGTGATGTATAAATCACTTCTAACTTTGTGCATTGTGGTTCCGATTTGGAGTATGACATCTGTAAAACAGCGAAACATTTTCTTCTAAAATTTCTTTTCAAGAAAGAAGATCTTCTGATGGACTGTCTTTGACTGCATTTGACGGCAATCCAGCCTTTATCCCCCTTTGTACATAGAGGGCACTATTTTTGTAAATAAGTGATGTCATGGATCAAGGCATTAATACCGAATGTCTATGCACAGAGTTTTTGTGGCTTAGACCCGAGTCTGGAAGTTCTCTTATTATTTCTTATATCTACACCGAGTGTGCCACGGAATCATGTAAAACTTGGTACGATTTGGATTAAAAACACTGAATTTCAAAATCAGCCAACTGATCTTTGAAAACCATATTTGTTTGGTTCCAATACAAGTTCCTTATTCAATAGAAATCTTTGATGTCAATGCACTTGTCATCCCCAAGAAGTAAAAGAACTGGTTTGAAAAGGAACTGGTTTAAAAAGGAGCAGTTGCCGTCTTTTATATGGTTTTAGAAACGTGTGACACGGTATCCTTGGTTTCCTTTTCTCAATAACAGAGCCAACTTTAAGATGAATTCTCCCCGGAATTGTTTAGTGTTATGTCTTGAATATGGGTGGCTTCACTCTCCCGAAAACTCAGTATTGTACCTGCTTTCCTCACGGTCCGTTTGTGATGTTAGAGTGTACTCTCGGAACCTGAGTATTTGACGGCAGTTTTAGTCAAGCATGCCCTATCAGAGTCCGAGTTGAAGTACATGCTGTTCAAGTCCAAGTCCAAACCATTCAAGTCTTTTCACAGGTATAATCGTCTTTGACCCCTTCTATATGACATAAGAAGCTGAAATAGCGCCCCCACTGATGACGAACAATCAGCTATAGTGGCCTAATGAGCCTACGTAAGGGGGATATAAACACTTAAAGTGAACTTTAATTTGAGTAAAATTTAAACACAAAGTGCTGTTGAGCTTACACTCGGAATCTGCAGTAATTCAATACTAGTCGGGTCTGATTTCGGTCTGTTAAGAATCGGTTATCCTAATTGGTATTGCACACAGGGTACAAGATTGAAAGCTCTGATCAATCCTGAGTCAGATTTAACACAAGTTGTGAATTTATTGAACATCGTTACAAGCTTGTAGAACAGCGGCTTGTTAAAAAAAAAAGTTGAGAACAATGTTTGCATTTGAAGTTTAAAATACTCATGCTGTCATAGTTCTGTGGAGAGAAAAAAAATTATAGGGATCTTGGATGGATTTTTAATAGAATATTTGATTTCCAAACTCAGAGAAGCTTATAATGTTGGCTGCAAAGATGACATACCTATATATCTTGGTATTTGAAATGAACAAGTGCAGTGGTTTCAAGTCATTTCATTGTGGTGCAAGATATCTTTATGAGATATGTAGCGTTTTTAATTATTGATATAATTGATCAGTATTTCAGAACCGTCCATTGGAAAGAACACTTTTAAAAACTCAAGTTAAATTTAGTAGGGCTACTGAAATTGAAGAGCGAGAAAAAAATCAGAATGTCTTTGAAATATGCGTATGGAAGATACTGATGTATATACATGAAGAAATTAGTAATTTTGGTGTAAGATAAATTATTTAAACTGTTGGTTGCCTAATCAGGCACATATTTTTCTGTTAATATATTGGTCCTGTAGACATTGGTGAAACCATTAGTAGGTCTCGAGAAAACGACTTCCCTACAATGCAACAAAATCCTCCAAATCACTGATCATTGGTTTGTAATACGCAAAGAAACCTACATGCCATTCAGTAACCCACTTCTGACACCAAATCTATTTTATTATTTAGATCGAGATAAGGGTATAAAGAGCTTTTCTCAATGTCAAAGAGCCGCTCAGCAAAGAAAAGTGCTTAAAAAGATGTACACCTCAAGCACAAAAGGTGCAGGAAACCAGTCACATTTTAAATACATGGCTTGGTGGCTGGTAACCAGTTTCTGTAAAGCACATAATGTCAGTACTCGGATAAACATAACTCAGACTGTTGGCTTGCAGATATTTCTCTGATGAAATTATGTTTGTATTTCAGAGTAAAGTTTAAAAAATTGCAACATTGCAACGACATTTGACATTTGTCACCGGCTTGTGTATATGCTTTTGACAAATTTCATATTTTTCGGACTAATTGAACAAACTCAGACTTCTTTTTATACGGATCTCAGTATTTGACAAGTTAAGTCTTCCAAGTGGAAAATGTGTGTAAAGGAACGAAAAAATCTTCCAAAAATGTCAGGCTTTGAAAGATTTCTGCTAAAAAGTAATTTTGGATTTTTTTACGGGGGAAAAAGAGACAATTGCAAAGGTACAACTTCCTATCTATCACAAATCACTTTTATTGTTATTGTATTAAACTCTATAATGGTCATTCGTTAATGTTTACTCATGTTGATTACAGCTTTTGTGAACGCTGTCAAATATTTGTCAAAACTGTCAATACTTGACTGTCAATGGAAATTATCTACTGCGAAATATATGTTATATAACTTCTCTATAACCTATATATATGTATACTCGGTGTTGGTTTAATTTGGTACGTAGTACTGGTATTTTTAAAATGTACACGAGACGTTTGGGTTTAGATGTTGAAGGATTTTTTACACAGAAAACGAAAGAGCTGTTAAAGGAACATTACAGAATTGGTTGTTGCTAACAAAACAGTTGCTGGCAGTGTAAGCACTTTATGTAATCCACCATATACATAAACTGACAAACCTGTAGAAGTTTGAGATCGATCGGCCATCTGGGTCACGAGAAAATAGTGAAAAACTGATAACACATTTGCATGAAATCATATATAGATTCAACAAATGAATAAAACGCTCACTGAGCGATAAACTCAAATCAGAAAATTAGTTTATTCATTTCTCATCAAATATGGCATTTCAGACAGAAATATTTCAAGGGATGTTTTCTACTATCATCATCATTAGACCGTGTAAGTTTTATGTAAATCTGTGATCAAAAGTATATTTTACCTTACCAATTCTGTAATGTTCCTTTAAGTGACTTAATCATGGATTCTTTCTTTCTTATCAGGATTAAAGGTCCATGTATTAGGGAACCATGGTGTGTTTTAGTAACTTTTTCTTCCTGGACGCTTTGTCGGGAAAAGTTGGATATCTTGGACAGGAAAAATTCTAGCTATGGTTTGATAACCATCTTTGCCACACTTGTGCTGTGTCCGAATCAAGCTGCCTATGGCTATGGTTGTTGGAAAGTTCTCAATAGACGCCATCTTTACGGGCAACTTGGATTTTGGCTTGGTGCTGCGTCAGGCAGTTTAATTTCTCTATACAGCCAAGTTGTTCTCCGACCAATCATGTGCAAGGAATTTGACAAAACTCCCTCATGCAGCGCATGTTATTTCACAAAACGCATAGTTGTGCAGAAAATAAATATATTATCATTGCCTGTAAAGATGGCTGACTTAACACTGTGTCACGTCGAGGGACAAAGCTACTGCCAAAGCAGTCGGTCGGGACACAGCCTTGGGCAGACTAGTAGTAGGGCACAGGAAGACGGACATCTACTAATAACCAATGCCCATTCTTCCATTAACTGAGCAGTTATTATTCCGGTGATATGCTGTCATGCAGTGAATGGAACAAGGGGCACAGTTTGTTCAGGAAAAGGTTGCTCCACCCTAATAACCCGTTTGTATTGCAGAAGGACGTAAAAATAGAATTAAAGTTCATACACTAACTGCAACTAGGACAAGACTATGCAAGTACTGTACTTGGATATATATTTTTAGACAAAAGGTATTGTTGAACGACAATTTTTTGTTTTCGTATAAAAAGATTGATCTTGATCATGGTGCAGCCATCTTGTTTTTTCATCCAAACTGAGGCTGGAAGGGAAAGTAGACTGGTGCCTTTCTGTACCAAGAGCATTAGAAGTACTTGCAAATAGGGAATGTTACTAAAATGGTGGATTTAGCTTTGTTAAGGTCTAGTATTGTTCTAGGATGTAGGGTTCAAATCTTACATGTTTGTATTTGTATGTGAAGTTCAATATTGCTTTTGTCTTTCCAGTGTGAGTTAGTAACTATGGAATTGAAACTAGCAAAATACTTTGTATTCAGAATTGAAGATTAAAATCTCCCAATCTCCTAAGATTTATTTTCAAGCAGAAATAAAATGGTAAAGTGAGATTCGGAAAATCCTGTTTACATTCAATCTGGTTGAACAGCACAAAATAAATACACTTTCAGATTGAGAAGTAAACCCGGGCAAAAATATTATCTCTATATCCCACTTCTGACACCAAATCTATTTGAATAATACAACCAAGATAGGGTAAATACCAGTAATCCCATTTGAATATATTCATACAACATCCGTATTCTACTCCATCATGTATATACCTCATTTTTAACCGAAAATTAAGGAAAAACAAATATCCACACAAAATTCAAATCCTGTTGAATTATACAATAGAAGTGTTGTTGAGAATTCAGTTGATCTAATGCCTGAAATTAATTAAATTGGCTTGAATTTTACAAATTCCCAAGATCCTTATTTAAACCCCAAGATATAAAATTTTGGGATTTGTTTTTTCTTCGTATAAAGTATTATTTATGTCTAACTGTGACTTCATTTTTGTATTTTACATTACCTTATGAGTTTACGTTTACAATTCTTTACATGTAAAATTGTTGTCGTTTTATGTGGTACTTATATGTGTACCCAAAGGTGAAGCTTATTTTGGCTCTAATTATTTTAGCTACATATATTTTACAAAAACTGTATCTTACATTTATACAATCGTGAACAACTAAGGAACAAGGTTTTTTTTCAAAGAACGAAGCTTGAGGTATAACACAGCTTTTGCGATTTTTCAACAACAAAATACTTTAAAAGGAGCTCCAGTGAAATATTTAATCAGTGTGTAATTGTGTTTGCATTGTGTAATTTGTTTTCGGTGTGCTGTGATTGTGAAAGTGAAGCAGAATTTGTTTTCAAAATAGGAGATTAACAAGGTAATCATCCAAAATAGTCATAGCTCAACGCTTGAAATGACAGTATGTATTATCCAAGATGCACCTTCATGTGTCGCAGGTTTTAGCCAATGAAATAAAAAAAAGTGTACATGCCGTACAAGTCCCAATCATCTCTGAACAGTTTAGGGAAAGGAAAACCTATTCCAGGGCACTGCTTCCACAAAAAAAAAACCCCACCAAACAAACAAACGAGTTTCAAATTCGCTTCATTATCTAAGAAAGAATTGGTTACTTGAACTCTGACCTTTAACCCTGATATCAAGGGGGTCAACCAAGGACACTTACAGTGTTGACATGAAATGTCTGGTAATAATAATAATAATAACAATAATGATAACAAGAAGTTTTTAATTAGCGCATTTTACAAAAAGTTTCAATGCGTTTTACATTAGTGCCCTGGTCATTGGGCCAATAACATTCCTGTAATCTTCAGCTCCCTGGGGGAGTATACATGCCTAGTGGCGCCCCAAAGGCTTTTTCAAACACAGTATCAATCTCTCTACCCTCCCTGTTACCCCTGGGTGAAGAGAAGCTATTATACTAAAGCATCTTGCTTAGGGACACAAGTGTCATGACCGGGATTAGAACCCACACTCCAATGACTTAAACCGCCACAACTTGAGTCCGGTGCACTAGACCACTCGGCCAAAACACGCTACGATAATGAATAACTTATCAGTTTGTAGGGAGCTTATTATTTAGAATCCTGTAAACCAAATTGTTCAGTGAATTTGTGACATGATGGCATCTTCAAAACTTGCTCAGATGAAACCTCGCCTTCAGAAAAACCTTGTTTCTGGGTTGATACGGAAATACGTACGCTAAATTGTTCCTTGCGTCTTTTCAATGGCACGATAGTCAATGGATTGCCAATGTATTTTTGTTTGTTTTTATTTTGATGGGAAAAGTTGCAATCTGTTGTTTTTTTTTTCTTGGTTTTTGTTCCTTTGCTTATTCAATAATCTAGATAATTTATATATTCTGTAGCTGTAACAATTATTGCAAAAACAATTACTGTATATCTTTAAAACAAAAAAAAATTGACGAAAATTGTGTATATTATTTCTGCAGTTGTATTTGCTTTATGCTCATAATGTACAAAAGAAAACCCTGTAAATTTCTTATGAGGATTGACGCTGTATTTTTGATACAGCCAGTTTTGTATAGAACCTGTACATAGGACGGAAAGGAATTTTTTCTATGGTAGAGTTTATAATATTTATGTCTTTTTTTCTTGTTTCCACGGAAAAGATGGCATTTGTGCCTATACTTGAGTCCAAATGAAGCTGTAGGTGAAAAATTCTATTAAAAAAAAAGAGATTTTCTACAGGGTGACACATTGTGTGTTGTGTGATTTTTTGCAGTGTACATAGCTTGTGGGTGGTCCAGAATTTCTGATAATTGTTTTTTTGTGATTGTATGCAGTTACTCAGTAAAGTACCTACATGTACATTGTAGGACTCTCCAGGGATTTGGGTTGTTGTTGGGGGGAGGGGTGGGGCAGAGAAATATATGTATTTCCCACAGATATAGTGATACCTTACACACATTGTTCATCTTGAAAAGTACTTAAGTTAATTTGGGCAGGCATGATATTCTTCCTACTTAAGTCTGATTTCCGATTTCGTTGCCCTCAGAAATTCAGCAAAATTTGCCTGAAAAGTTTATAATATATAATACAGTGAACGTCAGCCCTCATACTCGATACAAATTTTCCACTGGTTTTCCAGGGCCAAATATCATGCTTGTATTTGGGAGGGGGGGGGGTTGCTTATAAAATATGAAGGCTATGTTCAGACAGCGTACTAAAGTTAGACCCGAACCGGTTGAACTTTATGAGCAGCGGGGGTGGTCGTAAATAAAACTACCGTGCGTTCAGACAGCTCAAAGTTAAACCCAATACGGTTTATCTTCGGTTTTAAGAGGTCAAACAGCACCATGACCCAACACAGCAACATCCGCTACATTTAAATTTGGTTCAGTTTTAAGAGCGTTCAGACACACAAAGATACACCTGAATGAGTTCAAACTGCCTTACAACCGACTTTAGTACTGTGTCTGAACGTATCGGGTTATTAACTGGGGAGGGGCTTTATGAGATTTTTTTCAGAAGTGCTAAATGAGTATTTTTCTTGGGGGAAGGGGAAGGCTAGTTGGGTACTGTCCTCGGGGGAGTGGATGGGGCTGCTTGAGTGTTTTCCGTAGGAGTGGGAAAGGGCTCAATGAGTTGTCCTTGAGGGGAGGGGGGAGGCTCAACTGAGTATCTAAGGATGGGCTAAATGAGTATTTTCCTTGTGGCGGGGAAGGGGTTTCATGTAACCGAGTATAGTCCTTGGGGAGGGAAGGGGCTAAATGAGTATTTTCCTTGTGGCGGGGAAGGGTTTCATGTAACCGAGTATAGTCCTAGGGGAGGGAAGGGGCTAAATGAGTATTTTCCTTGTGGCGGGGAAGGGTTTCATGTAACCGAGTATAGTCCTAGGGGAGGGAAGGGGCTAAATGAGTATTTTCCTTGTGGCGGGGAAGGGTTTTATGTAACCAAGTATAGTCCTTGGGGAGGGAAGGGGCTAAATGAGTATTTTCCTTGTGGCGGGGAAGGGTTTCATGTAACCGAGTATAGTCCTAGGGGAGGGAAGGGGCTAAATGAGTATTTTCCTTGTGGCAGGGAAGGGTTTTATGTAACCGAGTATAGTCCTTGGGGAGGGAAGGGGCTAAATGAGTATTTTCCTTGTGGCGGGGAAGGGTTTTATGTAACCAAGTATAAGTCCTTGGGGAGGGAAGGGGCTAAATGAGTATTTTCCTTGTGGCAGGGAAGGGTTTTATGTAACCGAGTATAGTTCTTGGGGAGGGAAGGGCTAAATGAGTATTTTCCTTGTGGCAGGGAAGGGTTTCATGTAACCGAGTATAGTCCTAGGGGAGGGAAGGGGCTAAATGAGTATTTTCTTGCGTTGACCAAAATAAGATACTGTTGGCAAGATAGTACACAACGTTTTGGGGGAGAGTTATGACATCTGTTGCCAGATTGGTGGAGTTTGTTTGAGACCAATGTAATTTAAAGGAACATTACAGAATTGGTTTTTGCTAACAAAACAGTTGCTGGCAGTGTAAGCACTTGATGTAATCCACCATATACATAAACTGACAAACCTGTAGAAGTTTGAGATCGATCGGCCATCTGGGTCACGAGAAAATAGTGAAAAACTGATTACACATTTGCATGAAATCATATAGATTCAACAAATAAATAAAACGCTCACTGAGCGATAAACTCCACTCAGAAAATTAGTTTATTCATTTCTCATCAAATATGGCATTTCAGACAGAAATATTTCAAGGGATGTTTTCTACTATCATCATCATTAGACTGTTAAGTTTTATGTAAATCTGTGATCAAAAAGTATATTTTACAAGTTTTTTTCTTACCAATTCTGTAATGTTCCTTCAATAATCACAAATAACAACTAAAGCTACTCATATAGTTTACATTAATATTGATTTATATTAAAGGTGCTGTATATTGGAGCCTACTGATTGTGTTAATCCTATATAAATGTAGGTACATACAATAAAACTAACCTGTGAAAATTTCACTTCAAAAGATGGTCGGGTTTTTGAGATATCACCGAAAAACCGGAGCGAATATTTCCACGCAGGAAGAATATTCCCCATAGGAATTCACAGTCTGTCTCAAATTCAAATTTTGGGGAATAAAAAGTGATACATTTTCCATAACCGTAGTACTTCTAAGTTAAAAGTTTCTCAAAACTCATTATACTACCCAAAGCTGCTGTACATCTTACCAAGTAAGTTTTTATTGCCATTAATTTTCAGAGTCGTTACCAAATGTGTACTGTGCTTTTAACAGGCATATCTTTTTTTCAGAGTCCAATCTTGTTCAGTCTCACTTAGGATGCGCCTTGTAGCTGAGCCGGAAAGTAGGCACTCATGAGTGGCGGTGCTGAGGTAGCAAGTGCACTGGGTGCAATGGGGGTGCTGCTTAATTGAAGGGGTACAGGTCCCTGTCTCTGGGTACTCTCTGCTCGCTCTCCTGGGATAATTGGGGGGTGTTGTGGGCGTTGGAGGTACTTGGGATCTAGTGCTGGTTCGCTAGAGTAGGAAAAACAAGATGAACAAAGGTATTACTGTTTATTTCTTAAAAGGAATATTACACGAAAAAAAAATGTAAAGTTTAAATCCGAAACAAATGGAAGAATTTTGAAGAAATTATTTTTTTTAAACTTCTAGATATCTATGTCACAGGAAAGGAACATTCCCCCCAACCCCCTAATCATTTTTTCCCTTGCACTAATTTAAAAAATTAGTTTTGGGTCAAACAAAGAAAAATTGATCAGAGCGGGATTGAAACTACTACCTCCAGATTAATGTGCTGGTGCCCTATATTTTGTCAATATCTTTGTTCGGGGTTGCCCAGTCAGAAGCCGTTCAACCTGTAACTGCCGCATATAGCCAGGGATCACACCAACATTTTTGATACAGCCCAGTCAGTTTTCCTTGTGGTTTATTAATTTTATACTGATTTGAAAAAAATTACATAATTCTAGACTAGAAATCTAGTTCAAGTATGAACACTGCACAAAACACTTCATTCAGAATTTGATGTTTTTTCCACATGGAACTAAACACACTTTCCGCTAATTTCAACCTCAAGGGAGGGAAGGCTGTACAGAAAAAAATAATCTTTTTCAAAACACAACAACATATTTTTGTAACTTCCTGCTTATGAAAATGATAACTTGGGGTTTTCCTAGCATAGGTTATGTCAATGACTTCATATTTTAAACACATGTTTTGTGTTGCATCTCTGTAACATTTTAAAGGTATGATACAGGATTGGTAAGGAAAAAAAACCATCATTGTTTAATTTTAGTCTGGCAGCTTACCAAGGTTCTGCCCACAGTGGTCGGTGCCGGAAAACCCGCCCGGCACTCAGGATTCCCCAACCACCACTGGCAGAATTTTCTCTGTTTCCGACCACCACACATTTTCCACATTTTTAAATTACACTTGCAATTTCCTTTCAAAGGTTTTCAACGAAATCTAAAATTGGGTATTTACCAGTAAAAATGGTATTCAATTGTGCATGGTTTTTCACTAGTTTCTCCTGACTCATACAGGTTAAGCCCAAATTTTCACAAGTTTGTTTTTTCATGTGTATGGTTGATCACAACAAACATACACACTGTTTGCGACTATTTCGTCAGCTCTACCAATCCTAAATACCACCTTTAAAAATACCTCTACCAATCCTGAATAAAACCTTTAAAGATACGTTATGTGTTTCACATTGTATATATATATATGTAATGTTTTAAACACATGGTGCCTTTTGCCACACTTTCTCCGTAGTATTTTAAACATATGTTGTCATGTGTCGCAAAACCAACCTGTGTCTTGATGCACCAGGTACAGTCATTGAGGAAGTGTTATACCCTCTGTGGGTGGAGTCTGGTATGTGGGGGATGGTACTGACCGTGCTTGTGGTTAGATGAGGGCTGGGCATGGGCCATTGTCTGGTGGAGGGAACTGCTGGTTGTACCTGGCAGATAACGAATCAATGTGCGTTAGCATTCATCAATCATACATGTACCCATAATACACATGTGATCACCAGAGGGCATTATCACTCGGGAAATACTATTGGGGTACTATTGGGATGTACCAAGGTAACGCAAATCAGCAAGATGCATTTTGTTTAATGAGAAAGATTTATTTATTATTATTATATTTTTATACAGAATTAAAAAAAAAAGCAAAAAAAAAAGCTGGGCACTTTAGGTTCAAAACACAAATAATAGCGGGCACTGAAAGTGAAAAAGTTAAAAGGTTAGCAGTGTGGACGCATGCTCTGAACAAACCAGGGGGAAAGCCTAAATGAGCATAACTTACCCCTGACGGCCTGTAGGCCACAGTAGACGTAGGAACCTCAAATAAGCCCTGTCGTTTTGTCATCTGGGCCTCGTTGACTTGCTTGTTCAACCAGTTGATAACTATAAATTCAAAAAAAAGTACGGACCCACAATTCACCAGCATCATCATCATCACAATAATCTTGGTTGTGCCATTTTGGGAGCTAATGTCCCCTTGTGTTATACACTTGGTGCACATTTTAGGCCATGTGGTGTTTACACGTGTACCATAGTTTTGAGTTGTTTTAAATGCCGGATGGAGTAGGAGGGTTACATGTTACAGATCGATCCGCAAAAGCTCCGCCTCTTACTAATCAGAATTGACCAATCACACCTCTGATTGAGCACGCAAAAGCCTGACAAAACTCCAACACAATAAAATCTCATTACAAATCATAAATGAGCTCCTGCTATTTCGTGCATTCAGTGTGTTTTTACATTTCTTTGAATGGCAATAAATCATTCAGAGCTGCTAACATTTGCATTCTGCAATTAGGTAGATTTTGTACAACAATCAGGGAGTTACATTCAACATAATAGGGACAAAGTTTCCATAATCAGCTCAGGGAGATTGTCAAATTTGTTCATCAGAGCATGAACAAATTTGTTTATTTTCAGAGACCTTTCTGCAGCTCTGAATCGTGCTATTTTCACTCTGACAAACGAACTGATTTTCCTCACCATTCTCGTTGGTCTTGAGTAACTGTCTGCTCTCCTCCAGTTTTGTTCTTGTGCTCTCCAGTGATTCCTTCAGACGCTCATTCTGTGAACAGATTGATGAGACTTTGTCATCGACATATCTCTGAAATACTCTTTATATTAACAATAACACTCGGTCCTAATACAGTGCACATTTCCTTGTAACTAGCTGAAGGCACTTTACATCTCATTATTGTCAATGTATATTCAGTTTGTGGTTACATCATGTGTACATGTATATCTACTTTGCTGTGTAGATTTATTCTTTAAGAATTCGTCTTGCTATTCATTCTACTACTGAAGAGTAGATTTCAGAATTTTGTAGACTACTTAGTTTAGAGCATTTTTATCCCTGTTCATCATGCATACTTAAACCATTCCTCAAACTTTCTCAACTCCCTGGGGAGCATACAACCTCAAGCCGCTTAAATTAGCGCTGAGGGGTTAATCCAAAACAACACTGTCTCAGCTCTCACATGTTACCATTTGTACACCTGAGTTAAGAGAAGCAAATTATGTTTAAAGTGTTTCGCTCCAGGAAACAAGTGTCAAGACCAGAATTTGAACCTACATTTTAATGACTAAGCCACCAGAACTTGGGTTCAATGCGCTAGACTGCTCGGCCACAACGCGCCAAGACACGACACATTTGAAGAAAACAAAATCCTCCAATCTTAATTTAACTACCCAGGACGTTGACACACATCAAATGGCGCCCCATCCCACTAACAGGTCCTGTCTAAAAGATTGTTAACAAATTTATTACCAAATTAATTAGAATCCAGCAGAACTAGAGGGTTTAGGTCTACCTGGGCTGCTCAGACAGTCTCTGTCCCAACCCTAAATTGAACCTTGATTTAACTGAAGTGGGTTGCAACCCTGATCTAGTTCTAGAGAAGAGTCTCTAAACACCGGCATACCTCATGTTCCAGTTGTTGGTTCTTGGTCTTCAGTGTTTCTAGTTCTTGCTGAACTGTTCGGAGGGTTTGGTTCCGCTCCTCAAGGAGCTTCTCCTGCTTCCCTGTGATTGCGTTCTTTAACTTCAGCTGCGGAAGAAACGCGGAAAGACGAGGATAAATTAAACAGATTCTAGACACTAATGCAGTCAACTCTCCTTATAAAGAGCACTGTTATAAAGAGGTTCTGCTCATCAAGAACAAAATTCTGAAGTCCCAAATCTCATTTCTGCTTTGTGTTTCTTTGCGTTTGCTGTCCTCTTATAACAACGTTCCTGCTATAAAGAGGTAATTTGGCCAGTCCCAGCGACCTTGTTATAAAGAGAGTCGACTGTATATAAGCTTCATCAAATTTACATGTAGTTGCAGCTTGGTCAAGGATAGAACTCTTCAATTTTTGATAACAAAGCCTATCTTTATCATGAAGTTTAATCCTTTAGAGACCACACATTCCTGTATATTCACCACCAGCCACAAATGGCTAGATTAATGACTTTCGACACAGTTCTTCAGTAAACATTTTTGGAAAAAATATTACTCAACAAAAGTTGTTTATTTTACAAATGTAGACACTATGTTAACATGGGAAATATTGGAAAATGTCAATTCAGAACATGACACTTTGATCATTTTTGGTTGAGTGGCATCGGTCACATCTTGCGGCCATTTCAAAAATATTATGGGCATTTTTGTACAAGCCGCATGCAGCCACTATTGTTGGTAACTCATTGCATCACATGCATGCGTATCTGCTGGCTGCTGCACGCCCAAAGTTTTCGCTACCTCCAGCTCCAAAGCTGCCAAACAATTGTGTGTAATTTTTACAAAAAAATCACTCATTAAATGTTCAAAAGCATTTCTTCCGACAAAAACTTTTAAGTTTGAGAAAATGGTCTCTTTAGAATCCTCACCTTTGCCAAAGCAGCTTTCAAATCTCCTTGGAGCTTCTTAATAATGTCATTTCCCTGTCGACAAAAGAGGATGCAAAAATCAATCTCTCTTACCTCGTCAAATAATGAACACTGTAACTGTTTAGACATCTCTATCATCTTGTTGTTTAAAGGAACATTACAGAATTGGTAAGAAAAAAAACTTGTAAAATGTACTTTTTGATCACAGATTTACATAAAACTTACACAGTCTATTGATGATGATAGTAGAAAACATCCCTTGAAATATTTCTGTCTGAAATGCTATATTTGATGAGAAATGAATAAACTAATTTTCTGATTGGAGTTTATCGCTCAGTGAGTGTTTTATTCATTTGTTGAATCTATATGATTTCATGCAAATGTGTGATCGGTTTTTCACTTTTTTCTTGTGACCCAGATGGCCGATCGATCTCAACCCTCTACAGGTTTGTTAGTTTATGTATATGGTGGATTACGTAAAGTGCTTACACTGCCAGCAACTGTTTTGTTAGCAAAAACCAATTCTGTAATGTTCCTATAAAAAATTGCTTGTTATTAGTTTTTCCTCATGTAACCATACTTGTCTGTCCAGTCCATTGCTGTCTAGT
This sequence comes from Pycnopodia helianthoides, assembly GCA_032158295.1. Lineage (NCBI taxonomy): Eukaryota > Metazoa > Echinodermata > Asteroidea > Forcipulatida > Asteriidae > Pycnopodia > Pycnopodia helianthoides. The sequence continues at coordinate 15,069,383 of CM063253.1, read as the reverse complement.
CTATCGTCTGTGTCTGCGCTTACAGGATGGACATTGTGGGTTGATTTGGCAGCATATTGCGCCACAGCACCTTGTAAACCATTACATGGTGCTATGTAAAGGAAAAGGTCTAATACTTCAAAACGTAGCTCCACAGTACCTTGTAGAAAAATACTGAATGTTGAAGTGCCTTGAGCGTCACTGAGTGACGGATATGAGCACTGTATAAGAAGCCACTATTGTTATTACTATTTTTTGGTAGGAACCGTACTTGTTTTTATTTTTACATTATGGGGTTAACCCACAAATTTTTTAACAAGACAGATTACAGAAAAGGAACAATAGAAAACAAATAGGGCAAGTCCACAATGTCGCTCTAGTAAAGACAGATGGCCGTCTGTCTTGTCCTGGGGCTGATTAGTCTACAAGCTCTGACTTACTTAATCAGCCTCCATACTCCTCTTTCTACTTTACTGTTTGAATTGACTTCATGAATTGGTTATTTTACTCCACTTTTGATTTGTTGCATTATTTTCTCTTGCACGTCAATACTCTGGTTATTGCCAGTGATAATAACCGAACATTTTGTTCAAAGTAATACACATGCTGTATATTCTTTTCACGGAATTCACACAATCAAATTTGTTATTTCTATTATCAATGATCTTTATCAAGGTGCAGCCATCTTGTTTCTTCCAACAAATCAATCTAAGGCTGTGGCTATGGCTAGATTCTTGCGTCGATCATGCGCTGATGTGTAGGAAGTCCTTTGAAACACCCTTAGCAACAGTCGTAGCCATAGCTGTAGCCGCCAATTCGGGTATGGCCTAACCAAAACAGGGCACAATGGGTAACAACAGTATGGCACCATCAAAATTAAAATGAGAATCAGTGTTCATTATTATAATCATTACAGACAGGGAACAAGACACAGAGGGTGGCAGTCTACCTTCATGACTTCATGGGAAGTTGACTTGATAGTGCTCTCTAGCTTGGTTACCAGCCTAGTCTTATGTTGTACACTTTCTTCCAACTTGGCCTACAGGAACAAGACACAAATCAAATATTTCTTATCAAAAACAATAATTTAATTAATATAAGATAAGAAAAGTTAAACCCTGTTAAAAAAAAAAAAAATTCTCGGCATTAAAGCAATGTACACTATGAACTAAAACAAAAATACAAGAAGAAATTCAGTTTAGATGTGCTTCAAAAACTTAAAATATCTGGGCCAAATTTCATAAAGCTGTCAAAACACAAAGATTTAACATGCACCGACAAATCTTGCAAGATTTATTGTAGAATGACTTCAAGTAAAATGGGTCAATAGCACTCTGCACTAATGAAGTCACTTTTTCCTCAACATACCCGGCTTTCAGACAAACATTTCACCAGTTACGCGAGCACCACATCATTGGCATGCCAGACTGCAAAACGAGGCACAATGGGTAACAACAGTATGGCGCCATCAAAGTTAAAATGAGAATCAGTGTTCATTATTATAATCATTACAGACAGGGAACAAGACACAGAGGGTGGCAGTCTACCTTCATGACTTCATGGGAAGTCAGTACAGTCAGTACACGCGAGTAAATATAAAGCTTGGACATGTAAGAACATAAGAACACAAGAAATATTATTACTCTCCAAAAAAAAAGAAATTACATTGCTCACACAAGTTCAAAAACACTACAAAGAACAACAAGTTTAAAACGGTTACAAAAGGCAGATGCGAAAGAGGGACAAATAGAGTGAAGATGGCGGTCAGTGCGAGCAGCCGGTAGTCTCTTACCACTTCTGGGAATGACGTGACCAGTAAGTTCACCACGAAGTGGGTGGCTGTTGTCGACCAAAGTACGACTAAACAGACCAGTCACCCTCTCCCGGGAAAAAAAAAGAGTCTACCGACCGCAAACACACACAGGCGTACATTAGTGAAATTTGACACCTTGTCTAAGATTCGCGCAGGACTACGCTGCTATTGGAAAAGTTGGAGACTTCTCTTTCCAACTTTGTTTACGGATGGTGAACGCGGACAAAACTACAGCTTTATAAAAATGGCTAAGGCTTGAGTTTGAGTACTCTTTATATGTGTGATCTCCGGTTACTAAAGTTGTCTGCCACGGTATGAAATGAGTTAATTACCTTCTGGTCACCGGCGGCTTCCATCAACTGGTTGCTCTTGTCCAGCAGTGTCTCTTTGTCTTGAACCTCCTGCTGCAGTACCGCGATACGCGTCTGCTGCTGGCTGATAGTCTGCTCATGGCTGCGCTGGTCTGTTTCCAGACTCCCACGCTGCTGCCGCAGGGAATGGAGGTCACGCTTGGCTCGATTGTAGTCCTGCACGGGAAGAACGATTCAGTTTATAAATTAATGCATGCTTGAAAATTCGCATAATTTCATTACTGGAAATTGCAACTATACCAGCAATAAGTAAACAAAATAAAAAAATATTTGCGCATTACAATATGAAAAATAAAGTTTTATTAGTCAATCCACTAGAGACGATCCACTAGACTCGTTCAAGTGAAAAACTGACCACGCATGAGTGATCTAATATGCAAGTTGACGAAATATCAGCACACCCACTTGCTCATGGGCTGTGTGTTGGTGCCATTTAGATTTCTTTCCCATGTGGCGCCCCACACCAAAATCAGGCACTTCTCCAAAATAGTGAAGACAAACGAGACATTGGCCATGATATCGAATGTGATGTCTTAAATAGTCTGTATGTAGAGAAATACCTATCTCGTACAGTACGGCACGGAGATGATGGGATTGTGCCTTTGATGATAAAAGCGTGGAATTTGGCACACTGTCAGAGCATGTCATGACGAAGATATTTTGCTATAAGGCCATTGCAGATTTGTCCTTAGAAAAACTATACATAAAATACCAAACAATTGAAAAAAAATTGAAAATTTTGAAAATAGCTTGCTATTCTTACTATGTTTTAAAAGTTCAGATCTGCAATGGCCCTATAGCCTAATATCTTTTCCCATGACATACTCTGACTTGTGCTAAATTCCGCAGTTGTATCATCAAAGGCACAGTTCCTCCGAATAGTTCCCCAATCTGCACAACCAATATGCCTCAATAAGGTGTTATTTGAAAGCTCTCATTCTCAACTATTTCGATGAACATCTAAACCTAGTTTTGTGTTTTGGCAGGAAGTGCCTGGTTTTGGCATGGAGGGTCACATATAATTATATAATGCTTATTTGTTAGGGAAAAGACTCCTACATAGTACAACCTCCTTTAAGAGATGAAATTCCAGTCAGGTTTTTCTCTAATTTACCTCATCCAGAGTGCCAAGTCTTCCTTTCAGCTCTCTCATCGATGACTCCAGGTGATATTTCTTGTCTGTCAGGTCCTAAAAATTGAAATAGTTAAAATTGATGAATATACACCAATCCATTAAGCTCTTCCTATCGAAGGGTCATCACTTGGGTTGAGAGTACACACTTGCTATTTACTTGATTTGCCCCCAGTGTGGTGCAAGCTACTTACTTGATTTGCCCCCAGTGTGGTGCAAGCTACTCACTTGATTTGCCCCCAGTGTGGTGCAAGCTACTTACTTGATTTGCCCCCAGTGTGGTGCAAGCTACTCACTTGATTTGCCCCCAGTGTGGTGCAAGCTACTGTACTCACTTGATTTGCCCCCAGTGTGGTGCAAGCTACTTACTTGATTTGCCCCAAGTGTGGTGCAAGCTACTTACTTGATTTTCCCCCAGTGTGGTGCAAGCTACTTACTTGATTTTCCCCCAGTGTGGTGCAAGCTACTTACTTGATTTGCCCCAAGTGTGGTGCAAGCTATTTACTTGATTTGCCCCAAGTGTGGTGCAAGCTACTTACTTGATTTGCCCCCAGTGTGGTGCAAGCTACTTACTTGATTTTCCCCCTGTGTGGTGCAAGCTACTTACTTGATTTTCCCCCAGTGTGGTGCAAGCTACTTACTTGATTTTCCCCCAGTGTGGTGCAAGCTACTTACTTGATTTTCCCCCAGTGTGGTGCAAGCTACTTACTTGATTTTCCCCCAGTGTGGTGCAAGCTACTTACTTGATTTTCCCCCAGTGTGGTGCAAGCTACTTACTTGATTTGCCCCCAGTGTGGTGCAAGCTACTTACTTAATTTGCCCCCAGTGTGGTGCAAGCTATTTACTTGATTTGCCCCAAGTGTGGTGCAAGCTACTTACTTGATTTGCCCCGCGTGTGGTGCAAGCTATTTACTTGATTTGCCCCAAGTGTGGTGCAAGCTACTACTTGATTTGCCCCCAGTGTTGTGCAAGCTACTTACTTGATTTGCCCCCAGTGTGGTGCAAGCTATTTACTTGATTTGCCCCCAGTGTGGTGCAAGCTACTTACTTGATTTGCCCCAAGTGTGGTGCAAGCTACTTACTTGATTTGCCCCCAGCGTGGTGCAAGCTACTTATTTGATTTGCCCCAAGTGTGGTGCAAGCTACTCACTTGATTTGCCCCCAGTGTGGTGCAAGCTACTTACTTGATTTTCCCCCAGTGTGGTGCAAGCTACTTACTCGATTTTCCCCCAGTGTGGTGCAAGCTACTTACTTGATTTGCCCCCAGTGTGGTGCAAGCTACTTACTTGATTTGCCCCAAGTGTGGTGCAAGCTACTACTTGATTTGCCCCCAGTGTTGTGCAAGCTACTTACTTGATTTGCCCCCAGTGTGGTGCAAGCTATTTACTTGATTTGCCCCCAGTGTGGTGCAAGCTACTTACTTGATTTGCCCCAAGTGTGGTGCAAGCTACTTACTTGATTTGCCCCCAGCGTGGTGCAAGCTACTTATTTGATTTGCCCCAAGTGTGGTGCAAGCTACTCACTTGATTTGCCCCCAGTGTGGTGCAAGCTACTTATTTGATTTGCCCCCAGCGTGGTGCAAGCTACTTATTTGATTTGCCCCCAGCGTGGTGCAAGCTACTTATTTGATTTGCCCCCAGTGTGGTGCAAGCTACTTATTTGATTTGCCCCCAGCGTGGTGCAAGCTACTCACTTGATTTGCCCTCTGAAGGTCCGTTAGTCTTGCCTGTAATTCAGACGACCCTTGCAGTCTCATGGTGTCAATCTCTTTCCTTTCACGCTCGTGTCTCTGCTCCAAGTCTCGCTGATTCTGAACATTTAATAATTAAAAAGTTCACACAACTTACATACAAGCCTCTATCACTCCTAAGAACAGACTCATCAGCTGCAAGTAGCTTTAGCTTTTAACAGAATGATTTACAGTAGAAAATGGCAGTTGCACTGTCGTGTAAGGCTTTGAAAAAGCTAGTCGTGTGACGGCTCAACACTTTGATCTGTGCTTGTCGGAGCTAGCATAGTTGGGTTGAACAAAGACAAATTTACTAGAGAGGGACTTGAACCTGCGACATCCGGATTAACATACCAACTGAGCTATCTAGCCTTATGTTGACCGTCTCCCTGTTTTGTCAATATCTTTGTTCAAAGGTGCCAGTCAGAAGCCATGCAACCTGAAATGCTGTATAGCCAGGGATCACATCCAAGTTTATGATACAACCTGGGAAGCGGCAGCAGAGGGATCACCTTAAGAGGATGCGACTTTTTATTTCAAATATGAAGTAATACAACACAAGGGAAACTGACTGATACTTAAAAGTTTATAATATTACATTGGGATACTAAAAGCCTCTCCCATAAGCCATCTGTGTGTTAGACTTGAATGATGTCTGGTGCACCGACTTCTTCGATGTTGTTTGTGTAGATAAACACAGTTAGAAACGGAGTGATAACTTTTAACATAAACTTTAATTACACAACTCCAAAAACATGGTGCAGGCCAAGGTGTGTGTTAAGCATAGAAAATGTACAGTGCCCACAAGCGCTTGCCTACAATAAGATACATTCCATAAACGAACATAAAGGGGTTTGTAAACACAACATTCAGTCACAAATGAATTCCCCAGACTAAATCTAGTGTTGCTACGTCACATGTTTCGGGGCAAACTTTTTCTAAGTTACATAAGAGACGACAAACGGAGATACCACTCTTTGCTGATCTGGAGGTAGCAATGCAAAAGCTTGCCACGATCCATTAGCAACAATGGATTCTCCTGAAGGCAATCAGAGCATACTGATTGAAGCGTTGAGTCGTTAACCATCGGTTCTTTTCAGAACCAACACTACTCAAAAGAGATTTTCACATGGTGTTACCGCAAACCTCTCTTAGTAACACTGGATTTCAAATTGAACAGGGATATACCTGCAAGGCTTTCTGTCTTTCCTCGGCCAGTTCTTGTTTGTGTTTTGCAACGAGGCTCTCTGTGTGGGCGCTCCACTCCGATCTCAAGCTCTCCAGTTCATGGGTACGAGACGATAACGCCTGAAAAACAGAACCATGGAAAGAAACAAAATCAAAACATTTATCTCAGCTTTGATTTTGAAGAAAAAAAAAGTTTTCAAAAAAGTACATCCTCTAAAAAAAATCGAGCAAATTACTAAAACAAACTTCACTCCCAACCTTAGCCACTGTGAACCTTTCAACTTCCTATCTCTGGGGTCGATTTCACAAAACTCTTCCTAACTTAGGACTAGTCCTAGGCAATGCTAAGAGATAGGACTAGTCTCAAGTTAAGACCAGTTACTGGTCCTAACTTCAGATAAGACTAGTCTTATCTCTTTGTGAAATCGGCCCCTGGTTTCTCATGACCAATCTTACAGGTAGCTTTAGGGTCAGGCATGCAATTACAGTTTGTCAAAAAGAAGAAGAGGAAAGTGCCATGCCCAGCAAGACGTCATGCTGTGTTTTTTTCAGTTTTTAATGGCAAACCTGAGAAACCAAAACAAAACAGGGACATCGGCAGGGTCCAATCACATGGCTCTGCTTACTGTTGAATTCTGCGCTTACGGCGCCCTGTAAAGCACACAGCTCTATGGGCTGTAAGCGCAGAATTCCGCGGTAAGCAGAGCCAATAATTTGGGCCACCGATTAGCTGAAAAGTTGCATGCGTGTGGAGTGAAGTATGAAGAATAAATTCTTGGAGTTAATTACCTTGTGAGTTTCTTTGAGCTGTCCTGAGAGGGAAGTCTCTGTGTTAGTCAGTCTCAGTGATACTTTGTTGTGTTCAGCCTGCAAACGGAATATTAGCCATTAAACCTTCGTTATTACAAAAGTCACTCACCATGGGCCCAATGTCAGAGAGTTGCTCAAAAAGTTGCTCAGCTCAACAAAATTATGCTTACCAGAATAAGGTTACCAGCCAAGATACTGTGTCATATGTGCCATCTGTGACTGATATCCTGCTCATTTTGGCTCAGCAGAAATTTATAAAACAACTGTGTTCATTACTGCTATAGACCTTGATTACACTGCAGACATGTTTGTCTGATTCCCTGTATACACAATGACACTGAGAGTTGCACTTCTTCATTCATAAAAAGGGGTCAGACTATTTGCCCTCCCAGCCTCAGTTTGGTTACATTGGTTTGAATGGAAGAGGAAAGTGTATTGCAGACAGGGAACATGGCAAGGTGCGACAGAGGCGGTAGGGCCGTCATGTACCAACCTGTAATGATCTGAGGCATGTTGCCAGGTACTTCTTGACGTCAGTATCGCTGCCTGGCTGTAGCTTCAGAGCCAGGTGGGTTAGATGTTTGAAGGGGTTGGTCTCCACCAGGCAAAGCTCGGCCAAACCCTGAGCCAGGGGCTCCGATCTCATTAAATGTAGGACAAACCTGCAATGGGAAAAAAAGGTATCATACTGAAAAAAAAACTTTAAAAAAACAAAAATTGTTTTCTCTTATTTGTATGGGGCATTCAAAATTCATGGTCATATTCATTTCAAATTATCACTAACATTATTCTAATATTATTTGGTTTTTTATCCACACACCAATGAGTGTAAAGCACTGTATACTCAGTATTTTCCCCGAGCCCTGTGAACAAATCTACAGGCATTAATACTTGGGTGGGATTCAAGCCTGCGACCTTTAGATTTTAGAGCAGATGTCTTACCACTAGACCACAGAGACTGCCCAGTAGCTAGAGGCAGTTTGAATCCTATATTTTAGCAGCGGTACCACAGTGGATACCGCAGCAGGTACCGTCGCAACGTCATTAGTGCAGAGTGCTATGCCTCCAGCCTCATCCCCACACAGCAACACACATATCAAACCCGAGTCACATTATCACATAACTAAATAAAGGTTAAAATAACTGTACTGAACTAAAGGTGGTTTCCAAATGAGCGGCTGTGGCTGGATCACCATGCTAACATGCGTTGAAGCATAGGCTGCCCTTAGCAACACGCTTAGCAACAGCCGCAGCCTGAGCCACTAATTCAGACTCAGCTTGGCTCTTGGTCAATGATAGAGATCCATAACCATGATTTGCAAAAAAATGGCATACACCTTAGGGAGTTTGGATTTTAAGCTTACTTGGGCGAGTCTTTGTTTTGCTCGTCAAAGCATCGTTCGAGAAGTTCTATAGCTTCTGCGGGAAAGCTGAGAAGTCAACCAGTAAACCTTGCTGAACCTTCAGGCTATGGACAGGTGAAGAGAACAATCAATTATATAATAATAATGAAAAATAAATAATAGCTTGCATTTGTACAGCGCTTAAAACAGGAGTTTCTAAACGCTGATATTTTTTTCTGCCAGGTATGTGGAGCTTTGTTTTTGAAGTATGAGGCCTATTCATTTATAGCACCGTGTAATGGTTTACAAGGTGCCGTGGCGCGAAAATGCTGCCGATCAAGCCAGGAACACCGGGGCGAACCCCTTCTTTTTACGATAAGTGTACTGGTTCTTTTACGTGCATTACACAACACACGGGACCAACGGCTTTACGTCCCATCCGAAGGACACAGGTGTTACGACCGGGACTTGAACCCACACTCTGCTGATCAGAAACACCAGAGCTTGAGTCCGGTGTTCCTATCCGCTAGGCCACGACATGCCAATACTAACATATGGCTGTTAATCACTTCAAAAGGAGTGATATAAAGTAACTGTACAAGTATACAGGAACACAGGGTTGGTAAATAAATTGTTAAAACTGTCCTTCTGGTGCGGCGGTTGACGTGATAAAACATTTCGTTTGGTACCGTACGGTCGACAGTGGGTGACATGATAACATGCCCCCAAAAGTCATTGTGTAGCACGCACCATGCATAAACTCACGGTTGTACACTTCGTTTTGCCCAGTACAGAGGGACAAAAGCTACATTATTATCATTTACACTGAAGATGATCAGAGTTATGCTGAACACTGCTAAACGAAAATGGACGGTTGTTTCACCAACAGTTTTTTTTTTTAGAACCACCACAAATCATAGAGAGATATCTCATGTACATGTGGTGTTACTGCAAAACCTTACAGTCATTTTAACAATAAATTACCTTTGAAAGTCGTCTTCTCCCAGAGCCAAGTTGAAGAGAAAGAAGGGATCAGCATCATCAGTGAGTCGTACATTCAGCTCCTGTTTAGAAAAAAACTATGTATCTTTAAAAGTCTGTAGTTACCACCCCCAAACCTCCCTAAACTATTGCATCATTTCAAGCTCATTTTACTTGTTTTAAACACATTTATCAATCGGTTACAACAGATTATGTTAAAAACTGTCTTCAGCGACATCAATCGTCTTCAAATAATCTCCGCTCCAATTTGGATCTTTTAAGTTCAAAAACAAACTCAAGAACTCACAATCGTGCCGGAGACTGAACATTCACGGTCTTTAATAATAATAATACTAATCGGTTTTTATATAGCGCTTTATACACCATGTCTCAAAGCGCTTCCAACATTATTACCCTGATACCTGGGCCATTTCATTCCTTTAACCATCTCAGCTCCCTGGGGAGTATACAGCCTCTGCTGCCAAATATGTAGCGCACTAAGCTAAATGAACCACAAGAACCATCTCTGCCCTCACAGGTACCCATTTACCCTGGGTGGAGAGAAGCAATTATAGTAAAGTGTCTTGCTCAGGGACACAGGTGTCACGACCGGGATTTGAACCCACACTCTGCTGAACAGAAACACCAGAGCTTGAGTTTGGTGCTCTTATCCGCTCGGCCACGACACCTTTGCTGCTAAGGAATGGAACAATAATCCCACATACATTAAATCTGATAAGCCAATTGAAAATACTTCAAAGATCTTCCTTGTGTGCCTCCTGTTCCTTAATCAATTTATTTATTACTGCTTTTGAGTTTTTCTTCTGCGCTGTGATTTTGTTTGACAGAGTAGAGACAAAAATGTAGTAAGTGAACTAAATGCATCTTTCCTACTCTAATTCTTGTGCTTTTTGTGCGCTGGTTTAAGGATGAAACTGAAGTTTGAAATGAAGACTTTTTATTGTCTGACCTTCCTTTGCATCGGGGAGGATGAAGTCTGGAGCTCGAGCTGCACTCTGATCGAAGCAACCCTGGAGAGGGAAACAAAATACACACATGTACATACATGAACCAACCCTAGATATCGTCAGCAATTCACGAAGTCCCAAAAAGTCCCCTAAAGCCAGAAATGTATGTTTGGAGAAAACCGCGTTTGAAGTTAAGCTAATTTTGAAATTACTGGTTGGTAGACTATTCGCAATTTAATCTTTGAAATTTTACATATCAGGGAAGTAGAGATCCTAAATCATACAAATCTGCTTTCAAATTTGTCCATAACGTGCTTAATTAATGGGGAATTATTTAATTAACAAGATTGTCTCTTCGTGAAAACTGTACAAATTGTGGTCTGTAAGCAGCGCGCGCGCGTCGTGTGTAAACTTTTTTGGCTGTTCGTGAAAACGCAATAACAAAGTTTTTGGCACTTCGTGAAAACGCAAAAGCCGGAGCACTCATGATTGGCAATGTGCCAGCTATACAATCAACGCGGTCGCGAATACACAAAATGACAAAAAGGTTTTCGGCTCTTCGTGAAAACGCAATTCCAGGTTCTTGGGGTTTTTGCCTTTCATCGACTTAGCATAATTAAGAAAGTAGACGCTTTTGAGAGTTGTAACTTGTCAATTGTTAGATACCAATCAACTACATTGAAACCAACAAAAAAATCAATATGAGGTTTCTACCGATTTTTCAAGTTTTTGGCACTTCGTGAAATTGCTGACGATATGCTTAAAAATCAAGACAAGAGAGCAAGTCTGCAAGCACAAAATCTTGCTAAGCACAGAAAAATCTTGCTTAGCAGAAAAAAAGCCAAAGTTACCAGCCAAAATTACAATAATTTTGCATTATTGTGACAGTGCCCCACTAAATTTTTGCTTAGTAAAGACATTTGTCTAGTTCAGTATTTTCTGTTTAAAGGAACATTACAGAATTGGTTTTTGCTAACAAAGCAGTTGCTGGCAGGTTAAGCACTTTATGTAATCAACCATATACATAAACTGACAAACCTGTGGAAGTTTGAGATCGATCGGCCATCTGGGTCACGAGAAAATAGTGAAAAACCGATTACACATTTGCATGAAATCTTATAGGTTCAACAAATGAATAAAACGCTCACTGAGCGATAAACTCCAAGTCCAACCGGAAAATTAGTTTATTCATTTCTCATCGAATATGGCAGACAGAAATATTTCAAGGGATGCTTTCTGCTGTCATCATCGTTAGACAGTGTAAGTGTTATGTAAATCTGTGATCAAAAAGTATATTTTACAAGTTTTTCTCTTACCAATTCTGTAATATTCCTTTAACTAACACTAACAGGCTCTATTAAGAGAATTGGGTCCAGAAAAAAAGTCAAGACTTAAATTGACAGCTGAATCTTTACCTGTCATCGTGCCCTGTGCACTTCATGCAGACGGACAACACATGGTTGAATAACTGATCATTCATGATTCATGAAAACGTAGGCTAATTACATTGAGGTACAAAACAACTCTTTCTGCTGTGAAAAAAAGAAAGAAAGTTTGATAACAAAAGTGTTGTTAAATATGTAAAATCAATTCCATTCTAAGGCAAAAAAAACCCCAAACCAAACAAGTTTAGCATCCTGCCTTTTTGAAAAAAGGAAGGAGTAAGGCCTTTTTTTTTAAAATTTCAATGGCCGCCTGACACATTTTTCAAGACAACCGGCCGGGGTATTTTTCAAGATGGTTGCCAGCTTTTTTCTGTGTGTTTTTACGGTGTGCTTTAGTCTAAAAATATGATCTTATTTATTAAAAAAAAAAAAAATTGTCAGAGGTCGTTAAAATTTATCCTTAAAAAAAAGAGGAAAAAAAGGAGGTTAATGCATCTAAAAAGGAAGCAGGCAGGGACGCTAAACATAATTTTTGTTGCCTTAGTTGTTAGATTGACACAGGTGTGGAGGTACTTGTGTTGATCGTAACCCTCCATATGAGGTGAGGTAATTAAAGGTATTGTACACTTTTGGTAACAGCTCAAAATCAGTGTCCACATTTTGTGTGATTAAACATATGCATGAACAAACAAACCTGTGAAATTTGAGCTCAATTGGTCATCGAGGTCACGAGAAAATAGTGAAAAGAGATCTTATGTGTTTTCTGTTTTTTCAAATTATCGCGCGCGATAATTACTATTGTTTTACTCGTTTCTCAGAAACGATAGCATTTTAGGCAGAAATATTTTAAGGAACCCTTTCTACCATTACTTACTTTAATTCATGTAAGTTATGTGTGAATCTGTGAACATTGTGTTTTTTGATCTTACCAATAGTGTACAGGGCCTTTAAGACAAACGTTTTGTTCAGTGTCATGTCATGAGGTCTCGGATCAATGCCTTTTATTTCCTTTGCAGCGTGCAACAATGATCAAAATTTATTATACAAAATGTCAACACATTTACTTGACTACCAAAGTTTAAACCTTTTGTTTTAAAATACTCTGTGTTACTGTAGACGTGTTAGAGATCCAGTCATCAGGAGATAAAAAGAGTTGATGATTTGATGATTGTAAAAATTTCCCCTTGACCGACGGTCCCCGACGCTGTTGTGTTGGGTGAGAGGATTGCAATCATCGCACAACAATCAAACATCCGGTGTCATGACAAAAACTGTCCGCTGACAATAAGTGTCCGCTCATTAGCATATTGCGTTCTGATTGGTCATGCGTCTATGACATCACATTGTTTACTGAAGCTTGCTAAATAGTGTCCGCGGTTAGCGTGCCTTGCTTCTCAGCTGTCAAGACGCCGTACAGATAAAATCATTTTTAACCTTTTAGTTTTACATTTTTGTAACGCTTTCCTGTTTGTATTTGATTATAAATATTCGTATTATTTATCATTTAGCACTGTCGCCATTCGTACTTTTTAACCTGCACTTTTTAATTACTTAAAGTAAAATACTAATCTTGACATACTTTTGAGGTTAAGTGTTCGTCAATTTTTTAACTTGGCTTGTATTTACTTGAACGCTTTCTTGGTTGTATTTGATTATAAATAATTCGTACTTTTTAACCTGCACTTTGTTACTTATAAGTAAAATACTAATCTATTTGTCACTATTTGTTGGGCGGACACTATTTGTCACGTAATACATGCCAAATAGTGTCCGGGGTCTACTGCGCATGCTCAGCGGACACTTATTGCCAGCGGACAGTTTTTGTCATGACACCGGGTCCCTGATGTCCAAGAACATGCACTTTGGAATCAGGGTCCAGGGAGATAAATTGGTGGCATGCTGCGGAAAATTTGCCCTGAAAGATATTGAGGACGATTACTCGGATTAGCTGTGTGTGCATGGACCTTCCTCCATGACTATGGTCATGATGGTGTGTGTTAAGTTTTACAAGGTCTAGCCCTGGTAGGACGTCAGTATCCGTTGCACTGCACTGCACGTCGCGGTGTATGCAACGGAGGAGTCCAACCTGGGCTATACAAGGTCCAGAAACTTCAGTGTCGATTGGGGGTACTCCTACTCTAGACCCAGTAACTGGGGCGCTGTATTCCTTTTTCGAAATTTTGACATTATCTGTCGTACTAGCAGATAATGTCAAAATTTCGAAAAAGGAATACAGCGCCCCAGTTACTGGGTCTAGGTCTACTCCTACTCCTACTACAGTAGAATTATGAGGTTCGATAGCGGATCGAACCTCCTACTCCTAGAATTATGAGGTTCGATCCGCTATCATTTTGATAGCGGATCGAGGAGTAGGTTGGGCTACTCTTTCTGGTCTGAACTGCTCTAGTTAGCTGAACTATAGGGGGGGCCTAAATTATTGATGGTCATGTTTTCCTAATCAACACTCCGTCAACGTCTGTGTACGTATAATATTCACAAATTGACTGACACGCAATCACAAATCCCAATTTGCAAATTTTAATGATCACTGGAATCTTATCTTAGAATGGTGAATTATAATTACTACCCTGGCGATACTCTTACTCGTGTTTGTGTGGGACATTATTAACTTACCATTTCTGAGGACAAACTCATGTGAACGTTGGACGATTGCAACGATTGTCAAACTTGGAATATCGTAAACAACCAAACATTTTGATCAACCCGCCACTACATCAGACAGCCAGACTCCACATAGGAGGTCACTACATTTTAGAGAAATAAAGCACAAAGGACCAGACTAAAAGAGGTGACCTCATTTTCAGCCGTTTTTTCAAAATAATTTTGTACACTTCTGCTTTACTTTCAAAATAAAACTATTTTTTTAAACTATAATATTCAGCAAAACTACACATAACTATAGAGGTCGAAAAAAAAGTTGTTTTAATCTAAGAATAAACAATTGTTACCCTTTTGTTGCAAAATGCCGTTATCATAATAAGCAAGCGCAATGTTGACTGAAGTTGGCCATTTTAAGGCGTACGGTGGCGCTATGACAGTTTAGTGGTGGGCGCACGCTCGGAAAAAGTCTTTTCGAATTCACGGCTTCGGCTCCAAAATCGGCTCAGGCTAGCTAGGCTCCCTCAATTATTTTAACTTACGCATGCTTTGCGGTCAGGGTTTCAGACAAGAAAACTGGGCCTGAAGGCAAATTTATTTTCTGCAGCACACGTCGGCTATGGAGTCAACAGTTTAAGGGATGGGGAAGAACAGCCTATCTCTTAACTGTTGACTTTATTGACGAAGTATGCTGCAGAAAAAAACGCCGCCTGAAGCCCAATCCGGTGTCGCGGTCTCAGATGTCCGGTGTGCTAAAAGTTCCGGGTGACGTCACCGGGCATTTCGGCACGCTGTAATCACGGTCTCAGATGTCCGGCGAGCCAAGCTTTCCGGATGACGTAGCCGGGCGTTTCAACATGTTGTCGTTGTGGGCGTGGGTTTCCCGTGCTCTGCATCTGCGGACGCCGCGAATAAATCTCAAAGACCTATTTTTTTTTCTTTTCCGATTATTTTCTGTTCAGTCGCTTTCAGAAGAACCTTGTCTGTAATTCCCGCTCCTCAAATACTCGATTGTGTGATTGTTTTTTTCACAATATTGTCGTAGACGATTAACTCGTTCACAACTCGATTTACTTGTGGACATGACAGCTACGAGCTCGAGCAAAACAGTCGACTCAGCCCGGCACTAAAATCGACTACTTTCGCTTGCTGTGCGCAGGTATAGCATGACGTAATACTACCGAATTTGGTAGTCCGGAGCTTTTAGCACACCGGACATCTGAGACCGCGACACCGGAGCCGAAGCCGTGGTCCATTCGAAAACGGCCGTAGCGATATTGAATATTCATTTCCTGTACTGGGCGGATAATCGTCCAATCATAAACTCTCGTTATGACGTAGAGATGTGTGTTTGCCACTACACATTAACCGATGAGCATACACCTTCGGGAATTTTTTTTCCCCAGGCCCTCCAGGACGCAATTTTTTTTTCTTACCACACTTGAGACAGGGGGTCAACAGTGAAGGGATCCGGGAAAGCGCCCATACCTTATGCGTGTATACATTGGCTCTAGTGTGGTACGGGGGAAAAAAATTGCCTCCAGGACCAGAATTTTTTTTCCCCAGGCCCTCCAGGGCCGGGGAAATTTTTTCCCATTTTTTTTTTGCAGTGTAGCAGCAGCAGAGGCGTTAATTCAGGAGGGAGGGGGTGGCACGGGCGCACCCCCCACACACACACACATCAGATTACCGTAGGCCTATAGTGAATGACATAACAAGAACGTTGCAAAGGGGCCTGCTTTCAAAAAATGCAAACGGAAACAGAAGGTCCCCCCCCCCATTTTTGTTTTTATTTTTTAATAATAAAAATAAAATAAATGTATAAATAAATCAATGAAATAAAAAATAAAATTGTGCACCCCTTGTGTCCCCCTAAATTCTGTCCTAGTTTCGTTGCTGCTTAGTAGGCCCAGACATAAAAATTATAGTAAATAATAACAATTACACAATTTCAGACAAACGGCCCAGGATAAATTTGGTGAGCTGTGGGGTTAAAAGTAGCTACAGTACGGAAGCGTTAAAGGGTCACAACCATTTTTTTCTCAAAATGAGATAGGCGTATCTCTCGCCATCCAATAATGCATTGTGTGACACAGTCACGCTGCGGCTCACTCGCAGTTGGTAACTCGCGCGCCGCGGCGAGATAGTAGGCCTATACTTCGCCGCGGCGAGATAGCATTTTAAAGAAAAAAAAACTTGTGGTGGCCCTTTAACGCTTCCGTACTAAAGATTGTTAAGGCCCTATATTTACTTTAGGAATGCAACATCGGTCAATAGTATCAGGCACCGACTATACGAAACTGATAGGCGGATGCAACAACGTTGCTATTAGGCTTGGCTTACTTGACAACCCGCTCCAACTTTCAGTGTTATAAGTGTTGAGTTGTTAACAACCTTAATTTGATTTTGAGTGGGCAAAGAAAGCGAACTAATCGTTCTGTATCCAGTTTACAAGTGGAGAGATGTTGACAAAATCAATTTGAATTGGGATGAAAAATGAAAAGTGACTAAAGGGAACTATACTTGACCTCCGGGACGTGCCTGTGGTGTACCAACTGTATAGCAAAATTGTCAATCTTTACTTGGGAAGGGGCTCCATAGTCAGAGTTATCCATACATTTTTATGCCGCTGTAGCAGGGAGAGGGGGCATGCCAGGGTCACTTTATACTACCTGGGAAGTGGCAGATAGGGGATCACCATGTATGCAAAACTTCTTTCTTTTGAATTACCAAGCAATGAGCCACAAGGAAAACTGACTGTGAACTATCGTTGCTCTATGGTACTTTGAATCAGTTTTGGGTGAAGAGAATGATTTGAACAATCATGCGACCAGCTCATTTTGTCAATATCTTAAAGGTGCTGTACACTTTTGGTAACAGCTCAAAATCAGTGTCCACATTTTGTGTGGTTCAACATAAACAATTATATTATGCATGAACAAACAAGCCTGTGAAAGTTTGAGATCAATTGGTCATTGAGGTCACGAGAAATTAGTGAAAAAAAGACCTGATGTGTTTTCTGTTTTTTCAAACATCGAGTATTTATCACGTGTGATAAAAACTATTGTTTTACTAAGTTCTCAGAAACGATAGCATTTTAGGCAGAAATATTTTACGGAACCCTTTCTACCACTACTTACTTTAAATCATGTAAGTTATGTGTGAATCTGTGAACATTTGTGTTTTTCGATCTTACCATTAGTGTACAGGGCCTTCAAGGTCAAACTCAGTTTTTGGAGGTGCACTTATTTGACAATTTAGCGTCTTTATGAAAATAGGAAAAAAAAACAAAAACAAGTCTCTAATCTCACCTTGAGATGGTGTATAAAGTGTCACTGTGGTTATTACCCTTCAAGTGCAATTTTTGTCAAAATCCAAAAACGTTCGATGACGTCACATGGTCTCGGTGGACTATTTTGTACAGAGAATTTCAGTTCATTCCTCAATCCCGATGACATTCAATAAAACCGGCATTGAATTTTGGGCTTAGGCATAAATGACTGGCACAGACAGTCCTCTTTGGTATACACCTAATTGGTTTTTTTTGCTGTCCAGTGACGTAGTGTTTCAAATTTCGCGTCGAAAGAGTAAACACCACAAGAATATTTTACACCATTTTAACGTGAGGTTTATAGACTTGTAACCTTTTCCCCACTTTCATGAAGACTCTATCTACTGGAAAATGAATGTATCATTTGATGTTCGACGTGGACATTATGTTACTGATATCAAAATGACAGCATTTGGAAGTCCAGTGCAAACGTGGTTGCGAAACTAATAAGACCGTTTCAAAATCTTCAACGCGAATACAAATTGAGCGAACATATTATAGTTGGTTAAATATACCAAGCCCCGGTAGGACGTCAATTTTTCGTTGCACTGATGCAACGGAGGAGTCCAACCTGGGCTTTAGTTGTATCCGGCACCTGTTTCTTCTTTATCAGTAATTCTTTGAAAGTAAACAAAACCATTTTGAATCAATTTGGTTTGTAGCAGCGGAACAATGCTGATTAATGGTCAAGTGGTGCTAATCGCTTATAGACCTACTTTTTACACAAAGCGAAGGAGCTATTATGCTCTCATCAACTTGAATGTATCGGTGCATTAACAGGAAAACTCCATAAACCAGCTTGTGGTAGTCACACATTTTGAAAGTCAACATAATACATGTTGCACTTCCTCGGTAACAAAAAGAATAATAAAACCTCGATACTTTCTTACTTTAATCACTGTTCGATTTTGGTATTTAAGCGAAGTAAGCAGTTGCTCGGCAGCAGTGGCATTTTGGTGACCTTTCCTGCTTCCACATTCATTCTGTTGCGGTGGCTGCACACATTGCTGAGCACTTTACACAATTTGATAGTGGTTCTCATTCAGTAAAATATCGTTTGAGCTGCAAACAGAAGAAACTCTTTGTACAAGCCCCAGAAGCTCGTGTCGTTGTAGTGTACATAACGTTCAAAAGTGTATTCATTGCAATTTGCTTCTAGCCTTCAACAAGACTAAGTAAAACGGGACGTTCAAAGTTAAGAGCGATATACGAACGCAAAGCACGGCATTAGCTTCTACTAAGAATGCCTCCAAAAAGAGAAAAGGCAGATTGTATTCTGTTCGGAGGGAGCATCCTCACGATGGACGAGGGGAACCAGGCCACAGCCGAAGCCGTGGCCATCGACGGGGAGAGGATTGTGGCCGTGGGGAAGGTGGAAGACGTCTTCCGCTTGAGGGGAGGTAGGACGGAGGTAATCTACCTCAACCAGCAGACCCTGATGCCTGGGTTCATTGAGCCGCACCAACACGCCATCCTGACCGCCCAGGCGAACAGCCAGTACATCAACATAAGTGGTGTCAATTACAGGTATGTACAAGGAAAAGTACTTTAGAAACTAGCTGACAAAACAAACCCAGGAAAACACTTTTAGAAATGAGATCATTTTATAAACTGTAACTTTTTATGTGACTCGTGCGAACTTTACTTTTTGTGACGGTCAATTCGTCCAAATAGTGTCACTATTTCGTCTCGATATCCCATAGCGCGAACAAATAAAACGAACAGACTATTGTTTATAGTTTTTACAGAAGCCCATCAGTGCCAGGTGATTATACCAGATAATATTTACACCCCAATTTAACGAAATGTATTCACTTTCGAAGAATATAATTATTCACCTGGCACTAACGGGCTTCCGTAAGTTTCCCATCACCGATGAGACTGCTATAATAATAAACTCTTAGATAATAATTGTAACTATAAACTTTTCATAAAGATAAAAAGAACTTGAAGAAATTCACGGGCACATAATAATATACCAAAGAACTTTTACTTGAGATTACTTAAAATGCACGATCAACATGTACATTTTACTGTTTCAAGGAGCTACCAGGATATTCATGTTGTGCTGGAGAAACAAATGAAGGATCTTGCTAGTGTTCAAGGGAGCGAGAAATGGGGTTTGTTTTTCGGTTGGGACCCAGAGCTCGTGCCCGACCTTCCGACGCTTAACGCCGCCTACCTGGACGCTACTTTCCCCACCGACGTTCCGATGGCGGTGGTTGGCCAGAGCGGTCATGTTGCGTGGGTTAATAGTCGAGCTCTGGAGGAAGCTAATGTGAGTGTGTTTGTTTTACCCTGTTTTAATCGTGATTTAAGCGGAATTGTCCCTGAAATTTGAGGGTTGAATGAAGTTTTAAATCTAGATTTTCAAGCCCTTTGGAATCCGAACGTTTTATATACAAGGTGGAAGTGGTTTTTACCCCAAGTATCGAGAGAAGATACTTCTGATGCAAAAAGCGCTCTTAAAGGTATTGTACATTTTTGGTAACAGCTCAAAATCAGTGTCAACATTTTATGTGATTCAACATTATGCATGAACAAACAAACCTGTGAAAGTTTGAGCTCAATTGGTCATCGAGGTCACGAGAAAATAGTGAATAGAGACCTGAGGCCCTATGTGTTTTCTGTTTTTTCAAACCTCGAGTTTTTATCACGCGTGATAAAAACTATTGTTTTACAAATTTCTCAGAAACGACTCCATTTTAGGCAGAAATATTTGACCATTACTTACTTTAAATCATGTAAGTTATGTGTGAATCTGTGAACATTTGTTTCTCGATCTTAGTGTAGGCCTACAGGGCCTTCAACGTTGAAAATTGCAATTCAAACAAAAGATTGCAAATATCTTTGTCTAATGGAACACCTCCATCGTATGTATATTGATGGCCCATTAACAAAAACTATAGGTTCGGAGACAACGTAACTTAAAGGGGCACTATCGTCGTGATCACGGTGAGAACTCTCATCACCCAGTTACTGCACACGCGCGTGTATATAATAACTAGGTGAGAGTTCAAGTTTCCATGCCCAGCCACAAGCAGACTATGATCACGACGACAGTGCCCTTAAAGAGACCTTTTCTTAGACTGCATGCAACAGGAAACATCACCGAGTCTAGTAATAATGGTTGACTCAACTTCACCAGTAAAACCCACCCATCGTGCACATTGATTCATTCCGCAGGTAAATAATGACACCCCTAACCCTAGCGGTGGGACTTTTGTCAGAGACCAAGAGGGCAAACTCACGGGGCAGCTTCTCGAGGAGCCTGCCATCCTAGGGGTCGTAAGCAAGGCACCTCTCCCAGGCGTCCAGGAGATCATAGCGTCCGTCCTGAAGCAGTGGCGCTACTATGCCTCGATGGGCTTCACGACCGTCACCGACCTGGCGTACACACCCAACCCAAACTTTGATGAGTTTTTGAAGATTGTATCTGATGACAAGAAAACAATATGTCCAATTCGTCTCGGTGAGAATTTTGAAGATCGATTGTAACAAGAATTTATAAAAATGTCCCTTTTGATAAACCAGACCTGGTCATGACGTCACAACACCGCATGAACTTTGTTACTTTTTTAGGCAAATTTTCTTTGTTCAACCCCCAAACACCTAAAATTTACGTCAGTTTCCCTTGTGGTTTGTTATTTGATATTTGAAAAGAAGTACAAGGTGATCCCTCGCTGTTGCTTACAAGGTTGTATCGTAAACTTGCATATGATCCCTGGCTATAACGGCAGTTACAGGTTGAATGGATTCTGACTGGCCCCGAACAATAGACAAAAACTAGAAAGCTCGACAGTTGGTAGATAGAGCGCCGGCACGTTAATCTGGAGGTCGCAGGTTCAAGTCCCGCTCTAATAATTTTTTCTACTTGGTGTATTTCGTTGCGTCGGTGCAGCAACGTCGTATCTCGGCGCCCAGGCCTATAAGTATATTTTTGTGCGTCCGGGTTAATCTAATTGACGAGATACGACGTCATGACACTTTAAAACTTGTGTGTAGCGATGCTATTTTATGAGTTATGACGTTATTGATTTACAATGTGAAAATACTAAAATATCATTTAATAACAATACTTCAAACCTGTATTATTCCTTCGAAAATGTATAAAAACTATCATGTGACTTATGTCATCATGTTAAAAATGTCAGGTGACCATTAAAAATCTTAAGAACTTAGATTTAATCAAAAGTTAGTAGTTACCATTTGGATCTGATGATTTACATTGACACAAGTTTGAACCGAGTGAGACATAAAACAACCAAGAAAATGTCGTACTTTTATTGCTTTCAAATTCTTTGTAAATGTTTTTTTTGTATAGCACTATACCAGCTCACACACGCTGTGGAAGACTGTCACCTGTCTTCAGGGACCAAGTCCAGTTTGGCACCTCCACCACCATCCTGCTGCCCGAGGTTTAGCTCTTACTGCGTACAAGCCGACAAGATGCGCATGGCCGGTGCCGAACTGACCACCACCAGCATTGGCAACCACAGCGACAAGCTCTGGGAGGCCGGCGTGAAGATCATCGCTGATGGCTCCCCGCACAGCGGCACCGCAGCAGTCCGGGAGCCATACCTGAACACTCCACTGACTGAAACCCTTGGCTTTCCCTCGGCACCGGGGTACGGCTTTCTAAACTACGACAAGAAGGCTATGCTGGACACAATCAAGAGGTACCACCTACAAGGAAAGCAACTTGCAATTCACTGCCATGGGGAACGAGCTGCCGAACAGGTCCTGAAAAGTTACGAGGAGGTAAAGTCTTCACTCATTTTGTAATAATTGTACAACACATAATAGTAGGAGACCAGCTTGTAGGTCCCGTGACCAAATTCTGGGAACAAAGGTTTGAAAGTGTTTTTGTGTTCCCTGGAGAATACCAAACAATTTTGATTTGGGCTGCTCCCTTAAAAATGTCTTTAAAAATTTCAAAATGGAATAACACGCTATACACATCATTGCATATGCAATGATCGTATGCATTGATGTGTCATAGCGTGTGTTATCCCATTTTGAAATTTCAAGGTTATGGCAACCACTTTTACTTTTAAAAGTTGCTTAGTTGAATTTGCCATGTCAGAAAACATATTGTTAGACACCGGATGTTGGTGAACTTGATTTGTTTGCTTTTTGATTTTTTTTGTGCAGGTCCTAGCCAATGACCCATGTACTAGCCGCCACCGCATGGAGCATCTCGGCCTCATGACCCCAGAACAGATTGGCCGAGCTGGCAAGATCAAACTTGGCCTGTCATTCTTTGTGGACCACCTTCGCTTCTACGGGTTGACCTACAAGACAGATATCTTCGGCGACAGAGTCAACCGGTGGGCTCCACTGTCTGAAGCAACAAAGAGTGATGTTGTTTGGACTATTCACCAGGTATAACCCACCACAAGACTCAACCTGACCAATCCTACCTATAAACCTGCCCAGTGTCCAACATCAAATCTAATTCCCCTCAAGCAAACCCACCTCCCACTACACAACCCACTCTCCCCATTACAACCCAACCCAGCCCAACCTTACCCACTGAACCAAGCCAACCTACTCTCCCCATTGCAACCCAACCCAGCCCAACCTTACCCAATGAACCAAGCCAACCTACTCTCCCCATTGCAACCCAACCTTACCCACTGAACCAAGCCAACTCCCCATGGCAACCCAACCCAGCCCAGCCTAATTAACCAATGGACCACGCCAACCTACTCATCTCCGCATTGCATGCATTGCAACCCAACCCAGCCCAACCCTTCCCAATGAACCAAGCAGAGACCAGCCCCCTCAACCCAGTTAACCCAACTTAACCCATCTCAGTTGACAAAGTTTTGTATTCACTGTGCTCTCTCCCCCACAAGGACCACCCAACATTTCCTGGCCAAGCCACCCCCTTCTCCAATATGAAGACGGCCATAACTCGCTGCACTAGGGACGACCCCAACACGCCTTACGGCCCAGAGTACCGCGTGTCCATCCACGAGGCTCTCAAGGCCTACACCGTCAACGCGGCCTGGCAGCTCCACCTCGAGAAAGATGTGGGTAGCATCACGGTCGGCAAAAAGGCCGACCTGGTGGTGCTGTCGGAGAACCCGTACAACGTGGAACCAGTCGACTTGGAGAGGATTCAAGTAATTGAGACATTTCTCAACGGCCGCCGCAATAGCTTTGCCGAGTTCCAAAAAATCCACAAGACTGACTTCGAAAGTCTGGTGCGTTGCCAGGACAAACCATAAACGGAAGCCATGAGCAAACAGGATAACAAGTCGAGGAAAGCCGTTTCCAACCAAAATAACGGCATTATAACAGTTTAGCCGAATATAACAACTAGTACTTGTGAACTATTTGCAATTGGTATAAACAGTTACATAGTTTCGGGGTTGGTATCAAATGAAATGATATCCACCGTGAAATGCAAGTATACCCTCGGGATTGTGACTGAATTAGGCAAAAAAAAAAAAAAAAAAAAAAAAAAACCCACAAAAACACACACACACAAAACATGTTTAGCGCCTTGCCTATTTTCAAAAATAGCCGCACGACACATTTTTCAAGACAACCAGCTGGGCTATTTTTCTGTTTTTTTTTTTGTGTGCTAGAGAAAAAAAATACGATCTTAACATTTTAAAATTTATTTTTTTCCCGAGATCGTTAAAATCTACCCTTAAAAAAGGGGGGAAAATTAATTTTCAGACGAAGTGAGTGAACTGGCACCATAACAGTTTATTTGATGGTTACGGTTGGGTTTAGGGTTAGAGTTAGCAAGATTTGTTATTGCCTAAGTATCATGCTATGTAGCAGCTTCCTATGCAAAGCTGTCTTTCAAGAACACACTTGTTTATGTTGTTGCTATGTTTAAACATTATCTTTTGTTTTAGTGACCTGCTACATATCACCAAGCCAATTAAGGACAGACAAGAAGCAACATATTGTAAAAGCCTCTCTGCTTTTTAATACATGTGATAAAAAATATTCTGTCTGTTTATATGTAATTTCACCAGTTATATTCACACTGACATAACAAAATATACTGTGGGTTATACAAGTAGTTATAATTTTTAAGGTACTGCACCTGAAAAGCAAAGTGGTTTTTTCGTTATCACGGAAAACAAAGGCACTGGACACGTTTGGTAATTACTCAAAACAAATATTAGCTTAAAGACACTGGACACCTTTGGTAATTGTCAAAGACCAGTCTTCGCTCACTTGGTGTATCCCAACATTTTTTTTATGCACAAAATAACAAACCTGTGAAAACCTGAACTCAATTGGTCGTCGAAGTTGCGAGATAATAATAATAGAAGAGAAAACACCCTTGTTTGATTTCGAGACCTCACGCGTGCAGGTCTCAAAATCAGTTCAATATTTTGCTGAGAAATAACTTCTTTCTCAAAAACTACGTTACTTCAGAGGGAGCCGTTTCTCACAATGTTTTATACTATCAACAGCTCCCCATTGCTCGTTACTAAGTAAAAATGCCAACAATTATTTTGAGTAATTACCAATAGTGTCCAGTGCCTTTAAAAACTTACTTGGTAACTAGCAACGGAGAGCTGTTGATAGTATAAAACATTGTGGGAAACAACTCCATCTGAAGTAACGCAGTTGTGTGTGGCAAAGTTTATGGCAATCTTTTCAAAATTGGTAGACCTATTGACCTTTATGGAAGCAACATATTTGTGGAGTCGTAGATTGATGACGTCATCATGTGTCACGTGGTGAGGCCTTAAAGGTGCACTTTTTGAAGCCGAGTATCTACCAAACCAAACAGCCGACTGAGTTTGAACTTGGTGTTTTATTAGACAACGACCATGGCTAGTGACATTTGAAGTGACGTCATGATGACGTCATCATATTATTTTTTTTACAATTTTTCATTAAATCAAAGTTTAGAATTTGGAAAAAAATCTTAACTCCTGAACCAGACATTGTTTTTTTGTAATCTATACATCATCAGGAAGATATTCCAAAACTTAATAGATTTTACACAGAGTGTGACCCCATTTGACCCAGTCTTCCGGTTGAAACCGGAAGTTGAAGTCGTAAAGGAAAAAACGTAACTCCCGAACCATACATTGAGTGTTTAAAATCTATTGGCCTACGTTATCAGAAAGGTCTTTAAAACCAAATTGAACGCTAGAAAAGAATGTGACCCCCATGTAATATTACATCAAATGTTTTTGAGAGATTGGAACAAAATCCATAGAGTTAAACGTAATCTATGGGGGGGGGGGGGGACAAAAGTGTCGTTTCCGTTCGTCGCGCGATCGAAAAAGCTCCTTAGGACGAAAGTCCTGTAAAGACAACAACGCCCTCTAGTGACACGGTTTTTTGTGTATTTATGTAAACAATTTGGTCTCCTTGACTTGGTTCCAAGACCATGGTGTTTGCACGTTCGGATTTACACTGTACACGAATGTATTGAATAAACATAGAACTTCAACTATGACGGACTCAATAAAACACATTTCAAGCCATCTGGAAACCCTCTCGCAAAGACATAATTGATTACGGCCAGGTGTGGCTATATAGCCAAGTCCGACAGATAAGTTTATGACCCCTTTGTCATTGATGGCATGTTTTTTTTTAGTCAAAGGATCAACCCAGGGTAATTTCCATTTTTCTATCCTATTTGGCTAGGTCTCAAGAGGGAATGTGAAAATGTTGAAAAAAAATTTGGCGGAGCAAACAAAATTAGTTTGTAGACTCCTGATAACACTACCATGGCTTCACGGTGGGTTTTAATGTTCGACTAAGTTGTATCTCCTCAACCAGGCAATAGGTATTGACACATATAAAGGGCCTATATCATTCGAGAAATCTTCATAAATCCATCTAAAGATGCCATAACGCTTTGTCTCCTCACTTGTAATTCAACAACTTTACACAATATTCCTAGCTCCTATATCGACTGTCGATTTTTCAACAGTTTGTCATCATAACTGTTTGTGCTTACAAATATTTATATCAAATGCTTGTTTACCGAACACCTAGTTTTTGTGATTGTACAAAAACTGAATCTCTAGTTTTTGTTCTGTTTTTTTTTTTTTTTTTTTTTTTCTTCTTCATCTTCTTCTTCCGTGGAACTCTTCTCGGCAACATAACTCAAGATTGAAACTGAATTGAACCTTGAAACTCATCAGACAATTGAACCACAATATGAAGACGGCACAGTTTTCATTACGTCACGATGACGTCATCAGGTGTCAAATTACAAGGTTTTTAAAGTTGAAAAGTGACCATTTGCTATGTGCTGTATTTCAATGAATTTAAAAGCTATGATGTTCATAATTGGGTATCTGATAGTTCAAGACTGGGGCAACATTTCAAAAGTTAACGTCAAAATCTTATGACCTTTAGTTCCGGTCGTACCGGAAAGTCAAAGTCTGCCTTTGTTTTTGTTTTCATTTTTCGGGCATAACTCAAGATTGAAACTGAATTGAACCTTAAAACTCATCAGGCAATTGTACCTCGATATGAAGACAACACATTTGTCATGACGTCACGTTGACGTCATCGTGTGTTGAATTACAAGATTTTTAAAATTGAAAATTGACCATTTGCTTATTGCTGTAGTTTCGGCAATCTTTATACTACGATGTTCATAATTGGGCATCTTTTAGTTGAAGAATGGGGCAACATTTCAAAAGTTAACTACAAAATTGTATGACCTTTACTTCCGGGTCGTTACCCTGGGTCGAAGTCTACCTTCGGGTTTTTTTCCTTCAAAAATCTGTTTTTTGCCTTTTTTACAGCATAACTCAAGATTGAAAGTGAATTGAACATTGAAACTTGTCAGACAATTGAACCTCGGTATTAAGACGACACAGACTTGATGATGTCATGATGACGTCATCAGGTATCAAATTACACTAATTCAAAGTTTAATATTTGTAAAAAATCATAACTCCTGAACCACATGTAGGATTTTTACAATCTTGAAGTTTTTCTCATTATTTTTTATTTTGGATGTTATGACGTCGTCGATGACGTCATCGCCCCGAAAAAGTTGCGGTTTCGTCTATACACTAAGGTCTAAGTGCATGATAAAATTCAAGTCTCTAGGAGTTATACTTTTTGCGAAAATTGCGAGAGAAGGATCTCAGATAAAGTGGGAAAAAAAAAACAGAACAGTAACAATAGGTTTTCGGGCGGAATGCCCGAACACCTAAAAATCATTCGTATTTAAGTTTTCTCATTCTTTTCTGGGGGCAATGAGTTACATCCAGAAAAAGGAATATTGTGCTGCCGAAGTGTTCCTTTGATACAAGTGCGGTTGCCTCCAAGTGGCAAGTAGCCTGTAAAGATTGCCCTGTGTGACGTACAAGGCATTTACGCTCACACCACAACAAACATTTCACGACTTGTTCACAAGTCTTCAGTTTAGCTAGCGGTAACCATACGGTTAAGAGAAACGTGAAATATTAACCCGGGAAGTGCAACAAGCAAGCAAGGCATGGGAATTTTTACAATGAAAAGAAATACAAAATCAAGGGCCAAATCTCATAGAGCTGCTTGAGCACAAAAGAGTAGCTCAGCACAACAAAAATTA
Organism: Pycnopodia helianthoides; assembly: GCA_032158295.1. Classification (NCBI taxonomy): domain Eukaryota; kingdom Metazoa; phylum Echinodermata; class Asteroidea; order Forcipulatida; family Asteriidae; genus Pycnopodia; species Pycnopodia helianthoides. The sequence continues at coordinate 15,041,182 of CM063253.1, read as the reverse complement.
TGATTACCAGAATAAGGTTAGCAGCCAAACTACCATTTCCCATGTACAATTTGTGACTGGTATTCTGCTAATTGCTGCTTAGCAGACACTTGTTAAGCATTATTTTCTGCTTCAACAGTTCTGAATTTGGGTCCTGGTTGTTTGCTTGATCCAAATACAAAATCCAGGTCTATTTGTAACTTCTGGGAAAGTGCCCACATCACGTTCCCTACATTCTATCGGGGGGGGGGGGGGTAGTACTACCAAGCGGTACCAGTCTCGACCTTGTTGTTTTCCTGAAATACAAAACCAAGTTCCGTTTGCAATTTATGGGATAGTGTTGTGGAAATGCATGAAGTACCACAACCATCCGGTACTAGACTCGACCATTTTATTTTCATTGCGAAAACAGGGTTGATGTGAAAGCCCACTCGTGTTTTTTTGTGTGATAGCAATAGCTTGCTCAGGAAACCCAAGCAGTTTAGTTTCCTCTTCGGTTTGATGTTCTTTATTCATGATTAGAGGGGGGTGGGGGCTCTATTTGAACTAATCAATGATTGATCGGTGAAACTATTATGCTCTGTTTTATGATTATTTGGAAGGCTAGCGAAACATCTGTTCTAGAATGTGGAAAAATCGTGAATTAAATTGAACTTTTTTTGCGAGGGCATGGTCGTTGAGGATCAGTTCACAGGATCAACGAGAGAGCGTTTGATGTCAATGAATGTTTATTCTGCCAATAAACCAAAACTTTTCTGCATAAAGGTCGATAATAGTACTAGACGTACAGTGTTTGTAAACAACAAACACACAGGTGTTCGTGAGTGATGTCAGATTGTGTTTGAATGAAATGGGGACGACATTTAACATAGCAATTAAATGTCAGGCAACAAGCGTCTTGACATAAGGCTAGCTTCCACTCCGTTGCACTGGAATCAGTCGCGAGTAGTATGCCACATGCCACGTAAGGTATTGGATCGAGATTTTGATATTTTAATGGCCAATTTCACTTAGAAATATATCTCAGGTCGTATGGGGTCACCCTTTGAATGTGATTTGTACAATTCGGCCGGAGCTTTTTTATGGTGCAAGTACCTTACATGTAGCATTTATGGTTCTCCGATTATGATTGTTTTTAATATTAAACGTTGTTTAATTGTTATGACGTCATCGATGACGTCAACGCACCAAAATAATTTGGGTGTCATATACATACTACAATCTATATACATAGTAAGTTTCAAGACAATACCCTTCTTGGTTTATGAGAAATGAACGTTTGAAATCTGAATTTTGAACTTCCGGTTTCAACCGGAAGCAAAGGTCATATGGTGTCTTATTGTGTATGTGATTTGCATGATCTGGCAAGAGATTTTTTATTGTGCAAATATCTTACATGTAGCATTTGTGATTCTCCAATAATGATTTTTCTAAATATTAAACAGTGATTTATTGTTATGACGTCATCGATGACATCATCAAACCGAATTTTACACATACATATTTAAACACAAAGGTCTAAGTATTTGTGAAGTTTTAAGTCTAAAACGTTTATGGTTCATGAGATATGACGAGTTTTCTTTATGTAAGAAAATTCAACTTCCGGTTTTGAGCGGAAGTAAAGGTCACATGGGGTCGTACCTACTGAAAGATTTGTAGAACTGTTCAAGGGCCTTCAGATGGTACAATGATTAAAGGTGTATCATATTTGGTTCATAGGATACAACGTTTCCGCCAAAAAACCTTAAACGTCCGTTTTCGACCGGAAGTAAAGGTCACATGGGGTCACATTCTGTGTTAGAGTTGTAAACGAAATGTTGAACTTTCATATGAAGCAAAGATCATGTATTTATCATTTATGGTTCTCTAGATATGACGATTTACAGTTTTTCTCATTATTTTTTATTTTGGATGTTATGACGTCATCGATGACGTCATCGCCCCGAAAAAGTTGCGGTTTCGTCTATACACTAAGGTCTAAGTGCATGATAAGTTTCAAGTCTCTAGGAGTTATACTTTTTGCGAAAATTGCGAGAGAAGGATCTCAGATAAAGTGGGAAAAAAACAGAACAGTAACTAGAAATTCAGTTTTTGTCAATTACAAAAACAAGGTGTTCGTGAGTAATTTCATCAAAGTTGTGATTGATTGAATTGGTGACAAAATGTTACCTTATCAATCCAATTTCTGGTTCAGGAGTTATATTCATTCAATATAAAACTTCAACTGCCGGTTTGAACCAGAAGTCAATGTCATATGAGATCATACTCTTTGTATCGTTTCTTAAGTTGTTACATATCATCCCAACGATGTTTAGATTGTAAAAATCCAATACGTGGTTCAGAAGTTATGAATTTTTATAACATGACATTTCAACTTCCGGTTTTTACCGGAAGTCAAGGTCAAACCGGTCACATTTTGAATAGAGCGTGTCAATTTATTTATGACCTTTCAGATGATATATGGATTGAAAAAATCCAATGCCTGTTTCAGGAGTTATGAATTTTTCAAAATTTAAACATCAATTTCCGGTTTAGACCGGAAGCCAAGGTTAAAAAGGGTCACATTTTGTGTAGCGCGTGATTAGTTTATGAAGACCTTTTAGATGATGGATGGATTGTAAACATCTAATATGTGGTTTAGAACTTTTGATTTTTTCAAATATAAAGTTTCAACTTCCGTTTTGAACTGGAAGGCAATGTCAAATGAGGTCACACTTGGTAGCGTTGATGGAGTCTTCTGAGTCCTTTCTTATGACTTATAGATGATAAAAATAAAACATGTGGTTCAGGATTTGTAATTAATGAAACATTAAATATCAATTTTCGACTTTAACCGGAAGTCAAGGTCAAACAGGGTCGCATATTGTGTAGCACGTGATAAGTCTAACAAGACCTTTCAGATGATGTTTGAATTGTTAAAATCCAACGTGTGGTTCAGGAGTTAAGAATTTTTCAAATAATTAGATGGATGATCCGTGGGGTGCAATATGAGCTCTAACACTGACGGATGCGAAATGTATTCCAGCATGGTCCGCACAGCACAATACATTTACGTGCAAAATAATCACACATGCATTTAACATAGAACGTCAATGAAACTGCACGTGTCTGTGCACGTGTAGAGGAGGTTGACCCCAATTGACCGTCTTATTGACGGCCAACTGTTACGTGAGATATGTGTGGCTGTACAGGTACAGCCTATGTTTACGTGTGTTCTTTCACCATCGCGCGTCGTCAATGCGGGTTAACTTAAACGTGCGCGTTTTTCGACCAGATGTAAAAATCAAAATGTTGTTATTTCTGTGCAACAGTTTGAGCAGGCTTAACGTTCTACAACCTAATACAAAAAAATCCGTAATGAAAACTGTGCCGTCTTCATATTGTGGTTCAATTGTCTGATGAGTTTCAAGGTTCAATTCAGTTTCAATCTTGAGTTATGTTGCCGAGAAGAGTTCCACGGAAGAAGAAGATGAAGAAGAAGAAAAAAAAAAAAACTTGATTGATAGAAGCAACTATCAATAAATAAATAGCAATAGCTACAAAAAGATGTTTACAGTATGAGCTGTCTTCTAGAACAATCAGGATTTCATTTTAATAACAATTTGTTGAGGTTTGATTGGAAGTTATTTGGTCTTTCTGAAAGGTTGAAACTCCCTTACGAAGTGGCTGCTACATGAACTACATGAATAGACTACCATTAAAGTGTTCTCTTCAATGTACGCTACACGTGGTTGTTCCAATTCCATGCTTGGGGGCGCTATTCACACTTAGCGGAGGTCGTATTGTGTTACTAGCTCTCATTTGTTCTAATCAAGTTGGTTAATTCAAGCCATAATAGGGCGCGACAATCGATCGTTGGCGTCTTGGGCCAAGATTAATACCTACAGTACATGTACAGTGTATACAAATGTGGAGTCTCACGTGCATTGTAGATTTAGCGTGTATGGATTATCCGATGAGGTGCAATATATGTTGTAACACCGATGGATGCGAAAGCTCTTACACGTTATGTGTACAATGCGTGTTCAATGAAAGTGGTGGGGGGGGGTACGAGTAGGACGGTGCGCTTCATTTTTTAGTTTTGACTAGATGCATCAGATTATAATGTTGTTATCTCTGTGCAAAAGTTTAAGAGGGGTTGCTGTTCTCCAATCTGATACAAAAATTATGCTGAAGTGATCAAGAGTTTTAAAGATTTGAATAAAATAAGATAATCTAAAATTTTCAACTCGCGTTATAATCAGAAGTAAGTTAAAATATTGTACGGGTTCTGTGAAGCATTTGTCCAACTTTTAACGATCTATCCGATGATGTGTAGATTGTCAAAATCCGAATCATAGTTTTTGAGTTATGATTTTTACAAATATTAAACTTTGATCTAACGTAATTCAATGCCCGATGACGTCATCATGACATAATTAAGTATGTGTTGTCTTGATATTGAGGTTCAACTATCTGTTGAGTTTCAACATTCAATTCAATCTCAATCTTGAGTTATTCCGTAGATAAGCTCGAAAGTTGTTTTTTGACGAAAAAAAACGAAGGTGAACTTCGACCCAGGGTAACGACCCGGAAGCTTAGGTCGTACGATTTTGGCGTTAACTTTTCAAATGTTGCCCCAACCTTGGTCTATCAGATGCAAAAACTTTGAACATCATAGCTTTTATATTCGCTGAGATACAGCAAAAAGCAAAAGGTCATTTTCAATTTTAAAAACCCTGTAATTCAACACCTGATGACGTCATCATGACGTAATGACAACTGTGCCGTCCTCTTATTGAGGTTCAATTGTCTGATGAGTTTCAAGGTTCAATTCAGTTTCAATATTGAGTTATTATCCAGAGAAGAGTTGCGTGGAAGAAGGAGAAGAAAAAGAAAAAACAGAACAATAACTAGGAATTCAGTTTTTGTCAATTACAAAAACAAGGTGTTCGTGAGTAATTTCATTAAAGTTGTGATTGATTGAATTGGTGACAAAATTTTACCTTATCAATCCAATTTCTGGTTCAGGAGTTATATTCATTCAATATAAAACTTCAACTGCCGGTTTGAACCAGAAGTCAAAGTCATATGAGATCATACTTTGTGTATCGTTTCTTAAGTTGTTACATATCATCCCAACGATGTTTCGATTGTAAAAATCCAATACGTGGTTCAGAAGTTATGAATTTTTATAACATGACATTTCAACTTGCGGTTTTTACCGGAAGTCAAGGTCAAACCGGTCACATTTTGAATAGTGCGTGTCAATTTCTTTATGACCTTTCAGATGATATATGGATTGAAAAAATCCAATGCCTGTTTCAGGAGTTAGGAATTTTTCAAAATTTAAACATCAATTTCCGATTTAGACCGGAAGTCGAGGTTAAAAAGGGTCACATTTTGTGTAGCGCGTGATTAGTTTATGAAGACCTTTTAGATGATGGATGGATTGTAAACATCTAATATGTGGTTCAGAACTTTTGATTTTTTCAAATATAAAGTTTCAACTTCCGTTTTGAACCGGAAGGCAATGTCAAATGAGGTCACACTTGGTAGCGTTGATGGAGTCTTCTGAGTCCTTTCTTATGACTTATAGATGATAAAAATAAAACATGTGGTTCAGGATTTGTAATTAATGAAACATTAAATATCAATTTCCGACTTTAACTGGAAGTCAAGGTCAAACAGGGTCGCATATTGTGTAGCACGTGATAAGTCTAACAAGACCTTTCAGATGATGTTTGAATTGTTAAAATCCAACGTGTGGTTCAGGAGTTAAGAATTTTTCAAATAATTAGATGGATGATCCGCTGGGGTGCAATATGAGCTCTAACACCGACGGATGCGGAATGTATTCCAGCATGGTCCCCACAGCACAATACATTTATGTGCAAAATAATCACACATGCATTTAACATAGAGCGTCAATGAAACTGCACGTGTCAGTGCACGTGTAGAGGAGGTTGTCCCTAATTGACTGTCTTATTGACGGTCAACTGTTACGTGAGATGTATGTGTGGCTGTACAGGTACAGCCTATGTTTACGTGTGTTCTTTCACCATCACGCGTCGTCAATGCGGGTTAGCTTAAACGTGCGCGTTTTTCGACCAGATGTAAAAATCAAAATGTTGTTATCTCTGTGCAAAAGTTTAAGAGGGGTTGCTGTTCTCCAATCTGATACAAAAATTATGCTGAAGTGATCAAGAGTTTTAAAGATTTGAATAAAATAAGATAATCTAAAATTTTCAACTCGCGTTATAATCAGAAGTAAGTTAAAATATTGTACGGGTTTTGTGAAGCATTTGTCCAACTTTTAACGATCTATCCGATGATGTGTAGATTGTCAAAATCCGAATCATAGTTTTTGAGTTATGATTTTTACAAATATTAAACTTTGATCTAACGTAATTCAATGCCCGATGACGTCATCATGACATAATTAAGTATGTGTTGTCTTGATATTGAGGTTCAACTATCTGTTGAGTTTCAACATTCAATTCAATCTCAATCTTGAGTTATTCCGTAGATAAGCTCGAAAGTTGTTTTTTGACGAAAAAAAACGAAGGTGAACTTCGACCCAGGGTAACGACCCGGAAGCTTAGGTCGTACGATTTTGGCGTTAACTTTTCAAATGTTGCCCCAACCTTGGTCTATCAGATGCAAAAACTTTGAACATCATAGCTTTTATATTCGCTGAGATACAGCAAAAAGCAAAAGGTCATTTTCAATTTTAAAAACCCTGTAATTCAACACCTGATGACGTCATCATGACGTAATGACAACTGTGCCGTCCTCTTATTGAGGTTCAATTGTCTGATGAGTTTCAAGGTTCAATTCAGTTTCAATATTGAGTTATTATCCAGAGAAGAGTTGCGTGGAAGAAGGAGAAGAAAAAGAAACTAGACATTGAGTTTTTGTCTACTACAAAAACAAGGTGTTCGTGGTGAGCGATTGATTGAATATGTAACGACATTTAACCTTATCAATCCAATGCCTGGTTCAAGAGTTATGAATTTTTCAAAACGTATACATCAACTTCCGGTTTGGACCGGAGGTCAAGGTTAAGTAGGGTCACATTTTGTGTAGCGCGGGATTAGTTTATGAAGACCTTTTAGTTGATATGTGGTTCAGAAGTTATGATCTTTTCAACAATAAAATTTCAACTTCCGGTTTTTACCGGAAGTCAAGGTCAAACCGGTCACATTTTGAGTAGTGCGTGTCAATTTAATTAATACCTTTCAGATGATGCATGGATTGTAAAAATCCAATATGTGGTTCAGGAGTTATGATTTTAAAATATTAACTTTCATTTTCCCATTTCCAAATGGGTTCACAATTTGCAAAGCGCGTGTTAAGTTTATTAAGACAATTCCGATAATGTAAAGACGATAACAATCCAAGTGTGGATTAGGAATTATTAACTTTTCAAATATTAAATTTCAACTTCCGGTTTGAGCCGGAAGTCCAGGTCAAATGGGGTCATAGTCTGTGTATCGTTTCTTAAGTTGTTACATATGTTCCCAATGATGTTTAGATTGTGAAAATCCAAAACGTGGTTCAGAAGTTAAAAATTTATTTAACATGAAAATTTCAACTCTCGGTTTTTACTGGAAGTCAAGGTCAGACGGGTCACATTTTGAATAGCGCGTGTCAATTTAATTAAGACCTTTCAGATGATGTATAGATTGTAAAAAATCCAAAGTGTGGTTCAGGAGTTAAGAATTTTGTTCAAATATTAGATGGATTGTCCGCTGGGGTGCAATATGAGTTCTAACACCGATGGATGCGGAATGTATTCCAGCATGGTTCCCACAGCAAAATAATCACACGTGCATTTAACATAGGACGTCAATGAAACTGCACGTGCGGTGCACGTGTACAGGAGGTTGACCCTAATTGACCGTCAATGACGGTCTACTGTTACATGGGATTTATGTGTGGCTGTACAGGTACGTGTTCTTTCACTATCGCGCGTCGTCAATGTGGGTCAACTTAAACGTGCGCCTTTTTCGACCAGATGTAAAAATAAAAATGTTGTTATCTCTGTGCAAAAGTTTGAGCAGGCTTAACGTTCTACAACCCAATACACACAAAACTCTAAAATGATTAGTAGTCTTTGAGATATGAATTTTTGAAATTTTCAACTTCCGGTTTGAACCGGAAGTCAAGGTCAAATGGGGTCAGACTGTGTGTAGCGATTGTTGAACTTTTCACGACCTGTCCGATGATTTGTAGATTGTAAAAATCCAGCATGTGGTTCAGGAGTTATGATTTTTTACAAATATTAAACTTTGATTTAGTGTAATTTGATACCTGATGACGTCATCATAACATCATCAAGCCTGTGTCGTCTTGATACTGAGGTTCAATTGTCTGACAAGTTTTAATGTTCAGTTCATTTTCAATCTTGAGTTATGCTGTAAAAAAGGCAAAAAACAGATTTTTGAAGGAAAAAACCCGAAGGCAAACTTCGACCCAGGGTAACGACCCGGAAGTGAAGATCATACGATTTTGTGGTTAACTTTTGAAATGTTGCCCCAGTCTTGAACTAAAAGATGCCAAAATATGAACACCGTAGTATAAAGATTGCCGAAACTACAGCAATAAGCAAATGGTCAATTTTCAATTTAAAAAATCTTGTAATTCAACACCCGATGACGTCATCGTGACGTCATGACAAATGTGTTGTCTTCATATCAAGGTACAATTGCCTGATGAGTTTTAAGGTTCAATTCAGTGTTAATCTTGAGTTATGCCCGAAAAATGAAAACAAAAACAAAGGCAGACTTTGACCTTCCGGTACGACCGGAACTAAAGGTCATAAGATTTTGACGTTAACTTTTGAAATGTTGCACCAGTCTTGAACTATCAGATGCCAAATTATGAACATCATAGCTTTTAAATTCATTGAAATACAGCACATAGCAAATGGTCACTTTTCAACTTTAAAACCTTGTAACTTGACACCTGATGACGTCATCGTGACGTAATGAAAACTGTGCCGTCTTCATAGTGTGGTTCAATTGTCTGATGAGTTTCAAGATTCAATTCAGTTTCAATCTTGAGTTATGTTGCCGATAAGAGTTCCACGGAAGAAGAAGATGAAGAAGAAAAAGAAAAAAAAACAACTAGAAATTCAGTTTTTGTCAATTACAAAAACAAGGTGTTCGTGAGTAATTTCATTAAAGTTGTGATTGATTGAATTGGTGACAAAATTTTACCTTATCAATCCAATTTCTGGTTCAGGAGTTATATTCATTCAATATAAAACTTCAACTGCCGGTTTGAACCAGAAGTCAATGTCATATGAGATCATACTCTTTGTATCGTTTCTTAAGTTGTTACATATCATCCCAACGATGTTTAGATTGTAAAAATCCAATACGTGGTTCAGAAGTTATGAATTAATATAACATGACATTTCAACTTCCGGTTTTTACCGGAAGTCAAGGACAAACCGGTCACATTTTGAATAGTGCGTGTCAATTTATTTATGACCTTTCAGATGATATATGGATTGAAAAAATCCAATGCCTGTTTCAGGAGTTATGAATTTTTCAAAATTAAAACATCAATTTCCGGTTTAGACCGGAAGTCAAGGTTAAAAAGGGTCACATTTGGTGTAGCGCGTGATTAGTTTATGAAGACCTTTTAGATGATGGATGGATTGTAAACATCTAATATGTGGTTCAGAACTTTTGATTTTTTCAAATATAAAGTTTCAACTTCCGTTTTGAACCGGAAGGCAATGTCAAATGAGGTCACACTTGGTAGCGTTGATGGAGTCTTCTGAGTCCTTTCTTATGACTTATAGATGATAAAAATAAAACATGTGGTTCAGGATTTGTAATTAATGAAACATTAAATATCAATTTTCGACTTTAACCGGAAGTCAAGGTCAAACAGGGTCGCATATTGTGTAGCACGTGATAAGTCTAACAAGACCTTTCAGATGATGTTTGAATTGTTAAAATCCAACGTGTGGTTCAGGAGTTAAGAATTTTTCAAATAATTAGATGGATGATCCGCTGGGGTGCAATATGAGCTCTAACACCGACGGATGCGGAATGTATTCCAGCATGGTCCGCACAGCACAATACATTTACGTGCAAAATAATCACACATGCATTTAACATAGAACGTCAATGAAACTGCACGTGTCAGTGCACGTGTAGAGGAGGTTGACCCTAATTGACCGTCTTATTGACGGTCAACTGTTACTTGAGATATGTGTGGCTGTACAGGTACAGCCTATGTTTACGTGTGTTCTTTCACCATCGCGCGTCGTCAATGCGGGTTAACTTAAACGTGCGCCTTTTTCGACCAGATGTAAAAATCAAAATGTAGTTATCCCTGTGCAACAGTTTGAGCAGGCTCAACGTTCTACAACCTAATACAAAAAAAATCTGTAAAATGATCAGTAGTTTTTGAGATATGAATTTTTGAAATTTTCAACTTCCGTTTTGAACCAGAGGTCAAGGTCAAATGGGGTCAAATTGTATGTAGCGTTTTTTGAACTTTCAACGACCTGTCCGATGTTTTATAGATTGTAAAAATCCTACATGTGGTTCAGGAGTTATGATTTTTTACAAATATTAAACTTTGAATTAGTGTAATTTGATACCTGATGACGTCATCATGACATCATCAAGTCTGTGTCGTCTTGATACCGAGGTTCAATTGTCTGACAAGTTTCAATGTTCAATTCACTTTTAATCTTGAGTTATGCTGTAAAAAGGCAAAAAACAGATTTTTGAAGGAAAAAAACCCGAAGGTAAACTTCGACCCAGGGTAACGACCCAGAAGTAAAGGTCATACGATTTTGGGGTTAACTTTTGAAATGTTGCCCCATTCTTCAACTAAAAGATGCCCAATTATGAACATCGTAGTATAAAGATTGCCGAAACTACAGCAATAAGCAAATGGTCAATTTTCAATTTTAAAAATCTTGTAATTCAACACCTGATGACGTCATCGTGACGTCATGTCAAATGTGTTGTCTTCATATCGATGTACAATTGCCTGATGAGTTTTTAGGTTCAATTCAGTTTCAATCTTGAGTTATGCCCGAAAAATGAAAACAAAAACAAAGGCAGACTTTGACTTTCCGGTACGACCGGAACTAAAGGTCATAAGATTTTGACGTTAACTTTTGAAATGTTGCCCCAGTCTTGAACTATCAGATGCCCAATTGTGAACATCATAGCTTTTAAATTCATTGAAATACAGCACATAGCAAATGGTCAATTTTCAACTTTAAAAACCTTGTAATTTGACACCTGATGACGTCATTGTGACGTAATGAAAACTGTGCCGTCTTCATATTGTGGTTCAATTGTCTGATGAGTTTCAAGGTTCAATTCGGTTTCAATCTTGAGTTATGTTGCCGAGAAGAGTTCCACGGAAGAAGAAGATGAAGAAGAAAAAAAAAATTAAGCTTGGTATACTTTACTAAATTGCTTGTATCATGTAATGACATAAACGATTGTATTAAAGGTCCAAGAATCAACCAATCTAAAACTATTGTCATTTGTATGTGTTTTTCTTTTGATGCATTTTAATTAAATAAACTTGATTGATAGAAGCAACTATCAATAAATAAATAGCAATAGCTACAAAAAGATGTTTACAGTATGAGCTGTCTTCTAGAACAATCAGGATTTCATTTTAATAACAATTTGTTGAGGTTTGATTGGAAGTTATTTGGTCTTTCTGAAAGGTTGAAACTCCCTTACGAAGTGGCTGCTACATGAACTACATGAATAGACTACCATTAAAGTGTTCTCTTCAATGTACGCTACACGTGGTTGTTCCAATTCCATGCTTGGGGGCGCTATTCACACTTAGCGGAGGTCGTATTGTGTTACTAGCTCTCATTTGTTCTAATCAAGTTGGTTAATTCAAGCCATAATAGGGCGCGACAATCGATCGTTGGCGTCTTGGGCCAAGATTAATACCTACAGTACATGTACAGTGTATACAAATGTGGAGTCTCACGTGCATTGTAGATTTAGCGTGTATGGATTATCCGATGAGGTGCAATATATGTTGTAACACCGATGGATGCGAAAGCTCTTACACGTTATGTGTACAATGCGTGTTCAATGAAAGTGGTGGGGGGGGGTACGAGTAGGACGGTGCGCTTCATTTTTTAGTTTTGACTAGATGCATCAGATTATAATGTTGTTATCTCTGTGCAAAAGTTTAAGAGGGGTTGCTGTTCTCCAATCTGATACAAAAATTATGCTGAAGTGATCAAGAGTTTTAAAGATTTGAATAAAATAAGATAATCTAAAATTTTCAACTCGCGTTATAATCAGAAGTAAGTTAAAATATTGTACGGGTTCTGTGAAGCATTTGTCCAACTTTTAACGATCTATCCGATGATGTGTAGATTGTCAAAATCCGAATCATAGTTTTTGAGTTATGATTTTTACAAATATTAAACTTTGATCTAACGTAATTCAATGCCCGATGACGTCATCATGACATAATTAAGTATGTGTTGTCTTGATATTGAGGTTCAACTATCTGTTGAGTTTCAACATTCAATTCAATCTCAATCTTGAGTTATTCCGTAGATAAGCTCGAAAGTTGTTTTTTGACGAAAAAAAACGAAGGTGAACTTCGACCCAGGGTAACGACCCGGAAGCTTAGGTCGTACGATTTTGGCGTTAACTTTTCAAATGTTGCCCCAACCTTGGTCTATCAGATGCAAAAACTTTGAACATCATAGCTTTTATATTTGCTGAGATACAGCAAAAAGCAAAAGGTCATTTTCAATTTTAAAAACCCTGTAATTCAACACCTGATGACGTCATCATGACGTAATGACAACTGTGCCGTCCTCTTATTGAGGTTCAATTGTCTGATGAGTTTCAAGGTTCAATTCAGTTTCAATATTGAGTTATTATCCAGAGAAGAGTTGCGTGGAAGAAGGAGAAGAAAAAGAACTAGAAATTCAGTTTTTGTCAATTACAAAAACAAGGTGTTCGTGAGTAATTTCATCAAAGTTGTGATTGATTGAATTGATGACAAAATGTTACCTTATCAATCCAATTTCTGGTTCAGGAGTTATATTCATTCAATATAAAACTTCAACTGCCGGTTTGAACCAGAAGTCAATGTCATATGAGATCATACTCTTTGTATCGTTTCTTAAGTTGTTACATATCATCCCAACGATGTTTAGATTGTAAAAATCCAATACGTGGTTCAGAAGTTATGAATTTTTATAACATGACATTTCAACTTCCGGTTTTTACCGGAAGTCAAGGTCAAACCGGTCACATTTTGAATAGAGCGTGTCAATTTATTTATGACCTTTCAGATGATATATGGATTGAAAAAATCCAATGCCTGTTTCAGGAGTTATGAATTTTTCAAAATTTAAACATCAATTTCCGGTTTAGACCGGAAGCCAAGGTTAAAAAGGGTCACATTTTGTGTAGCGCGTGATTAGTTTATGAAGACCTTTTAGATGATGGATGGATTGTAAACATCTAATATGTGGTTCAGAACTTTTGATTTTTTCAAATATAAAGTTTCAACTTCCGTTTTGAACTGGAAGGCAATGTCAAATGAGGTCACACTTGGTAGCGTTGATGGAGTCTTCTGAGTCCTTTCTTATGACTTATAGATGATAAAAATAAAACATGTGGTTCAGGATTTGTAATTAATGAAACATTAAATATCAATTTTCGACTTTAACCGGAAGTCAAGGTCAAACAGGGTCGCATATTGTGTAGCACGTGATAAGTCTAACAAGACCTTTCAGATGATGTTTGAATTGTTAAAATCCAACGTGTGGTTCAGGAGTTAAGAATTTTTCAAATAATTAGATGGATGATCCGCTGGGGTGCAATATGAGCTCTAACACTGACGGATGCGAAATGTATTCCAGCATGGTCCGCACAGCACAATACATTTACGTGCAAAATAATCACACATGCATTTAACATAGAACGTCAATGAAACTGCACGTGTCTGTGCACGTGTAGAGGAGGTTGACCCTAATTGACCGTCTTATTGACGGCCAACTGTTACGTGAGATATGTGTGGCTGTACAGGTACAGCCTATGTTTACGTGTGTTCTTTCACCATCGCGCGTCGTCAATGCGGGTTAACTTAAACGTGCGCGTTTTTCGACCAGATGTAAAAATCAAAATGTTGTTATTTCTGTGCAACAGTTTGAGCAGGCTTAACGTTCTACAACCTAATACAAAAAAATCCGTAATGAAAACTGTGCCGTCTTCATATTGTGGTTCAATTGTCTGATGAGTTTCAAGGTTCAATTCAGTTTCAATCTTGAGTTATGTTGCCGAGAAGAGTTCCACGGAAGAAGAAGATGAAGAAGAAGAAGAAAAAAAAAACTTGATTGATAGAAGCAACTATCAATAAATAAATAGCAATAGCTACAAAAAGATGTTTACAGTATGAGCTGTCTTCTAGAACAATCAGGATTTCATTTTAATAACAATTTGTTGAGGTTTGATTGGAAGTTATTTGGTCTTTCTGAAAGGTTGAAACTCCCTTACGAAGTGGCTGCTACATGAACTACATGAATAGACTACCATTAAAGTGTTCTCTTCAATGTACGCTACACGTGGTTGTTCCAATTCCATGCTTGGGGGCGCTATTCACACTTAGCGGAGGTCGTATTGTGTTACTAGCTCTCATTTGTTCTAATCAAGTTGGTTAATTCAAGCCATAATAGGGCGCGACAATCGATCGTTGGCGTCTTGGGCCAAGATTAATACCTACAGTACATGTACAGTGTATACAAATGTGGAGTCTCACGTGCATTGTAGATTTAGCGTGTATGGATTATCCGATGAGGTGCAATATATGTTGTAACACCGATGGATGCGAAAGCTCTTACACGTTATGTGTACAATGCGTGTTCAATGAAAGTGGTGGGGGGGTACGAGTAGGACGGTGCGCTTCATTTTTTAGTTTTGACTAGATGCATCAGATTATAATGTTGTTATCTCTGTGCAAAAGTTTAAGAGGGGTTGCTGTTCTCCAATCTGATACAAAAATTATGCTGAAGTGATCAAGAGTTTTAAAGATTTGAATAAAATAAGATAATCTAAAATTTTCAACTCGCGTTATAATCAGAAGTAAGTTAAAATATTGTACGGGTTCTGTGAAGCATTTGTCCAACTTTTAACGATCTATCCGATGATGTGTAGATTGTCAAAATCCGAATCATAGTTTTTGAGTTATGATTTTTACAAATATTAAACTTTGATCTAACGTAATTCAATGCCCGATGACGTCATCATGACATAATTAAGTATGTGTTGTCTTGATATTGAGGTTCAACTATCTGTTGAGTTTCAACATTCAATTCAATCTCAATCTTGAGTTATTCCGTAGATAAGCTCGAAAGTTGTTTTTTGACGAAAAAAAACGAAGGTGAACTTCGACCCAGGGTAACGACCCGGAAGCTTAGGTCGTACGATTTTGGCGTTAACTTTTCAAATGTTGCCCCAACCTTGGTCTATCAGATGCAAAAACTTTGAACATCATAGCTTTTATATTCGCTGAGATACAGCAAAAAGCAAAAGGTCATTTTCAATTTTAAAAACCCTGTAATTCAACACCTGATGACGTCATCATGACGTAATGACAACTGTGCCGTCCTCTTATTGAGGTTCAATTGTCTGATGAGTTTCAAGGTTCAATTCAGTTTCAATATTGAGTTATTATCCAGAGAAGAGTTGCGTGGAAGAAGGAGAAGAAAAAGAAAAAACAGAACAATAACAAGAGGTGTTCGTGCTCATATTGCACGAACACCTAAAAAACAGAACAATAACAAGAGGTGTTCGTGCTCATATTGCACGAACACCTAAAAACAGAACAATAACAAGAGGTGTTCGTGCTCATATTGCACAAACACCTAACAAGAGGTGTTCGTGCTCATATTGCACGAACACCTAACAATAGGTTTTCGGGCGGAATGCCCGAACACCTAATAAAAATCTCGACGAAAACAACACCTGTAACGACAGTAGGTCGGAACAGCTAATAATAAAACCTCGATACTTTCTTACTTTAATCACTGTTCGATTTTGGTATTTAAGCGAAGTACGCAGTTGCTCGGCAGCAGTGGCATTTTGGTGACCTTTCCTGCTTCCACATTCATTCTGTTGCGGTGGCTGCACACATTGCTGAGTACTTTACACAATTTGATAGTGGTTCTCATTCAGTAAAATATCGTTTGAGCTGCAAACAGAAGAAACTCTTTGTACAAGCCCCAGAAGCTCGTGTCGTTGTAGTGTACATAACGTTCAAAAGTGTATTCATTGCAATTTGCTTCTAGCCTTCAACAAGACTAAGTAAAACGGGACGTTCAAAGTTAAGAGCGATATACGAACGCAAAGCACGGCATTAGCTTCTACTAAGAATGCCTCCAAAAAGAGAAAAGGCAGATTGTATTCTGTTCGGAGGGAGCATCCTCACGATGGACGAGGGCAACCAGGCCACAGCCGAAGCCGTGGCCATCGACGGGGAGAGGATTGTGGCCGTGGGGAAGGTGGAAGACGTCTTCTGCTTGAGGGGAGGTAGGACGGAGGTAATCTACCTCAACCAGCAGACCCTGATGCCTGGGTTCATTGAGCCGCACCAACACGCCATCCTGACCGCCCAGGCGAACAGCCATTACATCAACATAAGCGGTGTCAATTACAGGTATGTACAATGACAAGTACTTTAGAAACTAGTTGACAAAACAAACCCAGGAAAAACACTTTTAGAAATGAGATCATTTATATAAACTGTAACTTTTTATGTGACTCGTGCGAACTTTGCTTTTTTTGTGACGGTCAATTCGTCCAAATAGTGTCACTATTTCGTCTCGATATCCCATCGCGCGAACAAATTAAACGAACAGACTATTGTTTCACCCCTCTCCCTTCCTGTAGCCACTGATAGTCATAGAAACTAATTTAATTATAGAATTGGGAAATGCACCATTGAAAAGTTTTCGGTCCTTGATGGGATAGTTTTTACAGAAGCCCATCAGTGCCAGGTGATTATACCAGATAATATTTACACCCCAATTTAACGAAATGTATTCACTTTCGAAGAATATAATTATTCACCTGGCACTAACGGGCTTCCGTAAGTTTCCCATCACCGATGAGACTGCTATAATAATGAACTCTTAGATAATAATTGTAACTATAAACTTTTCATAAAGATAAAAAGAACTTGAAGAAATTCACGGGCACATAATAATATACCAAAGAACTTTTACTTGAGATTACTTAAAATGCACGATCAACATGTACATTTTACTGTTTCAAGGAGCTACCAGGATATTCATGTTGTGCTGGAGAAACAAATGAAGGATCTTGCTAGTGTTCAAGGGAGCGAGAAATGGGGTTTGTTTTTCGGTTGGGACCCAGAGCTCGTGCCCGACCTTCCGACGCTTAACGCCGCCTACCTGGACGCTACTTTCCCCACCGACGTTCCGATGGCGGTGGTTGGCCAGAGCGGTCATGTTGCGTGGGTTAATAGTCGAGCTCTGGAGGAAGCCAATGTGAGTGTGTTTGTTTTACCCTGTTTTAATCGTGATTTAAGCGGAATTGTCCCTGAAATTTGAGGGTTGAATGAAGTTTTAAATCTAGATTTTCAAGCCCTTTGGAATCCGAACGTTTTATATACAAGGTGGAAGTGGTTTTTACCCCAAGTATCGAGAGAAGATACTTCTGATGCAAAAAGCGCTCTTAAAGGTATTGTACATTTTTGGTAACAGCTCAAAATCAGTGTCAACATTTTATGTGATTCAACATTATGCATGAACAAACAAACCTGTGAAAGTTTGAGCTCAATTGGTCATCGAGGTCACGAGAAAATAGTGAATAGAGACCTGAGGCCCTATGTGTTTTCTGTTTTTTCAAACCTCGAGTTTTTATCACGCGTGATAAAAACTATTGTTTTACAAATTTCTCAGAAACGACTCCATTTTAGGCAGAAATATTTGACCATTACTTACTTTAAATCATGTAAGTTATGTGTGAATCTGTGAACATTTGTTTCTCGATCTTAGTGTAGGCCTACAGGGCCTTCAACGTTGAAAATTGCAATTCAAACAAAAGATTGCAAATATCTTTGTCTAATGGAACACCTCCATCGTATGTATATTGATGGCCCATTAACAAAAACTATAGGTTCGGAGACAACGTAACTTAAAGGGGCACTATCGTCGTGATCACGGTGAGAACTCTCATCACCCAGTTACTGCACACGCGCGTGTATATAATAACTAGGTGAGAGTTCAAGTTTCCATGCCCAGCCACAAGCAGACTATGATCACGACGACAGTGCCCTTAAAGAGACCTTTTCTTAGACTGCATGCAACAGGAAACATCACCGAGTCTAGTAATAATGGTTGACTCAACTTCACCAGTAAAACCCACCCATCGTGCACATTGATTCATTCCGCAGGTAAATAATGACACCCCTAACCCTAGCGGTGGGACTTTTGTCAGAGACCAAGAGGGCAAACTCACGGGGCAGCTTCTCGAGGAGCCTGCCATCCTAGGGGTCGTAAGCAAGGCACCTCTCCCAGGCGTCCAGGAGATCATAGCGTCCGTCCTGAAGCAGTGGCGCTACTATGCCTCGATGGGCTTCACGACCGTCACCGACCTGGCGTACACACCCAACCCAAACTTTGATGAGTTTTTGAAGATTGTATCTGATGACAAGAAAACAATATGTCCAATTCGTCTCGGTGAGAATTTTGAAGATCGATTGTAACAAGAATTTATAAAAATGTCCCTTTTGATAAACCAGACCTGGTCATGACGTCACAACACCGCATGAACTTTGTTACTTTTTTAGGCAAATTTTCTTTGTTCAACCCCCAAACACCTAAAATTTACGTCAGTTTCCCTTGTGGTTTGTTATTTGATATTTGAAAAGAAGTACAAGGTGATCCCTCGCTGTTGCTTACAAGGTTGTATCGTAAACTTGCATAGATCCCTGGCTATAACGGCAGTTACAGGTTGAATGGATTCTGACTGGCCCCGAACAATAGACAAAAACTAGAAAGCTCGACAGTTGGTAGATAGAGCGCCGGCACGTTAATCTGGAGGTCGCAGGTTCAAGTCCCGCTCTAATAATTTTTTCTACTTGGTGTATTTCGTTGCGTCGGTGCAGCAACGTCGTATCTCGGCGCCCAGGCCTATAAGTATATTTTTGTGCGTCCGGGTTAATCTAATTGACGAGATACGACGTCATGACACTTTAAAACTTGTGTGTAGCGATGCTATTTTATGAGTTATGACGTTATTGATTTACAATGTGAAAATACTAAAATATCATTTAATAACAATACTTCAAACCTGTATTATTCCTTCGAAAATGTATAAAACTATCATGTGACTTATGTCATCATGTTAAAAATGTCAGGTGACCATTAAAAATCTTAAGAACTTAGATTTAATCAAAAGTTAGTAGTTACCATTTGGATCTGATGATTTACATTGACACAAGTTTGAACCGAGTGAGACATAAAACAACCAAGAAAATGTCGTACTTTTATTGCTTTCAAATTCTTTGTAAATGTTTTTTTTGTATAGCACTATACCAGCTCACACACGCTGTGGAAGACTGTCACCTGTCTTCAGGGACCAAGTCCAGTTTGGCACCTCCACCACCATCCTGCTGCCCGAGGTTTAGCTCTTACTGCGTACAAGCCGACAAGATGCGCATGGCCGGTGCCGAACTGACCACCACCAGCATTGGCAACCACAGCGACAAGCTCTGGGAGGCCGGCGTGAAGATCATCGCTGATGGCTCCCCGCACAGCGGCACCGCAGCAGTCCGGGAGCCATACCTGAACACTCCACTGACTGAAACCCTTGGCTTTCCCTCGGCACCGGGGTACGGCTTTCTAAACTACGACAAGAAGGCTATGCTGGACACAATCAAGAGGTACCACCTACAAGGAAAGCAACTTGCAATTCACTGCCATGGGGAACGAGCTGCCGAACAGGTCCTGAAAAGTTACGAGGAGGTAAAGTCTTCACTCATTTTGTAATAATTGTACAACACATAATAGTAGGAGACCAGCTTGTAGGTCCCGTGACCAAATTCTGGGAACAAAGGTTTGAAAGTGTTTTTGTGTTCCCTGGAGAATACCAAACAATTTTGATTTGGGCTGCTCCCTTAAAAATGTCTTTAAAAATTTCAAAATGGGATAACACGCTATACACATCATTGCATATGCAATGATCGTATGCATTGATGTGTCATAGCGTGTGTTATCCCATTTTGAAGTTTCAAGGTTATGGCAACCACTTTTACTTTTAAAAGTTGCTTAGTTGAATTTGCCATGTCAGAAAACATATTGTTAGACACCGGATGTTGGTGAACTTGATTTGTTTGCTTTTTGATTTTTTTTGTGCAGGTCCTAGCCAATGACCCATGTACTAGCCGCCACCGCATGGAGCATCTCGGCCTCATGACCCCAGAACAGATTGGCCGAGCTGGCAAGATCAAACTTGGCCTGTCATTCTTTGTGGACCACCTTCGCTTCTACGGGTTGACCTACAAGACAGATATCTTCGGCGACAGAGTCAACCGGTGGGCTCCACTGTCTGAAGCAACAAAGAGTGATGTTGTTTGGACTATTCACCAGGTATAACCCACCACAAGACTCAACCTGACCAATCCTACCTATAAACCTGCCCAGTGTCCAACATCAAATCTAATTCCCCTCAAGCAAACCCACCTCCCACTACACAACCCACTCTCCCCATTACAACCCAACCCAGCCCAACCTTACCCACTGAACCAAGCCAACCTACTCTCCCCATTGCAACCCAACCCAGCCCAACCTTACCCAATGAACCAAGCCAACCTACTCTCCCCATTGCAACCCAACCTTACCCACTGAACCAAGCCAACTCCCCATGGCAACCCAACCCAGCCCAACCTAATTAACCAATGGACCACGCCAACCTACTCATCTCCGCATTGCATGCATTGCAACCCAACCCAGCCCAACCCTTCCCAATGAACCAAGCAGAGACCAGCCCCCTCAACCCAGTTAACCCAACTTAACCCATCTCAGTTGACAAAGTTTTGTATTCACTGTGCTCTCTCCCCCACAAGGACCACCCAACATTTCCTGGCCAAGCCACCCCCTTCTCCAATATGAAGACGGCCATAACTCGCTGCACTAGGGACGACCCCAACACGCCTTACGGCCCAGAGTACCGCGTGTCCATCCACGAGGCTCTCAAGGCCTACACCGTCAACGCGGCCTGGCAGCTCCACCTCGAGAAAGATGTGGGTAGCATCACGGTCGGCAAAAAGGCCGACCTGGTGGTGCTGTCGGAGAACCCGTACAACGTGGAACCAGTCGACTTGGAGAGGATTCAAGTAATTGAGACATTTCTCAACGGCCGCCGCAATAGCTTTGCCGAGTTCCAAAAAATCCACAAGACTGACTTCGAAAGTCTGGTGCGTTGCCAGGACAAACCATAAACGGAAGCCATGAGCAAACAGGATAACAAGTCGAGGAAAGCCGTTTCCAACCAAAATAACGGCATTATAACAGTTTAGCCGAATATAACAACTAGTACTTGTGAACTATTTGCAATTGGTATAAACAGTTACATAGTTTCGGGGTTGGTATCAAATGAAATGATATCCACCGGGATTGTGACTGAATTAGGCAAAAAAAAAAAAAAAAAAAAAACCCACAAAAACACACACACACAAAACATGTTTAGCGCCTTGCCTATTTTCAAAAATAGCCGCACGACACATTTTTCAAGACAACCAGCTGGGCTATTTTTCTGTTTTTTTGTGTGCTAGAGAAAAAAAATACGATCTTAACATTTTAAAATTTATTTTTTTCCCGAGATCGTTAAAATCTACCCTTAAAAAAGGGGGGAAAATTAATTTTCAGACGAAGTGAGTGAACTGGCACCATAACAGTTTATTTGATGGTTACGGTTGGGTTTAGGGTTAGAGTTAGCAAGATTTGTTATTGCCTAAGTATCATGCTATGTAGCAGCTTCCTATGCAAAGCTGTCTTTCAAGAACACACTTGTTTATGTTGTTGCTATGTTTAAACATTATCTTTTGTTTTAGTGACCTGCTACATATCACCGAGCCAATTAAGGACAGACAAGAAGCAACATATTGTAAAAGCCTCTCTGCTTTTTAATACATGTGATAAAAAATATTCTGTCTGTTTATATGTAATTTCACCAGTTATATTCACACTGACATAACAAAATATACTGTGGGTTATACAAGTAGTTATAATTTTTAAGGTACTGCACCTGAAAAGCAAAGTGGTTTTTTCGTTATCACGGAAAACAAAGGCACTGGACACGTTTGGTAATTACTCAAAACAAATATTAGCTTAAAGACACTGGACACCTTTGGTAATTGTCAAAGACCAGTCTTCGCTCACTTGGTGTATCCCAACATTTTTTTTATGCACAAAATAACAAACCTGTGAAAACCTGAACTCAATTGGTCGTCGAAGTTGCGAGATAATAATAATAGAAGAGAAAACACCCTTGTTTGATTTCGAGACCTCACGCGTGCAGGTCTCAAAATCAGTTCAATATTTTGCTGAGAAATAACTTCTTTCTCAAAAACTACGTTACTTCAGAGGGAGCCGTTTCTCACAATGTTTTATACTATCAACAGCTCCCCATTGCTCGTTACTAAGTAAAAATGCCAACAATTATTTTGAGTAATTACCAATAGTGTCCAGTGCCTTTAAAAACTTACTTGGTAACTAGCAACGGAGAGCTGTTGATAGTATAAAACATTGTGGGAAACAACTCCATCTGAAGTAACGCAGTTGTGTGTGGCAAAGTTTATGGCAATCTTTTCAAAATTGGTAGACCTATTGACCTTTATGGAAGCAACATATTTGTGGAGTCGTAGATTGATGACGTCATCATGTGTCACGTGGTGAGGCCTTAAAGGTGCACTTTTTGAAGCCGAGTATCTACCAAACCAAACGGCCGACTGAGTTTGAACTTGGTGTTTTATTAGACAACGACCATGGCTAGTGACATTTGAAGTGACGTCATGATGACGTCATCATATTATTTTTTTTACAATTTTTCATTAAATCAAAGTTTAGAATTTGAAAAAAAATCTTAACTCCTGAACCAGACATTGTTTTTTTGTAATCTATACATCATCAGGAAGATATTCCAAAACTTAATATATTTTACACAGAGTGTGACCCCATTTGACCCAGTCTTCCGGTTGAAACCGGAAGTTGAAGTCGTAAAGGAAAAAACGTAACTCCCGAACCATACATTGAGTGTTTAAAATCTATTGGCCTACGTTATCAGAAAGGTCTTTAAAACCAAATTGAACGCTAGAAAAGAATGTGACCCCCATGTAATATTACATCAAATGTTTTTGAGAGATCTCATAGAGCTGCTTGAGCACAAAAGAGTAGCTCAGCACAACAAAAATTATGATTACCAGAATAAGGTTAGCAGCCAAACTACCATTTCCCATGTACAATTTGTGACTGGTATTCTGCTAATTGCTGCTTAGCAGACACTTGTTAAGCATTATTTTCTGCTTCAACAGTTCTGAATTTGGGTCCTGGTTGTTTGCTTGATCCAAATACAAAATCCAGGTCTATTTGTAACTTCTGGGAAAGTGCCCACATCACGTTCCCTACATTCTATCGGGTGGGGGGGGGGGTAGTACTACCAAGCGGTACCAGTCTCGACCTTGTTGTTTTCCTGAAATACAAAACCAAGTTCCGTTTGCAATTTATGGGAAAGTGTTGTGGAAATGCATGAAGTACCACAACCATCCGGTACTAGACTCGACCATTTTATTTTCATTGCGAAAACAGGGTTGATGTGAAAGCCCACTCGTGTTTTTTTTTGTGATAGCAATAGCTTGCTCAGGAAACCCAAGCAGTTTAGTTTCCTCTTCGGTTTGATGTTCTTTATTCATGATTAGAGGGGGGTGGGGGCTCTATTTGAACTAATCAATGATTGATCGGTGAAACTATTATGCTCTGTTTTATGATTATTTGGAAGGCTAGCGAAACATCTGTTCTAGAATGTGGAAAAATCGTGAATTAAATTGAACTTTTTTTGCGAGGGCATGGTCGTTGAGGATCAGTTCACAGGATCAACGAGAGAGCGTTTGATGTCAATGAATGTTTATTCTGCCAATAAACCAAAACTTTTCTGCATAAAGGTCGATAATAGTACTAGACGTACAGTGTTTGTAAACAACAAACACACAGGTGTTCGTGAGTGATGTCAGATTGTGTTTGAATGAAATGGGGACGACATTTAACATAGCAATTAAATGTCAGGCAACAAGCGTCTTGACATAAGGCTAGCTTCCACTCCGTTGCACTGGAATCAGTCGCGAGTAGTATGCCACATGCCACGTAAGGTATTGGATCGAGATTTTGATATTTTAATGGCCAATTTCACTTAGAAATATATCTCAGGTCGTATGGGGTCACCCTTTGAATGTGATTTGTACAATTCGGCCGGAGCTTTTTTATGGTGCAAGTACCTTACATGTAGCATTTATGGTTCTCCGATTATGATTGTTTTTAATATTAAACGTTGATTAATTGTTATGACGTCATCGATGACGTCAACGCACCAAAATAATTTGGGTGTCATATACATACTACAATCTATATACATAGTAAGTTTCAAGACAATACCCTTCTTGGTTTATGAGAAATGAACGTTTGAAATCTGAATTTTGAACTTCCGGTTTCAACCGGAAGCAAAGGTCATATGGTGTCTTATTGTGTATGTGATTTGCATAATCTGGCAAGAGATTTTTTATTGTGCAAATATCTTACATGTAGCATTTGTGATTCTCCAATAATGATTTTTCTAAATATTAAACAGTGATTTATTGTTATGACGTCATCGATGACATCATCAAACCGAATTTTACACATACATATTTAAACACAAAGGTCTAAGTATTTGTGAAGTTTTAAGTCTAAAACGTTTATGGTTCATGAGATATGACGAGTTTTCTTTATGTAAGAAAATTCAACTTCCGGTTTTGAGCGGAAGTAAAGGTCACATGGTGTCGTTCTTACTGAAAGATTTGTAGAACTGTTCAAGGGCCTTCAGATGGTACAATGATTAAAGGTGTATCATATTTGGTTCATAGGATACAACGTTTCCGCCAAAAAACCTTAAACGTCCGTTTTCGACCGGAAGTAAAGGTCACATGGGGTCACATTCTGTGTTAGAGTTGTAAACGAAATGTTGAACTTTCATATGAAGCAAAGATCATGTATTTATCATTTATGGTTCTCTAGATATGACGATTTACAGTTTTTCTCATTATTTTTTATTTTGGATGTTATGACGTCATCGATGACGTCATCGCCCGAAAAAGTTGCGGTTTCGTCTATACACTAAGGTCTAAGTGCATGATAAGTTTCAAGTCTCTAGGAGTTATACTTTTTGCGAAAATTGCGAGAGAAGGATCTCAGATAAAGTGGGAAAAAAAACAGAACAGTAACAATAGGTTTTCGGGCGGAATGCCCGAACACCTAATAAAAATCTCGACGAAAACAACACCTGTAACGACAGTAGGTCGGAACAGCTAATAATCAAACCTCGATACTTTCTTACTTTAATCACTGTTCGATTTTGGTATTTAAGCGAAGTACGCAGTTGCTCGGCAGCAGTGGCATTTTGGTGACCTTTCCTGCTTCCACATTCATTCTGTTGCGGTGGCTGCACACATTGCTGAGTACTTTACACAATTTGATAGTGGTTCTCATTCAGTAAAATATCGTTTGAGCTGCAAACAGAAGAAACTCTTTGTACAAGCCCCAGAAGCTCGTGTCGTTGTAGTGTACATAACGTTCAAAAGTGTATTCATTGCAATTTGCTTCTAGCCTTCAACAAGACTAAGTAAAACGGGACGTTCAAAGTTGAAGAGCGATATACGAACGCAAAGCACGGCATTAGCTTCTACTAAGAATGCCTCCAAAAAGAGAAAAGGCAGATTGTATTCTGTTCGGAGGGAGCATCCTCACGATGGACGAGGGCAACCAGGCCACAGCCGAAGCCGTGGCCATCGACGGGGAGAGGATTGTGGCCGTGGGGAAGGTGGAAGACGTCTTCCGCTTGAGGGGAGGTAGGACGGAGGTAATCTACCTCAACCAGCAGACCCTGATGCCTGGGTTCATTGAGCCGCACCAACACGCCATCCTGACCGCCCAGGCGAACAGCCAGTACATCAACATAAGCGGTGTCAATTACAGGTATGTACAATGACAAGTACTTTAGAAACTAGTTGACAAAACAAACCCAGGAAAACACTTTTAGAAATGAGATCATTTTATAAACTGTAACTTTTTATGTGACTCGTGCGAACTTTGCTTTTTTTGTGACGGTCAATTCGTCCAAATAGTGTCACTATTTCGTCTCGATATCCCATCGCGCGAACAAATTAAACGAACAGACTATTGTTTCACCCCTCTCCCTTCCTGTAGCCACTGATAGTCATAGAAACTAATTTAATTATAGAATTGGGAAATGCACCATTGAAAAGTTTTCGGTCCTTGATGGGATAGTTTTTACAGAAGCCCATCAGTGCCAGGTGATTATACCAGATAATATTTACACCCCAATTTAACGAAATGTATTCACTTTCGAAGAATATAATTATTCACCTGGCACTAACGGGCTTCCGTAAGTTTCCCATCACCGATGAGACTGCTATAATAATGAACTCTTAGATAATAATTGTAACTATAAACTTTTCATAAAGATAAAAAGAACTTGAAGAAATTCACGGGCACATAATATACCAGAGAACTTTTACTTGAAATTACTTAAAATGCACGATCAACATGTACATTTTACTATTTCAAGGAGCTACCAGGATATTCATGTTGTGCTGGAGAAACAAATGAAGGATCTTGCTAGTGTTCAAGGGAGCGAGAAATGGGGTTTGTTTTTCGGTTGGGACCCAGAGCTCGTGCCCGACCTTCCGACGCTTAACGCTGCCTACCTGGACGCTACTTTCCCCACCGACGTTCCGATGGCGGTGGTTGGCCAGAGCGGTCATGTTGCGTGGGTTAATAGTCGAGCTCTGGAGGAAGCCAATGTGAGTGTCTTTGTTTTACGCTGTTTTAATCGTGATTTGAGCGGAATTGTCCCTGAAATTTGAGGGTTGAATGAAGTTTTAAATCTAGATTTTCAAGCCCTTTGGAATCCGAACGTTTTATATACAAGGTGGAAGTGGTTTTTACCCCAAGTATCGAGAGAAGATGCTTCTGATGCAAAAAGCGCTCTTAAAGGTATTGTACATTTTTGGTAACAGCTCAAAATCAGTGTCAACATTTTGTGTGATTCATTCAACATTATGCATGAACAAACAAACCTGTGAAAGTTTGAGCTCAATTGGTCATCGAAGTCACGAGAAAATAGTGAAAAGAGACCTTAGGCCCTATGTGTTTTTTGTTTTTTCAAACCTAGAGTTTTTATCACGCGTGATAAAAACTATTGTTTAACAAATTTCTCAGAAACGACTCCATTTTAGACAGAAATATTTTACCATTATTTACTTTAAATCATGTAAGTTATGTGTGAATCTGTGAACATTTGTTTCTCGATCTTAGTGTAGGCCTAAAGGGCCTTCAACGATGAAAATAGCAATTCAAACAAAAGATTGCAAATATCTTTGTCTAATGGAACACCTCCATCGTATGTATATTGATGGCCCATTTACAAAAACTATAGGTTCGGAGACAACGTAACTTAAAGGGGCACTATCGTCGTGATCATGGTGAGTCTGTGGCCAGACATTAAAGTCTGAACTCTCATCACCCAGTTACTGCACACGCGCGTGTATATAATAACTAGGTGAGAGTTCAAGTTTCCATGCCCAGCCACAAGCAGACTATGATCACGACGACAGTGCCCTTAAAGAGACCTTTTCTAAGACTGCATGCAACAGGAAACATCACCGAGTCTAGTAATAATAGTTGACTCAACTTCACCAGTAAAACCCACCCGTCATGCACATTGATATCATCCCGCAGGTAAATAATGACACCCCCAACCCTAGCGGTGGGACTTTTGTCAAAGACCAAGAGGGCAAACTCACAGGGCAGCTTCTCGAGGAGCCTGCCATTCTAGGGGTCGTAAGCAAGGCACCTCTCCCAGGCGTCCAGGAGATCATAGCGTCCGTCCTGAAGCAGTGGCGCTACTATGCCTCGATGGGCTTCACGACCGTCACCGACCTGGCGTACACACCCAACCCAAACTTTGATGAGTTTTTGAAGATTGTATCTGATGACAAGAAAACAATATGTCCAATTCGTCTCGGTGAGAATTTTGAAGATCGATTGTAACAAGAGTTTATAAAAATGTCCCTTTTGATAAATCAGACCTGGTCATGACGTCTCAACACCGCATGAAGTTTGTTATTTTTTTAGGCAAATTTTCTTTGTTCAACCCCAAAACACCTAAAATTTACGTCAATTTCCCTTGTGGTTTGTTACTTGATATTTGAAAAAAAAGTACAAGGTGATCCCTCGCTGTTGCTTACAAGGTTGTATCGTAAACTTGGATATGATCCCTGGCTATAACGGCAGTTACAGGTTGAATGGCTTCTGACTGGCACCCCCAAACATTAGAAAAAACTAGAAAGCTCAGTTGGTAGATAGAGCGCCGGCACGTTAATTCGGAGGTCGCAGGTTCAAGTCCCGCTCTAATAATTTTTCTAATTGGTGTATTTCGTTGCGTCGGTGCAGCTACGTCGTATCTCGGCGCCCAGGCCTATAAGTATATTTTTTGGTGCGTCCGGGTTAATCTAATTGACGAGATACGACGTCATGACACTTTAAAACTTGCGTGTATAGCGATGCTATTTTATGAGATATGACGTTATTGATTTACAATGTGAAAATATTAAAATATCATTTAATAACAATACTTCAAACCTGTATTATTCCTTCGAAAATGTATAAAACTATCATTTGACCTATGTCATCATGTTAAAAATGTCAGGTGACCATTAAAAATCTAAAGAGCTTAGATTTAATCAAAAGTTAGTAGTTATACCATTTGGATCTGATGATTTACATTGACACAAGTTTGAACCGAGTGAGACATAAAACAACCAAGAAAATGTCATACTTTTATTGCTTTCAAATTCTTTGTAAATGTTTTTTGTATAGCACTATACCAGCTCACACACGCTGTGGAAGACTGTCACCTGTCTTCAGGGACCAAGTCCAGTTTAGCACCTCCACCACCACCTGCTGCCCGAGGTTTAGCTCTTACTGCGTACAAGCCGACAAGATGCGCATGGCCGGTGCCGAACTGACCACCACCAGCATTGGCAACCACAGCGACAAGCTCTGGGAGGCCGGCGTGAAGATCATCGCCGATGGCTCCCCGCACAGCGGCACCGCAGCAGTCCGGGAGCCATACCTGAACACTCCACTGACTGAAAACCCTTGGCTTTCCCTCGGCACCAGGGTACGGCTTTCTAAACTACGACAAGAAGGCTATGCTGGACACAATCAAGAGGTACCACCTACAAGGAAAGCAACTTGCAATTCACTGCCATGGGGAACGAGCTGCCGAACAGGTCCTGAAAAGTTACGAGGAGGTAAAGTCTTCACTCATTTTGTAATAATTGTACAACACATAATAGTAGGAGACCAGCCTGCAGGTCCCGTGACAAAATTCTGGGAACAAAGGTTTGAATTAAAGTGATTTTGTGTTCCCTGATGAATACCGAACAATTTTGATATGGGCTGCTCCCTTAAAAATGTCTTTAAAAATTTCAAAACGGGATAACACACGCTATACACATCATTGCATATGCAATGATCGTATGCATTGATGTGTCATAGCGTGTGTTATCCCATTTTGAAATTTCAAGGTTATGGCAACCACTTTTACTTTTAAAAGTTGCTTAGTTGAATTTGCCATGTCAGAAAAACATATTATTAGACACCGGATGTTGGTGAACTTGATTTGTTTGCTTTTTGATTTTTTTTTGCAGGTCCTAGCCAAGGACCCATGTACTAGCCGCCACCGTATGGAGCATCTCGGCCTCATGACCCCAGAACAGATTGCCCGAGCTGGCAAGATCAAACTTGGCCTGTCATTCTTTGTGGACCACCTTCGCTTCTACGGGTTAACCTACAAGACAGATATCTTCGGCGACAGAGTCAACCGGTGGGCTCCACTGTCTGAAGCAACAAAGAGTGATGTTTTTGGACTATTCACCAGGTATAACCCACCACAAGACTCAACCTGACCAATCCACCTATAAACCTGCCCAGTGTCCAACATCAAATCTAATTCCCCTCAAGCAAACCCACCTCCCACTACACAACCTACTCTCCCCATTGCAACCCAACCCAGCCCAACCTTACCACCCACTGAACCAAGCCAACTCCCCATGGCAACCCAACCCAGCCCAACCTAATTAACCAATGGACCAAAGCCAACCTACTCATCCGCATTGCATGCATTGCAACCCAACCCAGCCCAACCTTACCCAATGAACCAAGCCAACCTACTATCCCAATTGCAACCAAACCCAGCCCAACCCTTCCCAATGAACCAAGCAGAGACCAGCCCCCTCAACCCAGTTAACCCAACTTAACCCATCTCAGTTGACAAAGTTTTGTATTCACTGTGCTCTCTCCCCCACAAGGACCACCCAACATTTCCTGGCCAAGCCACCCCCTTCTCCAATATGAAGACGGCCATAACTCGCTGCACTAGGGACGACCCCAACACGCCTTACGGCCCAGAGTACGCGTGTCCATCCACGAGGCTCTCAAGGCCTACACCGTCAACGCGGCCTGGCAGCTCCACCTCGAGAAAGATGTGGGTAGCATCACGGTCGGCAAAAAGGCCGACCTGGTGGTGCTGTCGAGAACCCGTACAACGTGGAACCAGTCGACTTGGAGAGATTCAAGTAATTGAGACATTTCTCAACGGCCGCCGCAATAGCTTTGCCGAGTTCCAAAAAATCCACAAGACTGACTTCGAAAGTCTGGTGCGTTGCCAGGACAAACCATAAACGGAAGCCATGAGCAAACAGGATAACAAGTCGAGGAAAGCCGTTCAACAAATAACGCATATAACAGTTTAGCCGAATATAACAACTAGTACCTGTGAACTATTTGCAGTTGGTATAAACAGTTACATAGTTTCGGGGTTGGTATCAAATGAAATGATATCCACCGTGAAATGCAAGTATACCCCTCGGGATTGTGACTGAAATAGGCAAAAAAACACAACAACAACATTTTTCAAGACAACCAGCTGGGCTATTTTTCTGGTTTTTTTTTTCTGTGCTCGAGAAAAAAATACGATCTTAACATTTAAAAAACAAAATTTTCCGAGATCGTTAAAATTTACCCTTAAAAAGGGGGGGGGGATTAATTTTCAGACGAAGTGAGTGAACTGGCACCATAACAGTTTCTTTGATGGTTACGGTTGGGTTTAGGGTTAGCAAGATTTGTTATTGCCCAAGTATCATGCTATGTAAGCAGCTTCCTATGCAAAGCTGTCTTTCAAGAACACACTTGTTTATGTTGTTGCTATGTTTAAACATTATCTTTTGTTTTAGTGACCAGCTACATATCACTAAGCCAATTAAGGACAGACAAGAAGCAACATATTGTAAAAGCCTCTCTGATTTTTAATACATGTGATAAAAATATTCTGTCTGTTTATATGTAATTTCACCAGTTATATTCACACTGACATAACAAAATACTGTGGGTTATACAAGTAGTTATTATTTTTAAGGTACTGCACCTGAAAAGCAAAGTGGTTTTTTCGTTATCACGGAAAACAAAGGCACTGGACACCTTTGGTAATTACTCACAACAAATATTAGCTTAAAGACACTGGACACCTTTGGTAATTGTCAAAGACCAGTCTTCGCTCACTTGGTGTATCCCAACATTTTTTTTATGCACAAAATAACAAACCTGTGAAAACTTGAACTCAATTGGTCGTCAAAGTTGCGAGATAATAATAATAGAAGAAAAAAACACCCTTGTTTGATTTCGAGACCTCACGCGTGCAGGTCTCAAAATCAGTTCAATATTTTGCTGAGAAATAACTTCTTTCTCAAAAACTACGTTACTTCAGAGGGAGCCGTTTCTCACAATGTTTTATACTATCAACAGCTCCCCATTGCTCGTTACTAAGTAAAAATGCCAACAATTATTTTGAGTAATTACCAATAGTGTCCAGTGCCTTTACAAACTTACTTGGTAACTAGCAACGGAGAGCTGTTGATAGTATAAAACATTGTGGGAAACAACTCCATCTGAAGTAACGTAGTTTTTGAGAAAGAGGTAATTTCTCACAAAAATATTAAAAGTCTTCAGCTAAAGCCTTTTATTATGCACCTAAAAGCACACAAATTTGTGCAACGAGGGTGTTTTTTCTTTTGTCATTTTCTTGCAACTGCGATGACCAATTGAGTCCAAATTTTCACAGATTTGTTATTTTATGCATTTGATGGGATACACCAAGTGCGAATACTGGTTTTTGACAATTACCAAAGGTGTCCAGTGCCTTTAATAGAGAAACACAGAATCTTCCATTATTTGTGCGATATAACCACAAAAATAGTCATGTTAACCATAACAGCCTATTATGTATAATATCCATTATAAATACATTGTAATTATTACACATTTTAAAAGTTTTGAAATAGTAGAAATGAGTCACATCCCATTGTCAGTGCTGGAGGACTTAAGACCGGTCTCTGACAACATGGACTCGGACTCAGACCCAGATTCAAACAACAAAGATGCAACTGCAGCACTGCACATTGTTAACTTAAAGGCCCTGTACACTATTGGTAAGATTGAAAAACACAATTGTTCACATATTCACATACAACTTACACAATTTAAAGTAAGAAATGGTAGAAAGAGTTCCTTAAAATATTTCTGCCTAAAATGCTATCGTTTCTGAAAAATTAGTAAAACAATAGTTTATATCATGCGTGATAAAAACTCAATGTTTGAAAAAACATAAAAACTCAATGTTTGAAAAAATAGAAAACACATAAGGTCTCTTTTCACTATTTTCTCGTGACCTCGATGACCATTTGAGCTTAAACTTTCACAGGTTTGTTTGTTCATGCATACGTTGAATCCCACAAAATGTGGACACTGATTTTGAGCTGTTACAAAAAGTGTACAATACCTTTAACGGATGACTTTAAAAATGAAAAAAACACACAAGTGTTTTGATGATGTGTGTATTGATTGCTTCTATAATATGATTAGGAATAATAATTAAGACATTTCTTAATTTGATGATCAATTCATTTGTATTTTTATGGGGCAACCCTTTTTCACTATAACCATGCATCAGCAACCATGCATTTACACTTAATACTAACCTTAGTTTGTGCATTTTAAATATTTGTTACTGATATATTTTAGATATTTTCTTTTCAGATTTTTTTTGTACAAATACCTGAAGAGTGAAGGAAGAGAGTAAACACAATCTAGATAATTTAATACTTTTGCAGATTAAGCTCTGAAATAGTTGAAAAATATATCACTTTAAATACTTTAGTCAAGATAAACTTAGTGGCAAAGAAAAACAATTTAATGCAGCATTGACTTGTATATGTATAGGCCCCTTGCACTGTGTTGGCTGTCCATGGTCAGCCATGTTGGGAGTCAAATTGCAGTTGATATTGTGAGCGTGTAAATGTTAAAGGGTTAATGGGAGACTTTGTATAGACACTCGGAGCAGCAGACCTACCATTCCTTTCCCCTGCATTGTTTATGTAATCTTAGAATGCCAGGCATGATATGCTTCCTACTTTAGTCTTTTTCCGATTCGTTTGACCTTGCAGTAAACTGAAAAAAATATGTTTGAAATAGCCTAAAACGTCTACTAAAACCTACACCATGTGTACATGTAGGTCAGCCCTTGTACTCGAGAAAGTATTCCTACTTTTTTTCCCAAGGACCCAATATCAAGCCTAGATTGCATATTATCAGACTGGAAATATTATCAGATTGGAAATATTATCAGCTAAAGGGGAGTAGTGTTACACACTTTATATCAATAATTAGTGGGAGGGCTTCCCTTCCTAAATAAAAAAAACCCAGTTAAATAGCACAACACAGAGTATCACTCCGGTATTTTTCACACAAAAACAATATGGGATACTTAATTTGTACATAAAAATATTGTCAAATACTTTACAAAATTATATCATTTCATCGATTTTGTGCGTTACTAGTTTTTTTTGATATCAATACAAATTTGATGTCAATACAAAAATTGCAACTTTCACATGATTAAAAAATGTACACAAGAGCATGTCCGACATCTCTACACATACATGATTTTGTTCACCCTGTCCTTGGTATCTTACTGGATAGAATCATTTACTTTAAAACCCTACTGGATATGATCTCACTGGCAGACCCTCCCTGTGGTATCGAACTGGATGAGATCTATCTTCTTTTAACTGCTTCACCCTTCAACTGGTAACTCCCCACCCCCATAATGGTACTTCCCTCTCGATAGGATACTACGATCTACTGGATAGAATCTATTACTTAACTACTGATATACTCACTGCAGACCTCCCTGTGTACGACTGGATGAGACTCTCTTCTTAACTGCTTATTAACTGGTACATCCCACCCATAATGTACTTCCCTCTCGAAGATCACTACTAGTCTTACTGCATGATAGAATCTATAATTTCAAACTGCGGATCTCAGCAACCCTCCCCGTGGTAACGAACTGGATGAGATCTCTCTTCTTTTAACTGCTTCACCCTTCAACTGGTAACGATCCCCACCCCCATAATGGTACTTCCCTCTCGATAGGATCACTACTGGTATCTTACTGATAGAATCTATAATATTTTCAAACCCTGCTGGATCTCACTGGCAGACTCTCCCGTGGTAACGAACTGGATGAGATCTCTCTTCTTTTAACTGCTTCACCCTTCAACTGGTAACGATCCCCACCCCCATAATGGTACTTCCCTCTCGATGGATCACTACGGGTGATTATATGAACCCATCTGTGTCAGCCTTGTCACTGTTGTATGTTACTGTTTCAATCTCGTAAGCCCCATTCGGACACCTTCTTCTGGGCGTTGGCCATAACGATCATACTGGTTCCATTAGAGATGAAACTACGGATAGTCCCCGGTCCGATTCCGCGATAAAGGGCAAAGAATCCTCCACGCTCTTTGACGATCAGCCGCATTCTCTTTAAAACTGGCATGTCTCTGCAAAAGTGTCAATGACAAAAGTGGAAGAATACCTTCAGCAACATTCTGTCAAACTTTTTGTTAACTTAAGGGGAAAGCACATGCTTTGTTAAAGAGTTAACGAATTTCCAATCTTCTAGTTTTCAACAAACGATCTGTGAAAAAAATATTCATTATAATACTTGGTTCTTGTAAAGTGCAACTATTCTAGTAGCTAGAGCAAGGCACTGTACAACATTACCGGTATTATTCCTGCTCATCAGGTATGCTTAAACCATTCCTCAAACTTTCCCAACTCCATGGGGAGCATACAACCTCAAGCTGCTTGTATTGGCGCTGATCAAATTGAGGGGTTAATCCAACACAATACCATCCCAGCCCTCACAGGTTCCCATTTTAATACACCTGGGTTAAGACTAAGAGAAGCAATTTAGTTATTTAACTAAAGAACACAGGTGTCATGGCCGAAATTCGAGCCCCCCCCCCAAGTCTTATGACTAGGCCATTGGAATTTGACTCTGATGATCTAAGACTGCATTCTTACTTTCCATAGTTGCCTTGTACTTGTGATTTCATGTATTCCAAAGGCCATACGATCCACCAAGCTAACGTGATAACAAAAAAGTCAAGGAATGGTAAAGAAACAGTGCAAAAGATTAATCAAGAATTCAAACTGTTGAAAAATCACCAAATTATTTTGAGCACTAATGGTTATGCCCTTGGAAAACATAATCAGAGTTCGACCTTAAGGTGACCACTCGCTCGCTCAACTCCCCAGAGTTATTTTCATCTTGAATGTTTTCTTCCTGTAGCCCCTTACCAAGAGTGGCTTTTAGCCTTGTTGGGGCAAACTTGCATAACAAAAAATACTAAGAAAGGATATGTTGCTGCCGTTCCTGATACAAGGAATGGTCCAATAATGCTGCTATTGAAGACTTGAGGGAAGTGCCTCCTCTGGGTGTCAATCAGGACAAAGTAGGTACACATTAGACCCATTGTACGAAACCAATGGACGCCAAATCCCTGCAGTGAAGATAGACAACAAAAATTATATTCCAAATATATCAAAGATTTACAGGATTCAAACTGACCTCTCAAAAGCAGGCACATTCGGTGAAGTGCCATAGCCAGGATTTCTTGCACTTTGGGGGGGGGGGGGGGGGAGGGGGGAAGGGGTGGCAGTTTTCCTTTTTTTGAGGGGACTACATGTATGTGGATGTTTTCTATATGGGGGGGGGGCACTAGAAAATTAAGGGGGGTAGCAGGCCCCCCCCCCCCCCATTTTTTGTGGGGCGTGGAGGGACACTGGAAAATTGTCGGGGCTACGGTGCTGATTCGGTGGTCTAGTGGTTAAGACATCTAATCTAGAATGTATACAGTTTATATGGGGTCTGTTTATTTGCAAAGCCGTTAATAATTTTATATTGTTGTAGTGTAGCAAAAAGTGCTACATTGGCTGAGGCAGGAGCAGTGTTTATGTACTGTGACCAGTCAGGCAAATATCAGTTACTTTTAGCTCGAAAAATCTACTAGAAAACCCAACACCTCAAGTAAAAAAGAGTAATATTTACCTTGTATAAACCTCTGAATTGCCAGGTTTGCTGTGTTTGCCGTCTGATCTGTAAACAAAAACAAAATCAACTTTTGTGCTTGGGGTTGGATAGCTCCTGTTACAGCAGTGATTCAAAATCAGATATTAGGGCCTATTACTTACTGTGTAAGTTGAGTTTATTGCTAAGTGAGGATTAAGCCCACAAATTTAAAATAATAAACAAGTAAACCTTCATTGTTTTTTATCCATTTTTTCAAACAAACCACAAATGTTTGATCTCCTGTACCTTTGCAAGTTCTAAAGGTGACTCAATGATGGCTCTTGCAGTTGAACCGCAGGCTCCGGCTAGCAAGACCCGTCTGTTACACAAAGAGAAAATGGTTTCATTTAACTTAAAATCATATTGGTGAAACATCAGTTTGTAAAAACAAAAAATGCTGTATTTTGTCGTTTTGAAGACACAAAATTCACACAGTGCAATGGACGGTGATGACCAGTCGATGTCAATAGACATTTGTAAAATGGTTTATTACATCAGGTTATTTGTCAAGAATGTTGCATTTTGTGGCTGAGCGGTCAAGCACACTGGACTCGGGGCTCTGGTGTGTCTGATCAGCAGAGTGTGGGTTCGAGTTCCGCTCTTGACACTTGTGCCCTTAAGTAAGGCAATTAACCATTATTGCCATGTCCTTCGGATGCGACATAAAGCTGTTGGCCCTGTGTGCTGTGTAATGCACGTTAACCCTCCTACTCTCAGTGACTCTTGGCAACATTTTCCAGTGAGTTGACTTGAACCATTTGAAACCATTCGACTGCCAAGGTTGTGTACGGTGGCACAACTGTGCACAGAACTAACCGTGTACTGTGTACATGCATTCCCTCATGGTATCATATTGCAGGCTGGCATAGTTTATCTATCATTCAAAACCACAGTGAATGGTATTGAATGGTCAGACAGCAAGAGGGTTAAAGAACCCAGAGCACTTGTTAAGAGAAGGGTTTTGTCCCGGTAATTTTTGGTATGGTTGGTTGCAGATTGCACCACAGCACCTTGTTACATGGTGCTATGTAAATAAATGGATCTTATAGAGCACTTTAACCCTTTCAGCCCCAAGTTCTTTTGACATAAACAACCGCTGGAGCCCAAGTTCTTTGACCACTCAAGCGTGAAGCACACTTCCTCACACAACAGGAAGCTGGTGTTTAAAGTTTGATTTTACAAACTCTATTATTACCATGAAGATTTTATTTTAGAGCATAATGAGTAATGAAAATTGTCTTACTTATTGAATTTCCTTTCATATAATTCAAAAATCATTGCAATCAGCCAAACAATGTCCAAGTTCTTGGTCTTTGTTTCCTCAATGTGTTCTGAAAACCCTAACACTTTTTTGCACACAACCTTATGGCGCTCCGTAGGTGTTTTGCATTTCGGATCTTTCTACTCTAATTTGAAGCAATTGCAAAATAACAACCCTATTTTATTTTACCATCACTGGAAAGATCCGATCTTTCTCTTTCCAATGATGGTAAGCTTGGGTATGGAGGGTGAACATGGACAAAACTAGAGCTTTTTAACAAATGGCCTTTGTGCCCAGGCTTGAGTGCTTTGTTGTGTGTTATCTTGGGCGACTATAGTCGCCCTTGGGGCTCAAGCAGGGTATAGTGCACAGTCGACTATAGTCGCCCTTGGGGCTGAAAGGGTTAAGATGCCCTCGGTATGATAAAGTCCACTATAACAACTGCGCATGATTATTTTAAGAAAGGTGAGAGCTTGCAGTGACAAAAGAAGTTTACTTTCAACAGGAACTGCCATGAAATAAGGAAAGCGTAGCTCCTCTCGTACAGACTGTGAAAGTCTCATGCTTTGTTTTCTTAACAGGTTAAGGCAGTGTGAATGGGACCCCGAGGTAAAAGAGAAGAAGATGCAAACAGGCGCGAGACTGTCAAAGTCTATTAACCATTGCATTCAAGATGTGGTGATCTAAACAGATCTTCATCATATGACTGTCATCTTCGTCACAATGCCTGTCAATCATAGTGATCAGGAATAGTGATTCTCAGTTTAACGAAAAGGGCCAGACTCATAAAGAAAAATCAGCATCAATTTAATTGCATTAATTTGAGTTGGAGAAAAACAAGATGCAAAAATTGTCAATGCCTGAAGCAAACAGTTTGATGTTTTCAAAGATAAAAAAAAAGAAAAACCATTGAAAGACCAATGCTTTTTTTTACTTACACTTGCAGCCCTGCTGTAAACGGAATCTCAGATTTGCAAAATGGATTATCTAAAAAGGTGTAACTGGGAAAAAAAAAAAGAAGAGATACAAGGTAAAGGGTTACACAAGCATTAATGAATGGTTTCATTCTAAGGTAAGAAAATGATTTGATTGGTTGGACTAAAGTTAAAAGCGGTGTGTATGTGACAAGCCTGGAATCAAATACTGTTGGTTCCCAGACACTCCTGTTGGTTTTAAGTTATCTTACAACCCATTGCCCGAAAAGAAAACACTCGCTGACAGAGGGCGCTATCATCCCTTAACTGTATGTCCCATGTGGCGTGTTGGGTCTAGCACCGGACTCAAGCTCTGGTGTTTCTGATCAGCAGAGTGTGGGTTCGAGTCCCGGTTGTGGCACTTGTGTCCTTGGGCAAGATACTTCACCATAATTACTTTGTCCTTCGGATGGGACATTCAGCTGTAGGTCCTGTGTACTAGGATTGGTAGTGCATGTAAAAGAACCCAGAACACTTATCGCAGAAGAGTAGGGGTTAACCCTGGTGTTTCTGGTTCACATAGCAAGCATCCTTATTTACAGGTTTCCTCCGACTTTTGAGCCGAGGTGATTTTAAAAGTTCACTTATGAGGCATCCTTGGTTTCATTACCAGATTTAATACATAATAATACAAACAATATTAATAACTGCTTGTAACCAAGCCTGACCAAGCCAACAACTTGGTTGCGGTTTAGTCAGTACAGCTATGCAATGCGGCACAATCTTGCTGGTAATCTATCTCTGTTTTAAAAGCAGATTTCCATTTCTATTCTTATCTGTACTGATACTTACACAGATTCAAAAACTCCAAATTGAGTGGATCTATAAATGCCTGAACCCCACAGGACCGGAATGGAACCCCTGTTAGAGAGGCAAAAAAAAATACACAAAATAAATAACAATTATTAACCCTCCTACTGTCAGTGACTCTTGGCAACATTTTCCAGTGAGTTGACCAACATTTGAAACCATTCGACTGCCAAGGTTGTGTACGGTGAACTGTGTACTGTGTACATGCATTCCCTCATGGTATCATATTTCAGGCTGGCATAGTTTATCTATCAATCATTCAAAACCACTTGAATGGTATTGAATGGTCAGATAGCAAGAGGGTTAAAGAAAAGAAAGGGTTACAGCAATAACATAGTCAACTTTTCTTTTTAATGGTATCAATTATCAGCAGGCATGATGTTTTTGTACGGGCAAGGGCAGGGCAGTTTTTCCTAAGTAAATGGCACTGCTAATATACAAAAATATCTACTGGAACATTTCAGAAGGCACCAAGGCAATGACCAGGGGTACATGCCTGGAATTTCATCTTTGAGCAAGAGAGCAAGACCATTTTCATGCACTTCTAGTTGGAAATAGGAGGTCTAAAGAAAACTTTTGATGGGGCGCCAAGGCCAAGAGCAGGGCAACAGAGGTAATGGTCTCAGCTTATTCTTGACTTCGACTTGCTGTTCTGACTTGTATCCGAGACTTGCCTCTCATATCTACAAGCTAGATTTACATGTAGTGTATTATTGCAACCGTCTAGTCAAATATTAGGCCTATTTAGGTCGACTTGAGTTTACGCTTGCTTCATCTTGTATCTTTAGTTGGGTCAAAGTAAGCACCAACTGTTTCCTGCGAAAGTGACTCTTTGAGTAGTTGAAGAGCTTTACGGTGTGTTGCGTTCCATTGTTATTGTATTGATGTCCACACTCCCTCTCTGCTCAGGCACACGCTTATAAACAGTTTACGCTAACCCAGGAAGTTGAGAAAGACAGATAATCAACCCTCAATATTTTCCCAGTGGTATTCCAGGCCTAAGGGTTTGGACCCATGGAGGCAGTTGTAACTGGCCTGTTTTAGTATCTGAGTGAATTCCATAATGATTGTGCCTGCTATTTCAATTTTCATGAAGAGGAAGACATCGACTATTCTCAACAAAAACCAAGTTCACCCCTCTGGCTAGCCTCACTATTGTGGTATGGATCTTGACAAACTGCAGATGACCAGGCTATCAGCCAAGTTGTCAAAACTTGTGCCACCAAAGTGGGGTTAACCTCTGGCTAGTCACTGGAGTAAGCAAGATGCTTACCTGTAAGCTTTTTTGCTTAACTGTAAGCGTTCATGCTTACCTGCAAGTGTTTAGGCTTACCTATAGAACCCAATGATACCCTGTGTCTTGAAGGTTCTGGTGAGTGTTCGGAAGAGTCCGTCCTTCTCAAAGCCAACCTGTGCTTGCATCTTGGTCTTGATGGTGTCAAACGGATGTCCAACACATACACTGGTGATTCCATATAGGACGCCAACTGCAAGAACAGTGTGTTGGAATTTTGTTTAAAAATCATAAATTTCCCTCAAACTTAGTCTTTTTAGTTTTTGCCTACTTCCGTCTAGCTGGCCATGCTAGACCACTTGCATAATTAACACATGTCCAATGACACATGGGATGCTTTTACAGGATTCTGGTCAACGTCAACTCGGTCAGAATTGGTCAACTTGGTCTGAACATGCTGAAGTCATCTTGGTCCCAAGTCATCTCAGTACCAAGTCATCTCGGTCCTAGGTCCTACTTCTATAACAATAACAATAAGGTTGGTAAATCAGAACACAGATTGGTATTGGTAACCGGAGTTAGAACTATGAAGATGGTACTCAGAACTAGAATACAACTACAAGAACCAAAGCTAGGGAGGGCAAGTTAACATGGTTAGTTAGAACATTGAGGAACTTAGAACTGAGAAGACTGTAGACCTATATACTGTAAGTGTGGTTACTGTAGTGTAAGTATCATAATAGTAGTGGAGATGATAGCGTAACACCATAGTCTAGTTTAGGAGTAGAAAATGCCTGGTTTCAAGTCTAAACACCAAAGGCCACTAAAAGTTGTGTTTACGTTTTTTCAGTGCATCAGCTCAATTTAGTTTGATTTTTTTTATTCAGTCATGATCAAGCTCCATCCTCCATGGTGACTGAACGTATGAACAGTATTCCAAATATTTACCTCCAAGACCAATGCCTCCCTCTTTGTACCACTGGGCTCTGCTTTCATTATGGGTCATTTTGAGGCTATTTAAGTTTCCAAAGCTGCATAAAATGCAAATTAGTTCATGAGATTACAATATTTTGATAACAT
Source organism: Pycnopodia helianthoides (assembly GCA_032158295.1). Classification (NCBI taxonomy): domain Eukaryota; kingdom Metazoa; phylum Echinodermata; class Asteroidea; order Forcipulatida; family Asteriidae; genus Pycnopodia; species Pycnopodia helianthoides. The sequence goes on along the minus strand of CM063253.1, from coordinate 14,998,993 downwards.
GATCCAAAAGCTCCCCTGAACCTTCTCCGTGAGTGTGAATCGATTTTATTTGAGAGCAATCCATTGTAACCCTGGGGGTGTTTCCTAAGGAGAGTTTCTTTTTTCCTGGAATTCTAAGTTATTTACGATTGTTGATAGGTTATTATTACTTTATTAAAAATTGGAATGGTTTCAGCTTCATTAAACTAAATATTTTAATATTCTTTTTCAGTAATAATGTGAAAATAATTTGTCACATTTATCCGTACTTTACCAAGATAAAATGTTGTTCAGTCCTAAAATAAAATGGGGAGGTCTACAGGGCCGGGAGGTTAGAGGTCATCGTAGTAGTATTGACGAATTGACGGCAAAAGGAAGTGTGAGCTGAGAGTCTACAAACCCAGTTATTAGATTGTCATTATGTCTTTTAAAACGGTGAGTATTGAATCCAGATTACAATTTTCAGTATCTTGAGATTGATTTCTAAATCTAAATTGTACATATTCGCATTTGGAAAGATGTTTTAAATGTGTTTCCCTAACTTAAAGACGTGAAGTGAAATAGAAAAAAATGCACCGCTGTCTTTTGGTCGTGTTCCTATTATTATCGTGTTGATTGCGTTTATGTAGAGTTGTCGAGCAAATAGAACCCGACTAAACTTTGTTCTGTCACCTGCTGGGTGGGACTCGTACTCGAGTCGTAGTCGTAGAGTGTGCTGTGAAGTACAACACAAGTGCTGAGTGGTAATAATGCCTGGTCAGTGACAATCTGAACCTGAATCGTGATCCTACTTAGGCTTTAGTTGGTGAAGCATCCATCAGGGGTAATAAAACAAAATAATAATACTTAATTGAGATGCATAGCCAATAGGCAATACAAATTAAATACAATACTCGATCAATATGCTGGACTCCCTCCACTTCTTGGCCCTAATTAAGACAACATGAACAAGACACCCATCGGTCACCCACATAGCATCAGGAGATGAGATGATTTTTGAATAGAAACCCACATTTTCTTGCCTAGATTTTCCCTCGAGTTGTCACTTACCATTCCGTTGCATAATTGAATCGTCGAGAGCACATCATTTAAAGTGATTTTGTACAAGCTCGTTTTGGTGTAATTTTTTGAAAATCTCACACTCGGAGCTGACAATCAGTATATTAAACATCGTCGGCACCATGATGTTTACTGATGCGCATGTGCGATGACAAACTGTAAACGTAAACGTAACCATGGATCCAAATGAAGACAGCCTCCTTCAATGACATCCCGACTGGCATCACCTCCGAGCTGCGCCTGTTTGCTGACGATTGTCTCATGTATCGGTCAATCTCTTCCCCCCAAGACAGCGTCATCTTACAACATGACATTGACCGCCTCTATCAATGGTCACTGGACTGGCAGATGAAATTCATCACCGACAAGTGCCATCTGTTGAGGCTTACTCGCCGCCGCAAAATAATCAGCACCCAATACCATTTGGGAGGTAACCAGCTCACTTCAGTTGAGGAGTACCCCTACCTAGGTCTCTCTTTCTCGTCCAACATGTCCTGGCAGAAGCACATAGAAAAAGTCTCAAACAAAGCAAACAGAATGCTGGGCCTCCTACGCCGCAACCTTAGACGCTGTTCAAGTAAAATCCGTGAGAAAGCTTACATAGGCCTCGTCAGACCGCACCTACATGTAGAGTACTGTAGCACAGTTTGGGACCCCCACAGCAAAAAAAGACATCACCAGAGTAGAGAGTATTCAAAGACGTGCAGCCAGGTTTGCCCTCCAGAGGTATCAACATAGAGAGAGTGTTTCTTCCATGCTGCAAGAGCTTGAGTGGAAGTCTCTTGAATGGAGAAGACAGGCCGCCAGCCTGTCAATGCTCTACAAGATACAACACAGCCTTGTCGCCATCAACGCCACCCATTATTTGTCTCCGATGATACACTCCAACAACAGATCGTACCACCCTTGCAAACTCCTAACCATCACTAGCCGCACTCAGCTATATATGAAAGTTCCTTCTTTCCCAGAACTGTCAAACTTTGGAACTCGCTCCCAGTTGTGGTGTTGGCCGCCCCAACCTTAGAGGCCTTCAGGGGAGGAGTAGCATCAAGCCTATAAGCAGCAGCCCAGTTTTTACTTGCACTATGTCTAGCACCAATTGAGTTTCAGTTGTCCTGTCTTCAGCACCTTCAGTTCCTTAAGTTTTGTTTTTCTGACAGCACTTTTGTGTCCGATCTGCACTCCACCAACAATTACGCACCCTTGGCTTAATGTCCTGACTTAGGGATCCTGCCGAGTTATCCAGGTAAACGTAATGTACTTGCTATTCTGGATAGTCTTTAGTCACGGCGGTATCACACACAGCCCCACTACCACACCAAACACAAACCAGCAGTAAAACAGTGCGCTGCAGCGGGGAAAAAAACGACTAGATAGGTCATGCCCCTGTTTCAGCGAATCAAATCAATGTAAATGATCATGATGATGTTTAATCTAGTGATTGTCAGCTCAGAGAGTTTTCATAAAATTACACCAAAACGAGCTTGCACAAAATTAGTTTAATGTGCTCTTCACAATTGCTCAAAGGTAAGTGACAACTGGGGGAAAAACATATTGCGGGTTTCTGTTCGAAAAAATCATCTTACCTCCTAATGCTATGTTGCCCTAGCATAAAATATTACTGGCGAGCATATTGTGGGGATGACCAAAATCCCCAACAGAAATTCAATGATGTCAATTTTTCTTTCTTCATTAGAGCTTTAGTAAAGGACCGTCAAGGCCGTCATCATCTACGATGGGACCAGCCGAACCAGCCAAGTGTACCGTCAAACTACAATCGTAAGTCGTCATCCCTGCCCCTGCAACATTACCTTGATAATCTTATTTTGTAATTTTTTGAACATTTTAACATTAAAACAGAAAACAAATTACAAATATAGGGGTTAGTGACAATCATTCACAGGTAACTTAGACAAAAACTTTAAGGTTTAACGAGACTGATGCATGGATTACTAATTGTAAAGATCATTATTGTGAGCTTGAATACGTCTTTCATTGTTACAATTTCATCGTTTTTTCATTTTGTATTTTCCTCCCATTGACTCTTCCTTTGGTTCCACTACCACCAGTAAGCTTTAACCACCAGCGGGAATCACACCAAATGTAAATGTGGCGCTTACGCCTGGGTCACCTTGCCCAAACTCAAGACATTGTCCCGAATTTAGAAATACATTTTTTAGCGTTCAATTTTAGCTGGACCCAGATGCTGGAACTAGCTACCTCTCAACATTTGTACTTGCAACTCCATTCATCAATTCTCCTGACGATGACTAGAGCAAGCTAGTCGAAACGTTGAGACCAAAAGAACTCACTCCGAGGCAGTGCACTAAGCGATCCACTAAGCGAAAGTAGTAGTCTTGGCCCAATTTCCTACCTTCCGCCCAGGTAGTAGTTAATAAGCAGGACAGTTCTTTTCAGAACTGAGAAGTCTCCCGAATTCCGAAAATCTACTGCGCAGTAGTAGAACAAATAGCAAGACAAGTTCTCTAAAGAACAAAAATCTACACAGCAAAGTAGATCATACACATGGTGTTACCGCAAACCGAATATACTTGATACCTCACCATGCAGTGCCTGAAAAACCATATCCATTCATCGATTAACAAAATAAACTCAAGTATTACATGTAACCTATTTTCATTTTGCAGGTTCCTGTTCAATAGAATGTTCCTCTCTGGAATTACTGCCCTCAGGGCATTGCAACCATTGAAAACATGCGCTTTATAAATGCTTGTATTATTATTGTTTTTTTTATTACTATTGCCAGGAAACAGTCAAGGAAATACAGCATAATGCAGTTTAACAGAGGAGACAACGTGGATTTGTCCAAATGGAAACAGGTATAATCTAACAATTTGTAATTTTAATGTCAAGTAATGAACCGCAAGGGAAACTGACTGGGTAAATTTCAAATAGTATGGGGTTGAACAAAGAAAAATTGACTAGAGCGGGATTTGAACCAACGACCTCCGGATTAACGTACCGGATTAAGCTCTACCAACTGAGCTATCTAGCCCTATGTTGGCAGTTCCCTATTTTGTCAATATCTTTGTTCGGGGGTGCAAGTCAGAAGCCATACAACCGTTAACTGCCGTGTAGCCAGGGATCACACCCAAGTTTACGATACAACCTGGGAAGCAGGTAATTTTGATAAAAATGGGAATAACAACTTTTATTTTTGATTTCAGTAAACACCAAAATGCTTCTTCATTTTTATGAATGTTATCTCATTTTCTAGGCCAGGATGGAACGTGAGAATAATTTAAGGGAGTTCAAGATGCTGAATCCAGATATGCCCACCCACGGAGCCGGCAGTGAGTTTGGACGCGAGGTGAGGGAAGAGGCCAGACGGAAGAAGTATGGTGTCGTCGCCAGGAAGTACAAAGAGGAAAACCCAAACCTCGGATCCATTAAGAGCAAAAACTTCGGGCAAAATGCCCAGCCAAGAAGTAAATTTTGTCGCGCCAGTCCTTCATAATGATATTATACTAAAGTACTCTCTCCATGTTTTAATAAATATGGAAGAAATTAATTTTTAACCTTTGACATTTGTGTGTGTAGAAACATTAATTCGAAGCAAAAACACATAGATAAATGTGGCTCGGCTTTAGTTTTGGTGTTAATAGATGTTAAATTTGCATAAGGGATTGGAGAGAATATTATTTGTGTTTTACCAATACACCAATGAGTACTAAGCATTGTATACTTTTCCTGAGTCCTGAGTAAAAACACACAAGCATGTTACTCGGATGGACTTCAAACCCTTTACCTTTACCATTCTAGAGCAGATGTCTTACCACTAGACCACCGAGATTGCCCGGTAGCTTATTCGTACTGCCTCTAGCTACCGGACAATCTCGAGGTAATAATACCTTTGGATTTGTTTTTGTCACAGGACTCTGGGAAAGTACTGAGTATACAGTCCCTGTATTGGTGTATAGGTAAACACAGCTAATAGATTTGGGTTGTAATTTTGTGTTTTCATTTCAAACATAGCTCTGCTTACCTGTTGTAAAAATATTAAGTGCTTTGAGGTACCTTGCAGTAAGACAAAGCTCTATATAAGAACTGAGTCTTTCCCTTCTGATAGTTTTTTTTTACGGTCTTGATCACATCACTTCCTGCAGGTTCAAGGGCAAAAAGGAAGGTCTTATCAGTGAGAACTCAAACTACTATATCTTCAAGCAGCAAGCAGACGGCACCTTTGAAGCCTCACCGGTTGATTCTTGGTACAGCTTCAAGTCCGTTGCAAACACAAGACGCTGACGGCGGAGGAGGCAGAGGAGGAATTCGGAAGGTGGGTTGCAGGGTGTTAGGTTCACCTGAATTGACCTGGAACTGGAACAAGGGATCATCCGGGGGGGGGGGGGGGCAGTGGGTTTTTTGTTTTGTTTTGAGGGGGGGGGGCAGAGTTTTTAATGGTGGGGTCATGCTGAGCTTATTTTTTTCAGGAGGCACTTCAGGGGGTATGATCGTCTTATTTTTTAGGTACTGGATTTTTGGGGGTGGGGGGGATGGGGGGGGCACAAGCTCCAAGTTTCAGAACTGTTGCTAATGCCTTTTGTGCCCAATGCATTCTGGGTTAGAAATAGGCACGTTGGCAAACGTCAAGTTGTTTCCAGAGTGAAACGCACCCCTCCCCCCCACCCCAAAGCAAGTCTGGCGTTGCACTGTATTGTGAATCCACAAGGACACTTGTTGAGAGAATCTAACTGACAAACCTACACTTTCTAAAGCCCGTTTCATACTGCACGCGAAAGCGAATATAAAACAAATTACACGACGCAAGCAATCAGGTGTGTGCTCTTTTTCAGTTGTGACGCATAGAAATTCGCTTCGCTTTCACAATTCGCGTGAGGTATGAACTTGGCTTTAAGCAGATGGCTTATAACCACTATAAAAGCTCGCTTTGTGAGAGGCCAGTCCATTGAAGAACCATTTAAAGATTAGTTTGTGGTTTTGTCTTCTAGGAGAGACCGCACCTTTAATTTCTTCTCCCTGATGGTAGAGAAGCGGATGAAGGAAAGCACGGGGGAGGAATTGAGCAAAGAGGATGAGGAGGAGTTGAAGGCCAAGACCAAGACGAGGAGGAAGAAGGTTGATCTGGTAAGGTTGTACATCGATATTTCCCGGTATAAATAAAAAAGTGTTCTAATGTCAATTTCAGTTTTTTGATGCACTTTAGTTTTCAATAGATAAAGTCCTTATAAATTCTCTAACCTCATGTTCAAAAAGTGTGTCATTTTATTTGATACTCTTTCAGAGTGAAATTTTGCAACCACTTTGGGTTGGTATTCCGTGCCCACCCTTGGTGTTATTATTCAGAACTTTTTGGAGCTTCTGGAGTAATCGTTTTCCTTTGAAAATATTGTTGCCACAATGAAAACCTGACTTGTCAAAGGAAAGACAACAAAGGTGCTTATAATGAGCACCGGGATTGTCGTGTGAAGAAATATGAGCAAGCACTCACCGTGATTCACAACGGCCGATAATCTGCCATGGTATGCTGGAACTTCGGAACTCTAGGTCTTGACCTCTCATTGAGCAGAATTCGATGATAAACAACGGTGGCAGCCTGTCCATTCTTGTATGCCACGTTTGTACAACAACAGGACAAAGGTCTGGAATCAGAGGTTACTCAATAACCCCAGAAAAAGGGATATTACGAGGCATGTTTTCCAATACCTGGTGTTTCTCTCCGTATGGGTGAATAAAGCTTAGCGCGGTAGGTGGAATGTGTGGATGGATATTTTCGTCAGTCGTCCGGCTGCTTGCAAAAAATTTAGGGCGCTCTGAAGTTGTTGCGGTCATAATAAAACATTTGCCGTAAGCCAGTCTGGAAAAATTTGGCGGATATTTATCATTGTCAGCCGACGTGAAGTGGTTAACTTTAAAAAAAACACCAGTAATGCCACATATTGAAAGTAAGGTTCTGTACATTTTGGTACTTAGAGTTTTTAGTTCACTAAATGACCATGATATTCAATCAAAATGGTGATGAGTTTGACCTTTGGACACCATTTTAATGTGAGGTTTATAGAGACTTAAAATTGTTTGTAAAGACTGTATCTATTGGAAAACGAGTGCATCCCCAAAACTGAATAGGACTTTAGAGCTCCTCTTCGTTGGCAACTTTTTGTGATAACTTTTCAGAGTTCATCTTTGAATCTTGTCAAGTATCGAAAACAACTCATGAGTATAAAGGTGGTTTTCTTTCCTTGTTTTTTTCTTCTTCAGAGGATTACAGAAGATGATGATTATCAAGATCTGATGACATCCGAGGAGAGTGATGCTTACATCAGCGGTGACGATGAACCAGTTGGTAAATTATTAATCGGTCTTATCAGTAAATAACACTGATTATAAGCAATCGTTGTCAAATTTTCGTAGAATTTTTATAGATGAGGTTCTTTAGTTAACTTTCGGGTTTTTAAAATGTCATTACACATCCAACAGCGCCATTAGCAGTATGGTGAAAAGGAAACAAGAAGATATACTCAGTTTTAGATGTGGGAGGAAAACCGCAAATGGGGGAAAACCCACGCAAATCGGGTAGGGACTGAAAACCCAATCCATGTGCAAAGCTCCAGGGTGGAGGAGGGATTTGGAATCGAATGCCCTGCAGTACTCTGTACTAGCCTACTCTGTACACAGTGAAGTAGGGCAGTGTGACTAGTAAATAAGTTAAGTAGTTGAAAGATGCTAAATTTTTTGGGAAATATCTTCACAGCCAAATCAAAGTCCAAGAAAAAGGGAGCGAAAAAGAGACGGAGCAAGAAAAAGAAGCAGGATTCTGATGATGAAGGGGAAGAGGAAAGCGATGAGGGAGATTTTGAAGGCAAGGAACTAGACTACATCTCGGAGGATTCAAGGTATGATGCCAATAGACCTTTCCATTGTTGATAAACAAACCGCAGCAAAAATTGTGTTGACAGATGCTGCGACCCAATTCAAAATTTCTGCATACTTTCACTTACAAAAAGATACATACATTGATGGGTTACTTTGTTTCCAAAAAATTCAACATTTTTTTAAAAATATTTGTGTAACATTGTTACAAACTATAGCTATCTGTTTTTGCTTTGCATTTATGGCTTTTAACCTTGGTTGGCTGTGACGTTGCAATAGAAAGGTCTATAGTAATACTGATAATTCACAAAACAGTGCGCCCTCCACAATTCACCCTGGAGAGCCAGAAGGAGTCGCCTTAAACAATGACTGGTGCACAGAGAATTGAGCTGAAACCCAAGCCCAAGTCATGATTTTGTAATGGGCCTAATTCACAGTTGCATTTGGAAGTTAAAGGCACAGTACACGTTTGGTAATTGGAGCCTACTGATTGTGTTAATCCTATATAAATGTAGGTACATGCAATAAAACTAACCTGTGAAAATTTCACTTCGAAAACCGAAGCGAACATTTCCATGCAGGAAGAATATTCCCCATAGGAATACACAGTCTGAGAAGCATTCAGATTCAAATTTTGGGGAATAAATAGTGATACATTTTCCATAACCGTAGTACTCTGAAGTTAAAAGCTGCTGTACTTCTTACCAAGTAAGTTTTGATTGCCATTAATTTTCAGAGTCATTACCAAACGTGCACTGTGCCTTTAAACCAACGTTCGTCATGACTTGGGCTCCGGCTCCAGCTTGAATTCTTCATCCACCTGTTTGAAGCCCCCAAAATTTATACCGTTCTTTGTCCGTCAGTGAAAGAAAAATTTGTGTTTCGTTTATTCAAGGAATAATACTGACTAATCATTCATATAACTAATAGGATGTAACATGTTGATAGGTCTTTTAATTTTCTCTTCCCGTTTTGTGATTAAAGGAACACTACAGAATTGGTTTTTTACTAACAAAACAGTTGCTGGCAGTGTAAGCACTTTATGTAATGCACCATATACTGTTACTGGTGCCCCACTCAATTTTTGCTTAGTAAAGACATTTGTCTAGTTCAGTATTTTCTGTTTAAAGGAACATTACAGAATTGGTTTTGCTAACAGAGCAGTTGCTGGCAGTGTGAGCACTTTATGTAATCCACCATATACATAAACTGACAAACCTGTAGAAGTTTGAGATCGATCGGCCATCTGGGTCACGAGAAAATAGTGAAAAACCGATTACACATTTGCATGAAATCATACAGATTCAACAAATGAATAAAACGCTCACTGAGCGATTAAACTCCAATCAGACAGTTAGTTTAATCATTTCTCATCAAATATGGCATTTCAGACAGAAATATTTCAAGGGACGTTTTCTACTATCATCATCATCATTAGACCGTGTAAGTTTATGTAAATCTGTGATCAAAAAGTACATTTTACAAGTTTTTTTCTTACCAGTTCTGTAATGTTCCTTTAATCCATCAGTGATGAAGAGAGGGAGCAACAAAATAATGACATCAAGGGTCTTGATGAAGAGTTCAAAAAAATTGAAGAGGAGGAGGAGGAAGACGAAGAGGAGGAGGACAAAGATAAAGATGGAGAAGAGAAAAAAGATGTGACGGACGGAAAAACTGAAGAGAAAATCAAGAAGGAAGGTAAGACACCCCCTAAAAAAAAATTTGTTAAGTTGCAATATTACTTCATTCAGGGATAACGTGTGGTTTTCTGAACTGTGGCAGGCCTGATGCTTCGTTTTTGAAAGGGCAAGGGAGCCAAGGCGTTTTCTCCTCGGTAAAGGGCACCTCTATGCCGAAGTTGTAAATTTTTAAGGCACCAAGGGGATTCGTTGCCTTCTTAAAGTATTGGGCCTCCTGTGGAAAACGCATTTATGAAAAGTATGACTTGCCCTCCATAGGCAGTGGTGTAACCAGGGAGGGAAGGGGGTGGGGTTCAGGAAACAACCCTCCCCTCCTGCTCAGAACTTGAGATGAAAGGAAAATAAGCTATGATAAAGTACTGTATGAAATCCTATGGCAAATATATATATTCTATGTCAGTCGGCCTTGCTGGGCATGAGACACATTTAGGATGTCTGAGCCGGACCCCATCACAGCTTTTTGTACCAATGTTGGAGTCATAAACTGATGTAAAACTCTTTCAGGTTGTGTGCGGCTAACTCACCATGATGTGGTAGGGTTTCAACAGTAACTTGTGTATCACGGACATGCTCAAATTGAGATCTCAACAAAGACATCTTCGTTCGTCTAGCTCTTGTTCCCTTTTTGTTGTGCCAAGAACTCGCTGTTCAGCATTTGCAGAGAGATCATTCTCTGTATATGGCCCCAAAATGTGGAATAAGCTTCCTGTACATATCAGAAATGCCAGCTCACTCACCTTATTCAAGACACACCTGTTCAAGCTCACCTGTTCCAGCAGGCTTACTAACCTTTCAACTGTGCCTCAGCGCCTTAGAACAAACTGTTGATTTTGGCGCCCTTTAAATAACCTTTGATTGATTGATTGATTGATAACTTGATATTTTAGTGTTTCTGTTTTCTTTCCAGGGGAGAGCAGCTCTAGTAGTTCAGACTCGGATGACAGTGATATCGATGATACCAAAATTCACTCAGCTATGTTGATGCAGGTTGGTGGAAAAAGTCGTGAAAAGTTTAAACCCTAAACCTAAAAAACACTGTATAAAGTGCTGGGAAGTTTCCTTTTTTTCCCCGCCCCCCCCCAAAAAAAATTCATGTTAACTTATGTGTTTGGTGAATATAAACTGTCATTGTTTCACATGTACATGTATGCAAGAAACAAGAACAATATTTGTGTATCAAATACTATACAAATATTGGATGCATATGAGTGCATTGTTATAGAATATAATCAGGTGGTGAAATCTGGACTAGTCCATTCATTGGCCTTGTGAAATGGAAAAAGCCAGATTTCACCTCGTGATTATATTCTGCAACAATGCACGAACAAAATGCATTCAAGGTTTGTTTTATATAACTCACACATAGATACTCGCCATTTGAAAAACATTTTCACAATAAACACAAAACAGACACGGGAACTCATCCACCCCACACTCTGAAAATTGGAAAACCCCTTCTGAATAATGTAGACGACTTCATGTAGACACCAACTCCTATATTAAATTTTGGAGCATCATTTGTCGCGGCAGTAAATAAATGGCAAAATAAAGTATAATACGTGACGTGCGTTCCACCAATCAAATGACAAGGATCTATGTATACAGTATATAGTGAACCTTTATCATACTTTTTTTAGTGGTCGCACCAGATGAACTAACAAGTGAAAACAAACTAATTGTAATTTGGAAATATTTTTTTTGGGTAGCAGAAAAAACCGTCCAAGAGGCCAGCCACTCCACCAAACCAAAAAACACCCTCAAAGACGTCAAGCAGGAGTGCGAGCAGACCGGAGACGCCAACGCAGAATGCAAATGCGAACAGTGCCACAACGACAAATACACTGTCTGATGCAGCGGATAAACTACAAGACAGAGGTTTGTTTCTATTTTAAATTAAAACATTTTTAAATTTGTTTTTTTCTTTCTTCAAATTACTCCCATTTATGTATCATACCTTGAGGTGGTTATTTTTCTTGTTCACTCTCTTAACTCTTTAGAGATCATTCATTTCTGTGCAGTCATCACTATACGCCCACATATGGCTATTATTTTACATGCACATTAGGGGTTTCGGAACATAGGGTGTTGGAACGTAGGGGTTGTCGGAACATACAGGTGTTGGAACATAGTGGATAAGCAGTATTTTTATTTAAGCGCTAATGCTTATCAAAAAGAAGGAAAATGTTCGTGTCTGCCGAACAGTAAAGAATAAGTTTGCCTATGAATTCTGAGGCTTAAATCACTAACTATATTTATATACAAGAAATTACCCGTAGACTTCTGGGACTTATTTAAATAAACTAACGCAAGCCTTGGTTACCTGGACCCCTTCGTTGTGAGGGGCAAACACCACCGAGCCAAGTTCAGGGTCCACGTAGCCTCAGCGTACCCGTTGTTAATTATGAAGACGAAGTGCTGTAATGGTGAACCTCGCTTGTTGAAGATGGAACGAAGAGTGGGGTGACGAAGCCCGCTCGGTAGCTTTCTCTTACCGCGTTCTGCACCAATAGTTACAATGAATAGGAAAGTCTTCTAAAGTATATGGGGATCTTTGTTGATGTACATCTGGCCACATCTTTGGGCCAATCATCAAAATAAAGCAAGAATTCACTACAGGGTTGTCGGAACATACAGGAGTTGGAACACAGGGGTGTCAGAACATAGGGTGTTGGAACATAGGATTGTGTTGGAACATGGGATGTTGGAACATAGGGGTGTAACTATTTGTGGACAAAAAATCTAAATACAAATTTGGTTTTGTTTTATAAATGTAAATTGTATATTAAAGCAGGACATGACCTTTACTTTGACCTTTTGGGTTGAACAGAAGTAGGTCTCGTCTTGCGATTGTTTGCAGGGGATATTTATTTATTTATTTCAACCAAACATCCAACAGCACAAGTGCCAATAACAGGATGGTGATTTGGAAACAAGAAGAAATGTTCAGTTTTAGAGGAAACCCCCAAAAAGGGAAAACCCACGCAATAGGTTAGGAACTAAAAACCCTTAGGGACTAAAAACCCAATCCACATTTGGGGCAGCAGAAAAAAACCGTCCAAGAGGCCAGCCACTCCACCAAACCAAAAAACAACCTCGAAGACGTCGAGCAGGAGTGCGAGCTGACCGGAGACGCCAACGCAGAATGCAAATGGTTTGAGCTGTGATTTGAACCTGGGTCCACAGAGGTGGAAGGCAGAGAAAGACTCCACTGGACCAGCCTGATCCCCAAACAACAAAATAGAATATGTGGGTTCAAATCCCACCTGGGTAGCCTGTGGATATGGGCATTTTGCTACAAGCTGCTCACTATTACAACGTCTCTGAAGGTTAAATTCTACAAATCACTCTTTCTTTTTTGGAAACCAATTTTTCTGTTTCGTGTTTCAGTTTTTGAGTTTCCATGAATTTGTAATGAATTTTTATGAACATTTTAATGTCTTTTAGTCTCACTAAAGAGGCCGGGTACCGATGAAGCTACCTCGTCAAAGCGACAGAAAATGGAAGAGAGTGCGTCAGCTTCAAGGACACCGGGGAAGTAAGTTTGATGCCTTTTCCTTTAAATTTGTTTCCAATTTTAAAAAGAAAAGAAATTATATCAGATAAATCTAGGATGAACAGAAACAGAATAAGATCGTTGGAATATTTGCTTAAGTCTTGAAGCTTAACCACAACTTACCTTATCGATGTGAGAGTCAAACCAAAAGTAGAATGTGTGGGTCGTGGGTTCGAATCCCACCTAGGTAGCCTGTGGATTTTGTTTTCATTTTTCCGCAGGACTCGGGGTGGGGGGGTCAGGGCGGAGGAAATGCACCGAGTTTACATTCCTGATTACACTTCTTAAATTTGATTTGATTTGAAATTGTTCTAACTTACATTTGACCATCGCAGCCAACAGCTAAATTACAGCCAGGTTACATTCAAGAGTGTACTAAAAGCTTTAAGATTAAACAGTAAACATTAGGAAAAAACAGTCAGTTGATAAAAGATGGCATTATAAGAAGGCAATTAGCAAGAAAAACTGCATTTACTATTTCACTTTCAAAATGGCTGCCGAAAACCATTTCTTAAAGGCACTGGACTCTATTGTAATTACTCAAAATAATTGTTAGCATAAAAACTTACTTGGTAACGAGCAATGGAGAGCTGTTGATAGTATAAAACATTGTGAGAAACGGCTCCCTCTGAAGTAACGTAGTTTTTGAGAAAGAAGTAATTTCTCAGTAAAATATTTGAATTGATTTTGAGACCTCATGCGTGAGGTCTCAAAATCAAGCATCTGAAAGCACACAACTTCGTGTGACAAGGGTGTTTTTTCTTCCATTATTTTCTCAGAACTTCGACGACCAATTGAGTTCAAATTTTCACAGATTTGTTATTTTGTGCATATATTGAGATACACCAAGTGAGAAGACTGGTCTTCTACAATTACCAAAGGTGTCCAGTGTCTTTAAGACATTTTGACCATAATTCAAGGATGTCGAGGTGGTAAATCTAATCTCTAATCTAAACAAGAATTCCAAAACATGAATACGTCAAAAATTACAAAACATAAACAATGATTCATCTACAGGTGCGACATTGGTAACCTCTGAATCAATTAAGGATTTAATTAATTTATTAAAGGTTGATTATTTGCTCATTTACAATAATTGAAACGGCAGCACCTGGTTGAAATGTATTAAATTTACATACCAAAATAGCAAAGATACAAACAATAAAATTTGTCTAAAGTAATATTCAAACATCTATATAAAAACTATCTGTAAACACTTGGGTGTAAAGTTTAAACCAAATAATATTAAATTAATATTCTTAACAATTAATTTCTAAACATATTTTTGTTGAATTCAGGGAGATGGTTGGGCTGACAGAAGATGTCATAAGACGTTACCTCATGAGGAAACCCATGACAACCAAAGATCTTCTCTACAAACTCAAGTCCAAGAAGATAGGACTCAAGTCAGACATGCTTGTCAAACAGTTCACTGAAATCATGAGGAAATTGAACCCACAGCAAACTAAGATTAAGGACAAAACGTACTGGTTCATCAAAGAATGAGATTATACTATTGCCGCAGTTTTGTGTTTCGTTTAATTTTCAGGGTTCTAACCCTATCGTGGACATTTAATTAACTCTCCTACTCTCAGTGATTCTTGGCAACATTTTCCAGTGAGTTGACCAACCATTTGAAACCATTGGACTGCCAAGGTTGTGTACGGTGGCACAACTGTGCACAGAACTAACTGTGTACTGTGTACATGCATTCTCTCACGGTATCATATTGCAGGCTGGCATAGTTTATCTATCATTCAAAACCACAGTGAATGGTATTGAATGGTCAGACAGCAAGAGGGTTATGGAATAATTGCCCAATGAACCATCAACAGTTATACTGCTTACCTTTAAAAATTTGGGGTTCGAATCTGTTTTCAGGGTAATTACACAAACTGGTAGTTCAATTAAATTCAATTCAATTTTATTATATTGTCCATAAAATGGAAATCTGCCTTGTCGAGCATGCTCAAAACATCAAGGTATGATTGCCCATTCCGCAGTTGCACTGCTTACCTTTCATTGTTTAGGGTTCGAATCCCACCCTGCATAATCACAAACTGGTTAATCAAGAAATGATTACTCAACATCTGCAGTTATACTGATTTCCTTTAATTATTTAGGAGTTGAATCTCTTTCTGGGTAACAAACTAATAATCAAGGAATTGATCCCCAAATATCCACAGTTACACTGCTTACCTTTAATGACTTAGGGTTCGAATCCTACCATGGGTAATCACTAACTGGTTAATCAAAGATTGATTGCCCATTCACTTCTCCACAATTACACTCCTTACCTTTCATTATTTATGGTTTGAATCCCACCCTAGGTAATTACAAAGTGGTTAAATGTCCAATATCCGCAGTTATACTGCTTACCTTTCATTATTTAGGGTTCGAATCCCACCTGGGTTTTTACAAACTGGTTAATCAAGGATTGTTGGCTCTTGAAGGTTGTAATTTTCTTTCCATTTATCTTTGATATCCCTTGTTTGAAGCTATCTTGGATGATCATGTTTTGAAACATTACACCTGCCATGCTCTCATAGCAGTATTTTTCTTCTGTGTGTGGCCTGGGTTCGAACCTCCGAAAATGTGAGTACATGTACTACCAGTTCATCAAGGAATTATTCGGGTTAGATACCCAACGAAGCAAAAGTGGAAATTTTATTTTTCAATTCCAACTTCCCTTTTTCCCACCAAACTTAATACCTTTTTTGCTGTAGTAGCTTAACTTAAATGTCAGAAATTTATGAAATAAATTATCTTTGCTTCTCAAGTAAAGATTTTATCATTAAGATTTTGTATTGGTTATTATCAGGAAGATCGATAATTATGTTCAATTAAAAAGTGTTTTTCCTGACGACAATTAGAGCACACTGATCGAAATGTTGAGTTGTTACAACACCGTTTCTTTTCTGAAGAAATGTCCACGTGCATAATAGAAAACACTACTCAATGTTGTGTTAACCTTCCAATCAAAGTTTCATAGAGAAAAAAAATCAAAAAAAGAATGAAAAAAAGTCACTTGTTGAATGAGAAGAAACCATCTTTGTGAGGTAAAATTTACTTTTGGGCTCGATTATGTGTCTGTGGCATGAATAATTCTATGCGACTAAGTCGAAGTCTTTGACCTAATCCAATTTCATTTATCATTTTGGTAAAAAAAAAAATCCCTGTTAAAATGAAGTTTTTATCACAATCCAGACTCGGGGTGGTCGGGACATCGACTGCATTCTCGAGGGATGAATTTTCCTCAAACTCGCCTGACGTGCCGAAATTGCGACTGTCTAATAATCACAGTGTAACACTCATATCCGTGGTTGTTACATATCAGAATGTCTGTGAGGTATTTGCGGATGACGTTTTCAAAATTGCTCAAATACAAATTTCAAGTTACTTTTTACATTCATAAAATAAACATTCATTTGACATCGGAACAACTGTCATGTAAATCACATAATATTTCCTTTCCTTTACTGGCGCCAATCAGAGCGCTTTAAATACTTTCACGTGATGAATATGCAAACTAGACTGTTTCTGCTATGACTTTATGAGCCGCGGAGACACACAAGCACGAAAAAGTTTCACTATGCAGAATCGGGTTACCAGCCAAAATTTTGCGTTTTTATGAATACACAGTTTTGGTTGGTTCCCTTTGAAAGTAAGCAGTGTATCATCCAATAACATCACATGTGTACAAATTTGCAAAATGTCGTCTGTTAGTTTCTGTAGTAATTTGACTAATATTTATTTAAAAAATTGCAAATTTTCTGGCAAAATTGTATCATACGGATAACAACTTGCTACCCTTTCGTCTGCTGGCTACTGGACAGTGATGATAAGATGGTGTCACTTTGGTTGACTTTATTCGTGATGTCAACAAAAAGAAATGTGGTCAACTTCTCCGCAAGTGCAAAAGACACTTTCAAGTCAACAGGTACGTGCATTGTTCGCCAGAATTTCTTTCTAGGATATTTGCTTGCCATTCATGCTTATGTTTATCATGTGTGAGTGTGTGACCAACCGTTTTGTTTGCAAATTTCTCACTTTTCATGGTCTCATAAAGCAATGACCATTTTGATACATAAGCAAAAACCATGTAACTTCACATTGCCGTTTGCGTGTATTTCCGGCACTTTACTAAGTACTACCTGACTACCTAGTACTAGTACTAGTAATACAGAATTTGCAACTTCACATTGCCGTTTGCGTGTATTTCCGGCACTTTACTAAGTACTACCTGACTACCTAGTACTAGTACTAGTAATACAGAATTTGCAACAGAACTTCGAAGGCACTTGTGAATAAAAAATGGCCCTGCCCATTCAATTACAGTATTCCATGCTGGGCAAACATGGACAGCATGCCCCGATGACACCCAGGCAAAAATAAGTCGGTGCAGTGCAGGCCTCGTGCATTTCGAGAACATTGGGTTTATACCGCACAAAACGTCCCAACGTTTTAATACGCGCGAAACTTGCAAAAACAACATTGCGTCTGTACAATCGTGGAGGAAGAAAATCTTCCTTCATGGTACAATAGTAATATTCTAACTGTAAAACGCCATTTCCAAAGGCTCTTTTGAATAATGGCTTTGTATGTATTGAATTGTTGATACATTTTTATTTGATCCCAATCACACTCACACTGTAACCTATTTTGCAACAACTTAAAAAATTTCCAGAATATTGAATAAATGACTGTGAAATAAAAATCCATTGACTTTTCTTGATAGAAATTGTTTAGTTTACTCATCCAACCCCCTTTGAAAAGGGGGGAATGGTGTGTGTGAGGGCATGGAGTATAGCTCCATGGTGAGGGTAACTGGTTCTAACATCACCACTGCTCACTTCATGTCTTAAAACCTTGTGGCTTTCCCCATTAATTTTGATTTGGTAACCGCTGCCCATTTTCCCCACAGCTAGCAGTAGCAGTGCTCAAAATGTATTAGTAAATCCTTTATAACACTCCATTGAACAAACAACATTAATGCAAGGTTCTTGTTTAAAACAAATTAAATACTAAACCCCATACAATTCCTAAATAAAACCGTTATCAACTTCCGAAATAATGCACGCACAATAACCTCTCTGTGAAGAAGCTGAAATTATTTATTTTATTCCAAAAAAATACATATATCATATCTTGAGTACAGTTCTGATTTATACAAATACAATCTTTCATAATCCTAATTAGTAAGTTAATTAGTACTCGTTGATGATTTGTGATAAAAAAAAATAACGTGCAAAACATTTGTTTACCACTACAAGCCTTAAAATTAGAAAGCACAATGCATGTCTGATCTGACCTCTGACACTTACACTTACCCATTAACCTAATCTTAGCAAGATGTCATTTTCCATGAAGTGCGGGCTCGCCCTAAATAGATAGGTCGATTCCCGAACCACATAAAAAATGCATCAAGACTGTTTTCTTTAAAAAAAGTTTGACCCCAAATCTTCCAAAATTCATCTTATTATTTTGTTTGAAGGTCATAGATTTATGAGTGTACCATCTACTCTCAGCATGAGGCCAGTACCTCATACTGTATGAGGCCAAACATAGCATCCAAACATGTTGGGTGTTCAGTTACAAAAGAGTAGTTTTGTTAATTTTAGAAAATTCCTGGCCAGAACACCTAGCTTCACAAATACTCTGGAGAAACTAGTTAGTACACAAGTCTATTTTGCAGTTTACTAAATTCTCTACTTGTTTGAATGATTGAGTTGGTTACATGGACTAAAGTGATGAGTAACAGGACAAAGGTCAAGTTGTTGAATACATTTTGAATGACACAATTATAGTTAAAAACAACACTTTACAGTTATTACAAAATATTGATTGATATACATTTTAAATTACCTTATAAAAATACTAAAACTAGAATCATAGTTTAATTAACCTGAAAAGTGAAAGTACTGAATACTTCATTGGAATATATGCATCAGCTGAAAATGGAATCACAAATAACATTAAATCAATCTTTGAAATCTGCATTCAGAAGTATGTAACTGTTTAATTGCAGATTTGTCTTCTTTCTATGACACTATTTTAACATAAAAGAAGAAGAATTCAGCTGATCAGCTGGAAAGTTGTATTCCTGGCACTTCATATCAAATATAATGTCCATTGCACAAATCAGAAGGAGAGAAATTATACATAAAAGTAAAGCAAAATTAAAAGTTCAGGTACAAGATTTGATTTTTGAAAAATTGGTTCAAGACTGCAAAGTTTCATGTCTAGTTCTGGAATTTTAAATTGGGTCGGGGTCACACAGGCCTAGAATGACACAACAGAGGCCTCGGCCTCTTTCTACCTGGTCAAGGCCTTGGTGCCCCTTTAAACGTTTTCCATAGACATTAAAAGCTTCCAATGGAAGTGCCTTTTGCAAAATGAAAATGACATTGCCCTCTCAAAGATAAAATTCCAAATTCTCAAACATGAAAATGGCCTTGCCCTCTAAACATGAAATTGCAGGCCTGGTCACATGGTCATTGCCTTGGTTACCATGCTATTTAGTGATTGACCTGAATCGTTCTGAAATTTTCTCTGATCTTCCAATGAATTGTTAAATTTTGGTTATAAAACCAAGTAGTCTCAGAAAAGCGAACTTAATCACTATACTACGCGTAGCAGAACAAAACATGGAGAGAAGACAAGGAAGGAAGTTTCAGCTTTGGGTGTGGGATGATAATTATTCCAGGGAAAACCCACGCAATCAGGTAGGGACTGAAAACCCAATCCACATAGTGCGCCCCCCCCCCAAACAGGGATTCGAACCAGGTTCCTAAAGGTGGAAGGTGAGAAAAGAAACCACTACACCAACCCACCCGTACTTGCTTTAGAACTTGTACTTGAAATAACTGGTACATTGACAATTTCCAACAAAATGGTGATAAGCATTGTTTAAATAAACAGATATACATGTACATCTACACAAAAAGATTGTACATTTTTAATGGGTACTTGTTACGTAAACCAAATTTACAAAAAAGATGGGAAAACTACAACCAATGAGTTGTTTGTTTTCAGTTCTTGGTTAATTCTTGGAGTTACAGTAAAGTAAAAAGGCTACTCATTTGAACAATTTAAAATGCTATTAAAGAATGCTGTGGAATGTGTTTTAAAGTGTTTTGGAAACTCTGGCTTCTTGCTGAACTTGACATAGCTAAAACAAATTTTCTATGCAACCTTCTCAGCTCTACTTCATTTAAAAATTGAATCAGTTTCACTTTCAGACACATTTAAACTTTTGAGAAAGTTTTTAAATAATTAAGGCTTTAACAAACAATGTTATATTGTATGTTACTCATAGTCATATACATCCTTTCTTACAAATTTGCATAATCTAGTTTTGATAAGGTCACAGAAACAGTTGACCAACTAGTACAACTGTGCACCTAATTTGCATGTTTCCACAAATGGAATGTCATGAGATTCAATTTATTAACAAAAATACACTAGATGTAAATATCTGTATAAAATGTCTTTGTATGATGAATTGGAAAAAATTAGTTAGTGGCCTGACGTTTCGACCCTAGCAGAGTCTTTCTCGAAGGCTATACATTTGCTGTTAATATTATTATATTTTTCTGGTAATGAAAGCAACTTGCAAGGAACCTTAAAAAGTGCCTTGCATTGAAAACCATACATGTAGGTCTGAAAATGCTTGTGTAGAAAAGATTTTAAAGAAATCTCAGTTTTAGATGTCGGGGGCAACCCTAACTTGGGAAAACCCACGCAATCAGGTAGGGAATTGAAAACTCAATCCACATGCAAGGAATGAAACGGATTTAAACTAGTGGCCACATAGGTGAAAGGCATCACAAGTGTTAACCATAGCTTACATGAGTTTAAACTTTAATTGATAAACAGAGTCACACGTACAAATTTTAAGAGGTATCAAGTTCCAACATCTGGGTCAAGCTACAGAGAAAGTCTTGTCACCTGTGCCTGTTTGAATATGTGATGTAGTTTTAAGTTATGCTCTGAGAGGAGGGCACTTCCGTTGGGCATGCTGAGATCTAGTGAGTCTATGTACTTCCAGTGTTTGAACACACTTGTACGTCCTTACGTTGGTAATATTATGCACAGATGGCAATCGGCACATATGCAAATGCGCCATCTTCAAGCCTTCTCCAAATTCTATTTTTAAGTTCATATGCTGATAAATTATGAGATTCCTTGTAACATTGCCTGAAGAATTTTAATTTAAAGCACAATATCAACATTAGTAATATTGTCAAGGACCAATATCCACACTTAATGTGACAAAACATATATACACAAAATAACAAGTCTGTGAAATGTTAAGCTCAATCAGTCATCGCAGCTGTGATAAAATAGTGGGGAAAAAATTACATGTTTTTTACTGTTTTCAAACATCGAATTTAGGACTTGTTGTTTTACTAATTTCTCAAAACTAAAACGTTTCAAGCAAAAATATTTCAAGGAAAGTTTTTAATCAGGACCATCTTTAAACCATGCCAGTGAAGTTCAAATCTGTGAACATTTCTATTTCCTTTTGTGCATACACTTTATTCATTTAAAAGTAATTTGCATCTTGATTAAATAATTTTCCAGGGGAAGTTTCCTACTTAAAAAATTAAATAAGCCTACACTAACTATATGGCTGTCAACACAAAAACATATAGGCCTATCAGATGGTTTAAAAATGTTTACAAATGGTTTAAAAAGGTCAATCCTTAATTATTCAGAGCACACAAAATGGTGATTATTTTTTCCTTGGATAATTCTATCATTGGGTCACTCACTAAAAACACTTTAAAAACGTTTTGAAGACATGATCATAAATATAAAACAAACACCGACAACAGTTGAATGTAAACACTGGCTGTATCTTGGAACTTCCTGGAAACCTTTTTTATCTGCTTTTGAAAGATCTGGAGGAGAAAAAAAGGAAAACTACTTTTAATAGAAAATGCCTCACGGTTTCATAGAGTTTGTCTTCTGATTGATGAAATCCTACTCTGCAACTAACCCAAACCTAGCTTTGGTTCCAAGACCTTCGTATTTTGCTTTTAGCCAAAATGAATTAAATCCAACAGAAGTGATATGTTCAATTTCTGTGATAGCTATTCGTGGGTGGTCACAGTTCATCTGGAGAATTCAGATAGCGCCCTCTATCAGTGATGGTCTGTGTAATGTAAACAGCAGGATTGTATTGAACCAAGTCTAGTCCACACCAAGATTCCAACTGAAGGTTCTATTTGCTATGTTAGATTGAACACCCCTCAAGGCATCACAACTGTGATTACATGTAGCATGTAGGCAGAAACAATAAGTTCTTCCTAAACCTGTCGGAATCCTGTTGAATTGAGTTCTGTGAAGACAAACCAACTACATGTATGCTGAGCATGGAACCAAGTATGCACTACACCCCTGACCCATTATGAAATACACATCGACCCATATAAAAGGCTTTGATTCTTTTGGATTAAGAATGTTAAAGATGAACCAACCACACAAAACATGTGGTCAGGAATATATTAACAAAAACAGACTCACAATTACCAGAATCTAGTGTCATGGAGTGTACAGTTTTGATTGATTCTGCTTGACATTTAGTAGAGAATCCAACCTATATTTTTCACATGCCCTTCAAACTCAACTGTGGTTTTACTTGATTCTAGAAGCTTGGCAATGGGCTATACATAACATTGTAGTTGGAGGAGTTTGCTTGGTACAGCATGGTGTTGCAGTGGGTCTGCTATGGTGATAATTCTTAATTGATAAAAAGAGCTAAGTAGACTATTTTAAACATCAATGCAATGTAAAAGTTAATTTATAATCCCAACTAGAGGAAACCTTTGACAAAATACCAACTTCTTTAATACTGACATTTGACTTGGGAGATTAATCAAGCAAGTTTTCAAAACCGTCCGCTTGTTTCCACACTGCTCATTCATCAAGTTTATATGCATTTCTTTAAAACTAATAATTAAAGGAACATTACAGAATTGGTTTTGCTAACAAAACAGTTGCTGGCAGTGTAAGCACTTTATGTAATCCACCATTTATATACATAAACTGACAAACCTGTAGAAGTTTGAGATCGATCGGCCATCTGGGTCACGAGAAAATAGTGAAAAACCGATTACACATTTGCATGAAATCATATAGATTCAACAAATGAATAAAAAGCTCACTGAGCGATAAACTCCAATCGGAAAATTAGTTTATTCATTTCTCATCAGATCCGGCATTTCAGACAGAAATATTTCAGGGGATGTTTTCTACTATCATCATCATTAGACAGTGTAAGTTTTATGTAAATCTGTGATCAAAAGTATATTTTACAAGTTTTTTTCTTACCAATTCTGTTATGTTTCTTTAAAATAACAATTAAGAAGGCAACAAATCCATGCATTACCAACCTTAATGGAATACATAAGTTTCATATCCGACCATCTTTTACGTCACCCATCACACCCCAGAGATCGAAGATGAACTCCTCTGGGAAGTCCAGTTCGCCTAATTCTTCTTCAACTGCCTTCATGAAATCCGAAAAGTCTGCTTTTCCTTTGAATAGTCCAACAAGGGTCTCAGCTGTATGAAAAAAAGGGGGGAAAAAGAAAACTAAGACAACATTTTGCAACACATCTCTCAATTACTTCAACCTTTATTTCACTTTATTTAACTCAAAACCATAGATAGTTCCCAGTAGACGCCATCTTTACGGGCAAATTGCATTTTGGCTTGCAGGTGCGTCAAACGCTCAACTTATTAACGCAGCCGCGTTGTTCACTGACCAATCCTGCAATGAGTTTCGTGAAATGCGCGCGTGTTGCACGCCGTTCTCACACGAAATGCACAACTGTTTGTTCTAAACTGCCCGTAAAGATGGCCGATTTACGTCATACTGCAACCTATCTATATTTGTTAACACCACATGCTGCAACAAGCTATAAGTGTAAAAAGCTTACCCTGTGCAGGGTTCTGCCCACAGTGGTCGGTGCCGGAAAACCCGCCCGGCACTCAGGATTCCCCAACCACCACTGGCAGAATTTTCTCTGTTTCTGACCACCACACATTTTCCAAATTTTTAAATTACACTTGCAATTTTCTTTCAAAGGTTTTCAATGAAATGTAAAACTGGGTATTTACATGTAGCAGTAAAAATGGTATCCGAAGCCATTAATTTTGAGCACTTCTTTGATTTGAGTCTATTTATATGATCTACCAAGAAACTGATCCATCTCGCAATGGTTTCCAGAGAAACATTTTTCCACCACTAAAGAAATCCTGGGCAGAACCCTGCCTGTGCTATGGTTTGACATGAACTATTCCAAATCATACAGAGCTAGCCCCCAGTGTTTGTGAAACCTTTCAAAATTTATCAGCTCACTCAATCATGGCAACTAGAAACCAAACTTTTGTGAAAAAATGTAGGTCGGTGTGTTGAGTAACAACCTCATGTAAAACCATATTGCTTTTATGATTGCAGGCCTGGTATTTAATCTTTGAGAGGGCAAGGCCATTTTCATTTAAGCATGGTCACTTCCATGGAAAGTTTGAAGTCTATGAAAAACTTTTAAATTTTAAAATTATTGCTGAAGAGAAATAAAAAAATGCACAGTGATACTAAGAATGGCACAGATTATGTTACATTCACAAGCTAATGTATGTTGAAAAGAGTTAGTATTAGAATTTGACACATCCAAGAACAGATCAACAAACTCGTGCGGGCTGGCCACGCCATCTTGTACACCGAATTCAAATTTGGTGTGTCAGTGTGTGGGTGTGGTTCTGATCTTAACAAGTGGTCTTGCTAACACTTTTAATCCGTAACTGCTTCATCCTTTGATGGGATGTTGAGCAAAGAGGTCTGTGTTGCCCAGTACTAATTCTAATTACGTGAGAAAGGGTTTGCACGGTGTTTCTACTATGATGTTAAGAAATGATTTAAAATTTACTTTAGCACACCTAAAAAATACATTAAAAAAAGGGGTAACTATTTGAAAAGGCCCGGCAGTTTCTTGAAAATGTGAGAGGGCAGGCCATTTATAAGCAATGGTCACTTCCATTGGAAAGTCTTGAAGTCTATGAAAAACTTTTGAGGGGGCACCAAGGCCAAGAGTCCTTGGCCTCCGTGTAATCGTGTCTAATTCCAGGTCTGAATTTGCATAGCCGCTGATGAGTTAGTGTCTTTTGTTTTACAACCTCACTTAGTTCACTGATTAGGGAAAACACTGTTCGGCTGCACCAGCTGTACCAAATATTTTGGTAGAGAACAATCAAAAATTACTTGCTGCAGCCAGCCCAACACAAGGTGTACAATTTTTCCGAACCAAAAAAGGGGAAAAAACAAAACAACAACAACAAACAAATAGATGGCGTGACCGACAATTATTTTTAAAGCCGCTGCATGTTGCACTTGCTTTAAATTCTTTAGTACAAAGGTACAAGTGCCAAATTGCAGTGTGTTCATTAACTTGTTAAGTGTGCCCCTTAAGATTTTGTAACATTGTAAACTGTGACACTTGCTTGCAAGTATAATCAGCAATTCTGTTTACTTTGTCAAAAAGCAAAGTACAAGTGCATGATGTGACCAGTTGACCTGCATGGCGGGGACTGAGTGTGACTGCTGGTGCTACAGGTAAATGTACATACATTATGTACATGTACTTTATATGTAAATAACAAAAATTATTTTTAAATATCGTTTGTTATCTTCTTTATTTCACAAATTCCAAGTGAAATCTATTGTAAGGTCAACTCCTTTCTTAAAACTGTATGATTTCCAAAAATACTTTATTGTAAGCTCAAGGATGCAGACCTGATACTTTGTTCCTATAAAAACAGCAGTTTCTTCATTTATAGTAAAGGCCACCTCCATGCCACCTCTTACCTCTATGAGGGAATCTTGAAACTTCTACTGACACAAACCAAGGGGCACCAAGGCGATAACCAACCAAGTATCTGCCTCTGTTGCCGCCATGAAGTATCAGGCCTAATGATGTCTTCAAAAGCCGCAGAAACGTACCAGTACATTGTATGAAGAAAGCTTACATGTACATTATATGTAACCCTTATAGACTGGGCAATTTGGCTAGAGCGAGGCCAAATTTAGACAAATTCTTCTTCTCCACAGATGTATCTCAACACACAATTTTCCAGACAAGAGTGGAATGCCTGACCCAGTGATAAGCATTTGTTGTTTTGGCCTACTGGCTCGAGTCCTTCAGAATCCTTCACTTGTGGCTTAAGGAGCCCTACATTGTTGGTCTGCTTGTCATGTGATGTTCCCTTTACATGTATAAATGCATTAATTATTTACAAATAAAAAAAAAGCTGTTTCTCACTATATATGAACATGTCAAAAACTGCCAGAGTATTTTTTTTCTGTCAACCTGTGTATGGTTACATTTGACAGCAAAATTAATGGTTGCACCATGTTCTACTGCTGTAGATATCTGGGCAAAAATTCATGGCTCTGCTTTAATACCGCAAAATGCTGTGCTTACAATGCCCTGTAAAGCACATAATTCTATGGGCCATAAGTGCAGAGTTCTGCAGTATAAGCAGAGCCATGACATTGGGCCCTGGTCAGTCTATCAAATGCTGAGAGTGCACTTTAATATCGCTGGTTTAAAGTTGAACCCATACCACATTTACAAAATGTACAATTATACAGTTTCCTTAAAGTATAAATTATAACAAGCATCTTACCAAGACTTTCATCTCTTATACCGATGTAGCTTTCCAGAAGATCATCACACTTTATTATAGCCATGCTCTCAAAATTGTTTGGCTGAAAGAGAAATAAAAAAAATGCACAGTGATATTAAGAACGGCACAGATTTGTTACATTCAGCAAAGCTACAATGTACATGTATGTTTGAAAAAGAGTTTAGTATTAGAATTTGAACATCCAAGAAACAGATCAACAAACTCGTGCGGGCTGGCCAAGCGATCTTGTACACCGAATTCAAATTCCGGTGTTGTCAGTGTGTGGGTGTGGTTCCTGATCTTGAGACATGTGTTCTTGAGCTAGACACTTTTAATCTGTAACTGCTTCATCCTTTGGATGGGTTGTTGAGCCAGAGGTCCTGTGTGTTGTCCCAGTACTAATTACTAAAATTATCGTTGAGAGAAAGGGTTTGCTACGGTATTTCTAGCATGATTGGTTCAAAAAATGAATTTTTAAATAAATAAGATCATATTTTTAAACTTTAGCACACCAAAAAAATACATAAGAAAAAAGCTGGCAACCATCTTGAAAAATAGCCCGGCCAGTTGTCTTGAAAAATGTGACAGGCGGCCATTTAAAAGAAAAAGAAAAAAAAAGGCCCTCCTCCTTCCTTTTTTCAAAATGGCAGGACGCTAAACATGTTTTTTTTGTTTTTTGCCTTATTAGTCACAGCTTCCCTCTCCAAATTCTTTGGGGTCTCCCTTCAACATCTAGGTCTTATCTATCACATGAACTTATGCAGTATAAGTACAATGATACCTCTGTGCATGCAATTTATATTCACAAGCATAACCCCAAACTTAATTGAACAAAACATACAGGAAGTGGAGTGGTACTCATACTATTTTGTTATTCCAAGGGTTCCCATTCATACAAAATTCATAAGCTTCTTTATTTGAAATACATTCTTCTTGTTGGTGGCTCTCAGTATGAAAATTGACTGTTATAGGCCTAGACTGTTTAATAAAAACACAGATGAAAATTTCCTGGTTGGCTGAAAAAACACAGCCTTTACTGCCCCCAAAAATATACAACATGTATACGTCAAATTACAGGAGAGATGGCCTTAGCTTTTGTTCCACCCGGACCTTCGTCAGGGTCATAAAAAAGCACAAACGAAAAGATATATTATATCTATTCACAATAATTTATCATTCAATTCAAATGCTAAATAATCATCAATATCAGTGACAAAACAATAATTGTGATACCCAAAACTTTTGAAAAAAAGTTTGAATGTTTTATCAAAACTAGGTTACATGTACATGTATACATACGTACATGCTGTGATACTCAAGGCCATGCAAACAAAATGGTGGTCACATTTTGTAAACAAAAGAGAAAGGTCTATACATGTACGTATTATAGATGTGAACTCAAATAGACACTCCATCTAGTGCACTTTGGAGTTTGCTAAGGATAAAAAATACACAGTTCATATTTTTATTGTCTGATTGTTGTCCCAATCATTGAAAGTGATGTAAGCATATAAAAAAGGAAAATTTACAAAGGGAAATTTTTGCATTATGGTACTGTCCTTGTCTGTCTGGCTAGAATTGCTGTGAACAATTGTGGCTTACATGGATTGGGTTCCAAATGAAATGAAGTTCAGCTTATGAAGGGTACACAATAAATCAATCCATTCAATCAAAATTTATTTTAAGCTGGTATCCATAAAAAAATATGTTCAAAGGCACTTTGAGAAAATATTCTTTAATCTTTGGGTGAACGAGAAAAAAATGACTAAGAATGGGATTCAAATCAACAACCTTGATTTTAACATGCTGGCGCTCTACCAACTGTGCTATCTAGCCCTTTGATGGCGGCCCTCCTTATTTCCTCAATATCTTTGTTTTCTTTACTTGAAATAAAAATAGAGTACAAATGAGTTTTCAGTCTCCTCTTGAAAATGTTGAGATGAAAATAATGCATTTACAGGGTTCTGCCCAGGATTTCTTTAGTGGTGGAAAAATGTTTCCCTAGAAACCTCTGCGAGATGGATCAGTTTATCACGGTAGATCATATAAATAGACTCAAATCAAAGAAGTACTCACAATTCATGGCTTCGTATACCATTTTTACTGGTACATGTAAATTATACCCAATTTTACATATCGTTGAAAACCTTTGAAAGGAAATTGCAAGTGGATTTTTTAATTTGGAAAATGTGTGGTGGTCGGAAACAGAGAAAATTCTGCCAGTGGTAGTTGGGAATCCTGAGTGCCAGGCGGGTTTTCCGGCACCGACCACTGTGGGCAGAACCCTGCATTTAAAAGGAAACGTTTTCTGAACAAAGCAATATTTTAATGTTTTTATTTTTTTTTAAATCTTTGAAAGTCCATGATTAGATTTAGTGCCCCTCTCATTCCAGGAGGATGGCTGTCTTGGGGAGTATAGAGTGAGATAACATAGTTTACCTCCTCGGTGACGACTTCTGCAGGACCAGTGTTACGAAGACGCAGTGTTTCCCGACCTGTCTTTACTTGGTCTTCTGTTGGCATGGCAGCCACTGGTGCTGGATGCACAGCTGGGGCTGAACGGGGAGCAATTTTAGCTGAAAAAGAAACGAGCCAAAAAGGAATGATGAACATTACTAATGTCTGATTAGTGAGTAGTGATTAACAAAACATACATTTGCATCTGGAAACACAACCATCTGTCGGCATGGCAGCCATTGGTGCTGGTTGCACAGTTGGGGCTAAACAGGGAACAATTTTAGCTGGAAAAGAACGAGCCAAAAAGCATGATGAATACTACTGATGTCTGATTAGTGAATAGTGATTAACAAAACATCAATTTGCCTCTGGAAATACAACCATTGAAACATACAGTCCACTAAAAAGCGGACAGTGTTAATGTCAAGGAATTACACAAAAACAACACAATTTCAAGGCATATTTATGTGAATCATTAGATAATATTTTTAAAATCTCTTTCCAACCATAAAATTTCATAACAAACGCATTTTATTGCCCAATCTGAAAGCAATGCGCCCTTAAAATTACAGCAAGCAGCAAGCAATTATGATTTGAGGGGTCTTAGATTTGTAATTGCCATTTTCTGGACATAGTGGTTACTTCAGATTGAAATATTTCTCAAGAGGATTGGTACTGGTATGAGCTTTCAGATTGAACCTGATCAATTTGTTTTTCTAATATAAGTACCCAAACCGGTACTTTGTGTTTAATGAGCTCAGCGAATGAAAATGACAAGAACACAATGGATGTATTTGGAGGCATATGGGTCAGCCTTTTGCCTGGCCACACATGCATGTTGACCAAACTGATCATAAAGCAGATTCTACCTCCATGATACAAGTGATTGATTCAAGCCAGCTTTTTCTTGACAGAATTACTTTGATTCACATCAATAGAAATCTTACGGAGTCCTCCATAAAATTTTCTACAGTATCTTAATTTTTTCGATAATTGGAAAATCGTATTATCAATTAAAAATTTTGCTTTTAAAGATAGGCTACATGTATGTATGATGCACCTATGGGCTGCTCCTACAAAGAGTCTCACTGGCACACAAAGTCTTTGTACAGTATGTACTTGTCCTACATGTACATGTATACAACAATGATGGACTGCAAAGCAAACACATAAAGTACTAGTATGTATTTGCAAATAGAATTTGTAGTTTACCCAAATGTGATCCTGAACCCTTTTGAACAGCACACTGTACACACAAATTAAGCAGAATGGAGGGGTGACTCAACACAGAAGTTTGTAACTTTAGGCTTGGCATAATACACCCCAATAGATGGATTGCAATACGCGTCATTGACCGCCATCTTTGATGTAAAACGATGGAAAAGTGCACGCGTGTACGCGCTACGCACGACTCTCAGCCAATGATACATTGTAGCTCTTCACGCGTGCACAATTCATCAAAGATGGTGGTCAAAGATGGTGGTCAAAGATGGTGTATTGCAATCCATCTATAGCAATGTTATCACACCACCAACATCCATCATCACCAATCAACTTGCGCTTATTGAGTTCATCATAGTCTACAGCTCATTAACCTTAATTTAGATAATTTAGAACTACCATGGAACTACCATGAACCATTTCACACCTAGGCATTTTGGCTATCCTGTTTTTCTAACATGTTTGCCATCAAAATCCCACAGTTTTTCATAAAAAACCTATGAATTGTACACTGATCCACCATTTACATGTAACAGGCCTTGCATTTCGTTCTTGTAAAAAAGTAATTTTCCCAGAGTAAAAAAAAACGAATTTCTCTTAGGACTTTACAAAGATCAGCATGGCAAAAAATGAGAAAGACAAGAGGCATCCCAAGCAATTTGCATTGGGTTAAACCCCACACATACACATACATGTACCACATGGTCCTTGCTTTATGGGTGATCAAGGTTAGACCTCTATGGTTATAGGCATGTGATAATCAGTTTTGCTCACCTTCCTACATGTATGCAAGAGGACAGTGAAGTAATTTATCAACAAATCTGTTTGTCTGCTTTTTTAACTCTGCAAATTTTCATCGTAACAATGTTGGAAGATGTCAACAGATCACCTCCAAAGAAGAGGAATCTATTACCATGGTACATGTTTAACAAAACAACTGTCGCACTCTATTCGAATGGGCCCATGGGTTTTGTATGCCCGAAGGCGCAAATGGAACCCTCTACACCCGAAGAGGCAAATGGCACCCTCTACACCCGAAGAGGCAAATGGCACCCTCTACACCCGAAGAGGCAAATGGCACCCTCTACACCCGAAGAGGCAGATGGCACCCTCTACACCCGAACAGGCAGATGGCACCCTCTACACCCGAAGAGGCAAATGGCACCCTCTACACCCGAAGAGGCAGATGGCACCCTCTACACCCGAAGAGGCAGATGGCACCCTCTACACCCAAAGAGGCAGATGGCACCCTCTACACCCGAAGAGGCAAATGGCACCCTCTACATCCGAAGAGGCAAATGGCACCCTCTACCCCCGAAGAGGCAAATGGCACCCTCTACCCCCGAAGAGGCAAATGGCACTCTCTACACCCGAAGAGGCAGATGGCACCCTCTCTAGACCTGAAGAGGCAGATGGCACCCTCTACACCCAAAGAGGCAGATGGCACCCTCTACACCCGAAGAGGCAAATGGCACCCTCTACACCCGAAGAGGCAAATGGCACCCTCTACACCCGAAGAGGCAAATGGCCCCCTCTACACCCAAAGAGGCAAATGGCACCCTCTACACTGAAGAGGCAAATGGCACCCTCTACACCCGAAGAGGCAAATGGCACCATCTACACCCGAAGAGGCAAATGGCACCATCTACACCCGAAGGGGCAAATGGCACCATCTACACCCGAAGGGCAAAGGGCCAAATAACACCCTCTACACCCGAAGGGGCAAATGGCACTTGAGGCAAAGCTGAGGGAACCATTTGCCCCTCAGATGTACAAAACACTCTACACCCGAAGAGGCAAATGGCACCCTCTACACCCGAAGGGCAAAGGGCCAAATAACACCCTCTACACCCGAAGGGGCAAATGGCACTTGAGGCAAAGCTGAGGGAACCATTTTCCCCTCAGATGTACAAAACACTACGGACTCCATCACATGTAACTGGATGTAATCAGATAACTCATCCTGCTGCATTCCATTGGGGCAGTTATCAGATTATACATACAAACACAATGAACTTTGAACTTAAATATTTTGTAATTAATTTGAAGGGAGTGTGCAAATTGTAAAAAAATACATTGTACATTGTGCAAAATAGAAATCAAATCTTGAATTATGGTTTTTCACCCATTCTAGCCTCAACAGTTTAGAAAAAAAGGTTTGTGAACATTTATCGTGCAATATTCTAGATCCCTTTTCAAATCATACCATTTCCTACGCATGCCATAAGGGAAGAAACACAGGCACTCCTGTGCCAACATGGTCAATGAAAAATCTTTTCAATATGTTGAAAAATTGTTTTGTTTCATTGTTAATTTAAGACCCAAAGATCCAGCATAAATAAACGTTTTCAATAAATTTGTATATGCTTGCTCATGTTATGAAGAAAATATTTCTTGAAAATAATTAGTACTGTGACTTCTTTTCATACAAATGCCAAAATAACACCAAACAGGCTTTGCGATTAAAAATTAATATTTTCATTCTTTCAGAAAATCACGCCTTTTTTTAAAGCCGTGTCCTCAAAGTTTAAAGATCAAATACACTTAGAAATTACAACACGAGGTCGAATGTGAAACCTTGAATATAAAACAACATACTCAATCACGTCTAATGACAGAATTTGCATCCCAAATGCCAAATGCTAATATTATGTAACAGCTTGAGCAGGATTTAAAAGGGAGGGTATACCTTTGGTAATTACTCCACAAATTATTGATCATAAAACTTTGGTAAGAAGCACTGCATTGTATAAAATCGGACATGGCTAAAGTCTAGGGGAACATCTTCTTAGGACACCAATATAGCCCATGGATGACAAATTAACTTAGTCTCGAGGGTTAACATGGTTAACACAAAATGTATGATTCAGTTCATTGTATCGTGTACAGTCATGACAGTAGTGTACTGAAAAATCACTGCACATAAAATTAGCAATTCATGTATTGTAAACTGCACTGTACCACAATTATCAGTGCCAAAATTGACTTTAATGAGTCATGAATATCACTTTTGCTGGCATAGCTGGTCACAATAAAACCACCTGCTTGGGTTGCCATGGATACTGCCCCAGCCCATTAACAGCCACACACAGCTGGGATGTGACAGCTGTGGACTGATCAATAGAAATGACTTACACTGGTTTAGTTGTCAGTAGTTTGTCTCATCATACTGTTTTAGGAATGAGTAAATTCATTTCCATGCTCTAGGTTTTCAATAAATGCACCACACAGAAAAAAAATCCTGTCAAAATGGTTATTGAATTTGGTGGTCATGTTTTTGTGATGGCACCAAAAAACAACCTCTTGATTGTCAGGGAGTTTTCACATGTTTATAAAACTCAGTATACTGTAGTGTACATAGCTTGTGTTTGGACTGCCACAATTAAGCTACGTTCTGTACTGTACTTTTTTCTTTTCTATAAAACTATGAGTGTACTTTAGACAAAAAGTGCTTTTAGACCATGTATAAAGGTGCCTCCCATTATTGAAATCGGTGTACATTAATTAAATGCCTAAAACTACATTGAGGCCATGGCCTCTGTTGCTGTGGCCTTGACGCCCCTTCAAAAGCTTTCAACAGACTTTGCAGGGCTCGAATTAGGGGGGAAAACCCGCAAGACCACAGGACTTGTATCTCAAAATGTTTACTGGACCAGAAATAATTTTACAAGACCAGATTCAAACTGAGAAAAGACTTCCTTGCACAGTTTTACTTGCATTTAATTGAACAAGCACTTGTCTTTTAGGGTATTAAGTATATTTCAAATCATTACTCAAAGTCAACATTTGTACATAATTTGTTTCTGTTCAAGATATTATAGAGTGAGGTACATGAATTGTTATTGAATTGAAAACACAAGACCGCCGGACTTGTCCGGTCATGCATTTACTGGCCCAATGCTAAAATCACTGGCCTCGGGCCTGCGGTCCAGTGTCAAATTCGAGCCCTGCTTTGAGATTTGCTCTTTGAAAATGAAAATGGCCTTGCACTCTCACAGATGACAGTCAAGGCCTGAGTATAACCACAATAAAGGATTGACAGGCAAAATAGTAACGTGGTGATTAGGCACCATGCCATTATTGTGTTTGTTACTTTGCCCATTTGCGCATTCATGCAACACCGAGAGAAAAATGTGGTTCTTAGGGAAAACCCGAGGGAGTGTACCACTGTGCCTCATAGCTCAGTTGGCTAGAGCATCTGCCCAGAGTGTCAGGGGTCTTGGGTTCAAATTCCAATGAGGACCAATTTGATTTTTCTCTCACCCCATATTTGGTTATTTCACTTCTATGGCGATTAGGCACCATGCCAATGATTGTGTTAGGCAAAATAGTATGATTTTTAAATTGATGTTATTCTAGACCCATACTTTTAAAGAAACAAAGAAAGTGTTTACCTGTATTCGGGGGACAATAACAAATCGTCAACAGCACAAGGTAAATTATGCAATAGCAAATTTTAAGAGATTGTATTACTATCATTTCTAGCTGTAGACTACACACAGAAAAGGAAATGTACACAAAGACAATCAATAATCAGACATAATGCAAACATTCAGCCATTACTCTTTAGGCTAGTACTATATAGCCTACATGTTATGTAAAGCGTGGAATATCAAAGGCTCATAAACTACAGATAAGTTTATCGCTCTAATTTTAAATCTGCTTTCTTTCCATAATTTACATTTTCAGATTAAGTTTTTGAACATAGCCTGTAAATGACTTGTTCTAACAGTTTGAATAAATTTGATCTGCCTACATGTATACATGTAGAATTCATGTTTAATGTGGAGTTTCTTTTGAGGTTTTCTGAGTGTTCATTGATTGTAGTATTTCTTGTTATATTGTTATCTTTTTATATAATGTAGTTTTTGTTTTATTTTATTTTAATTTAAAATGTGGATTTATTCGTTTATCTCTTTAAACAGGCAACAACGCAAGCGCCAATAACTGGATGAATGGAAAAGGAGAAGTTTTAGATCTGGGAGGAAAACCCCAAATAGGGCAAACCCACGGACCCAGGTAAGGAAAACCCCAATTCGTTGGGATCCAAACTGGGGTTTACCTCACAGGTAGGTGAAAGGCAGGGGGAAAAAACCCACCAAGCCAACCAGATAGACCGTGCACATCTCACGCGTATTCAAACATTTTTGGGTCCACTTTTGTTCCACGTATTTTACATTGCTAATTATGCGTAAAGGAAATAAACCGAGTAAGACTTGATGCGTACTGCAATCCATCTATAGCTGAACTCGTCTGATGGGACTACTTTTGTTCCACGTATTGTACATTGCTAATTATGCGTAAAGGAAACAAACCGAGTAAGACTTGATGCGTACTGCAATCCATCTATAGCTGAACTCGTCTGATGGACGCAGCCATTTATAAATTGTGTAACACACTGGGCAGAAATTTCTACAACTAAATCATCGGTAATAATAATATGGCAAATTCTCCACGAACACTCGATCCATGTCTGTGTACATGTAGTCCCAATTTTTGAGTTTCCTACAGGCCTACCATACGTACAATTTTTAAATGTATGTAATGCACAACATTAAAATTGTCATGTTTTAGAATGCCACTTTTAATGTTGTCGTACGTATTTGTGTACCCCCAACATGTAGTACACATGTAGTATGTTTTGTTTCACATCCTTTACACAATGCACTCATGTCTTTGTGTTTTAGAATGCCACTTTTAATGTTGTCGTACGTATTTGTGTACATACATGTAGTACACATGTAGTACACATGTAGTATGTTTTGTTTCACATCCTTTACACAATGCACTCATGTCTTGTGTTTAAATTACAAGGGTGTCATTGCAAAACAAAAATTTAAAGTGGGTATAATAGTGGGATAGATCTTCTCTTGGTCAAGAAATCTTTCAAAGCGTCATCAATTTAAGAGGATATTTAAAGACTCTCTAAATGTACATCATGCACCTCAACTTTAAATGGAACATTTTTAGAGGTTTGGTCATAAAATGGGTCGTGCTCTCTTCTTTCGTGTCTGAACTCTGAATGCAACAGACATTTTATGAGAAAAGCCTCAAATCAGGAAAAATCCTGACAACTCACAGCCCTGAAGTTGGCGCTTTCCAGCGGGGAAGACTAGACAAATTTCCAAAATCTAAATCTTTGAACACTACACATGTACTACAGTCCATGCATACGATGGAGCAGGTGGTTCAGTTGTTAACAAACACATTTTCTTGAGGATCTACTGTCTAGTATCCATCTCTTCAATCAATCCCATCTTAGATTTTCCCAAAGACTGCAATTGTCTGATGGGGATTAGAGATTGCACAAAACTTCTCTTACAATGATAGCTGATAGCGACAATAGAAAATTTTTAAATCATGAATTACTCCGGAGTTCCTCTGTAATGATACGTTCAGAAACCTCCTTCCAGTTGTCTAGTTTTGGTACTTCACATTGACAAATTTAAACCAGTTAAAGGTAGGGTCATACTTTTCTAATGACCCCCCCCCCCCAAAAAAAAAGAAATTGTGTAATTTCTATCCGAAAGCTTAATTGTTATAAAGAGTAACGGCAGGAGGCATACTACAAAATCATTTCGTCTGAAAAGCCCCCGTTGATTAGAAATCAATAAAAACGTTTGAATCTGCCGAATCAATTCATGCATGAATCTTTTCTCAGATTTCTGAGAGTTGGTGTCCGTTCGTAAATGCTGCAGCCAGAGATGCAGTTGGTACCCGTGCCTTCACCTCACTAAAAGTGGATTGATTTGACGTTTGTGTGAAAGTACTGCATAGTTTTTTGCTGTTTTCTCAGCAAGAAGAAACTATTCAGCTGAAACTTTCACCATGTTCACAGGTGAATTTATGTAACTTTCTTTATAGTTTTGCCAAATCAGCATTACTTTGACAAAAAACAAACAAAGACCCTACCTTTAAATAATAATGTAAGGATTTTTGAAAAGAGCGAAGAAGCTTGTCCATTTTCCTCACTCTGAGTGATCAAATGTAACTATTTTCTCCTTAGCTCAGATAATGTTTTGAGTTGTATTGAGTGGAAAATTTACATTTGGGTCATTCCGTGCCAACTCACCTGATGGGTCGGCAGGCTCCGTCTCAGATTTCGCTAATTTTTTTTTTAAACACTCCCTTATGGGTGCCTTGAACACACACAAAATTTTAGAGTCCTACTCCTTGGTATTTCTGAGATATGACCCCCCAAAAATTAAGCCCCGCCCCTTCAAATTGATATTTTGTGTTTTTGAGCATTTTTAAAGGCCTATATCTACAAATGGAGAGAAGATATGGAGATACAAATTAATTTACAGGGTATCTGGTATCCCATCAACTATAATCTACTGTCAAAAGTAGCACAGCTCATTTGCATATCAAGGGTTAGGTCTTTAAAAACCTACATTTTGGCATGCGCAATGACTTTTTGTCATTTTTGAGACCCCCTAGTGCCTATGTGAAATGTCCGATTGCTTTTATATTTCATTTGGGCATAAACTAGGTGCATATGTGTGACATATTATGAGGATAGACCAATAACACCTTTGATGGGTATTTGGCAGAGGTCTTAATATGCGTCCAACTTAAAAAATGCCCCAAAACGCCGTTTTCAAGTGGTTTTTTGACAACGTGGGACATTACTGACAGATTTACCAATTTTTTCCTATAATACTTTGTACCCAGTTTACTTATGTAAAAAAAAAAAAAAATGGTTTTTGTACTCCTTCATGGTCAGATTTTTATTTAAGTACACCTAGTATTTTGCACTTGTAATGACTTTTTGTCATTTTTGAGACCCCCCCTAGTGCCTATATGAAATGTCCGATTGCTGTTATATTTCATTTGGTTATAAACTGGTTGCATATGTGTGAGCTGATATAAGGATAGACCAATCCAACCTTTGATGGATATTTGGCAGGGGTCTGAACATGTGTGCGACTGTAAAAATGCCCCAAATTGCTGATTTCAAGTGATTATTTGACATTATGACACGTGGGACATTACTGACAGATTTACCAATTTTTCCCAATAATACTTTATATCCAGTCTACTTATGTGAGAAGGAAAAAAATGGTTTCTTTACTCCTTCATGTAAAAAAAAAATTGTGAATATGCTTAGACTAACGTTTTTGCTGTGTTATGCAATTTAGGCCATTATGCACTGTGGTGCTGTTTTGAATGAGTAACAATAGTTACTCATTCAAAACTCCAAAATAACATCCACTGAGACTGAGAGTGTTGTTACTATTGTGAGTCAACATTGAAAAAGTTTGACTAGCAAACAAAATTAGAGTCAGCAGCCTTACAGTAGAGAAACACATTGGCATTCTAGTATCAGTTAACACTGTGAAATACAAAGATAAACAACTGACCACAAGCACAAGAGTCTATTGTCTGATTTATTGGTCCAGTCTTTGACCTTGTCACTGGTGGGTTAATCCCCCATGTCCCCTTAAATTTCCCCTTATCTATAGACCATGTAACATGTGGGTGACATTACAAGTTCACAAAAGAGCAACAGAGCCAGGCATGTGGTGTACACGACCCACAACTTGTTCAGCAGTTATTTTTATAAGTCTTGAATTTCTGTAGTAGTATCTTGCCTGCCAGAAGACCCTGGAATATACAAGGTCACTCTTTTTGTAAATAAAGTGGTTGTCCAAAACAAGCTGTAAGTGTTGTATGCAACCAGTTTTTGAAGGAAGGAAAAGTGAACACTGATGAAATACAGAATGATACATTTTTAGAAGTGACAACTTCAGCAAGTTCTTGCTCCATGATGATGGCGTCAACGTTCAGGAAAGATCAATCCCTGCATGCAGCATTGGTGCAGCTTTGAGGATTGCCATGAACAGGTATACTGCAGAAAAGTTGGTCTTCTTCAAACGACTGTCTTAACTGAAGAGAACACAAGACTTTTAAAGTGGAGATGTTCTGTGGACATAATCTCAGAATCTCAAGGAACAAACAGCACCACAGTGCATAATGGCCTAAATTGCATAACACAGCAAAAACGTTAGTCTAAGCATATTCACAATTTTTTTTTACATGAAGGAGTAAAGAAACCATTTTTTTCCTTCTCACATAAGTAGACTGGATATAAAGTATTATTGGGAAAAATTGGTAAATCTGTCAGTAATGTCCCACGTTGTCATAATGTCAATCAATCACTTGAAAACGACGTTTTTTGGGCATTTTTACAATCGCACACATGTTCAGACCCCTGCCAAATATCCATCAAAGGTTGGATTGGTCTATCCTTATATCAGGTCACACATATGCAACCAGTTTATAACCAAATGAAATATAAAAGCAATTGGACATTTCACATAGGCACTAGGGGGGGTCTAAAAAATGACAAAAAGTCATTACAAGTGCAAAATACTAGGTGTACTTAAATAAAAATCTGACCATGAAGGAGTACAAAAACCATTTTTTTTTTTTTTAACATAAGTAGACTGGGTACAAAGTATTATAGGAAAAAATTGGTAAATCTGTCAGTAATGTCCCACGTTGTCAAAAAACCACTTGAAAACGGCGTTTTTTGGCATTTTTTAAGTTGGACGCATATTAAGACCCCTGCCAAATACCCATCAAAGGTGTGATTGGTCTATCCTCATAATATGTCACACATATGCACCTAGTTTATGCCCAAATGAAATATAAAAGCAATCGGACATTTCACATAGGCACTAGGGGGTCTCAAAAATGACAAAAAGTCATTGCGCATGCCAAAATGTAGGTTTTTAAAGACCTAACCCTTGATATGCAAATGAGCTGTGCTACTTTTGACAGTAGATTATAGTTGATGGGATACCAGATACCCTGTAAATTAATTTGTAGCTCCATATCTTCTCTCCATTTGTAGATATAGACCTTTAAAAATGCTCAAAAACACAAAATATCAATTTGAAGGGGCGGGGCTTAATTTTTGGGGGGTCGTATCTCAGAAATGCCAAGGAGTAGGACTCTAAAATTTTGTGTGTGTTCAAGGCACCCACAGGGGATTGTTTAAAAAAAAAATTAGCAAAATCTGAGACGGAGCCTGCCAAACTTTTCTGAATTTCAGGTGAGTTGGCACGGAATGACCCATTTGGATTATTCACTCCTTCTTCAGCAATAGGCCTATAAAGCAAAACTTATACTATCATCATGCAAATGCGATGCAAAATTTGAGGTCACAAATTCCCAAAGTGTAATGTGCTCAACTCTTACGAAACATTTGCTGCAAATTGCGAAGGTCTGCTTTGCATCAATTGGTAATCGCAAAGTATCAGCCAGGCATAAGTCACAGCTACATACATACTTACTGAAGGCCTTCATTGGTTCAATCAAGGCAACCGTGAAGTTAAGTCCGACCGGTAGCTCCTTAAATTCCTTCGCCACCTCAAAATGACGTGCTCCGATCATGGTCTTGTTGTTTATGGACTCGATGTGATCGCCGACTAGCACTGTACTAAGGCTCTCCATGACGCTGCCTCTTTGATACGCTTGATGAAAGCATACCCTGCGCCATTATCAGTGATAGTCAGCCCGAGAGATGCATCTGATTTCATACATTGTATGGCTTTAGGAATTCCCTTAACATGGGCGACGATGAGGTCTTCTAGACCTATCTGACCCCCTAAGAGTTTTTCCATGTCCACTTTGTGGGTGTTTAACGTACAGAACAAGATCTGTGGGAGGAATGAGGATTTTACTGATTTTAGAAATTGGAGAAGAACTGTGGAGTATTGAAAAGGAAATTGTGCACAAGGAAATGAAGAAATTGGTTGGCAATCATGGACTGAAGCACAGGGCTACATGCTAAAGACAGAGGAAAATGGAAAGAGTGCAGAGGTCTTACGTGCAACATGGCACACTGACAGAGAAAAGGTAACTCGGTAAGCATGGTAAGAGGTATGCAATTGCCATACTAAGAAAATTGCAATCAAAGTCGTTTGACTTGCTAGTACTTAAAAAACTTTGCATTTTAGACACGTATAGATGGTGGGCTGTAATGGTGAGTGTTAAAAGACCGATGTTAAAAGAGAGCCATAACAGCCCAACAAGGTGGGCTAGCCAGGCCAGGAATTTACTCTGTTGACATGGTCTTGGCCTTGCCCTTGGTGCCCCTTCAAAAGTTTAAATACTAGATTTTCCAATGGAAGTGCCCTTCACAAAATAAAAAAGGCCTTGCAGTCTCATCGATCAAACTCCTGGCTTGCCTTGTGTACGGTGTATACTTACATCAGTAGCAGGAATAACAAATGCTTTTGCAATCTCTTCGTAAAGCTCCCTGACGTTCCCAAATCCCTCGATCCTAGCTGTGGGGCTTCCGTGAGCCAGCTGCGAATAGAACACCAACCGTCGCTGCTGTTGCGGCTGCACTCCTACTGGAGCTTGTCCGTCATTCGTTGTCTGTGGTTGGGTAGCGGATGGGGGAGGAGGAGTAGGACCGGTTGGGTAAAGTGACTTTCCATTGTTGACGTTATCATCTGGCTGTTGTTCTTGCTCTGTCAGTCCTTTCTGTTTCTTATCCTTCTTCTTTGGAAATAACGGCATGGTGGATTTGAATGTTGGAAAGACTAAGATTGTATCTCTGTATTTCAGATCACACTATACATGTACAATACTGTTTAGAATTGGAAAGACTGCAATCCAAGTCGCTGTGAAGTCAAGAGTCTAATTCAAAACAAATGATGGAATCCGTGTGAAAAAAGGAGTCCCTTCCCACAAAACTATAATGGTCTGTTGCATTTTTTTGTTCAATGCACAATACACAAGTAACAATTTAATCTAAAGATCAAGACTACCAGCAAACTATAATCAAGTTGAGTTGAAAACAAGGTTTCTCACACACGACACAACAACGACGATCGGCCTCCCACTCCCAGCATGCCCAGTTAGCCAAGGTACGAACTTCCCTGGTTGTCAGCGGCGGCAAAAATATCCAGGGTCTGGACGGTCCCTGTTGTCTGTCTCTGAATTGATCCAGTTGACAGTTGACATGTATTTCCTTGGTTTTAACACATAACCCGAATTACAAACTTAGATTTTGTTAAACTCGAAATAAGTTCACGTT
The DNA here is from genome assembly GCA_032158295.1 of Pycnopodia helianthoides. Lineage (NCBI taxonomy): Eukaryota > Metazoa > Echinodermata > Asteroidea > Forcipulatida > Asteriidae > Pycnopodia > Pycnopodia helianthoides. The sequence continues at coordinate 14,956,425 of CM063253.1, read as the reverse complement.
GGTCGCTCAGTCTGTTCCGCCCCCAGATTGCATGAACCGTTCGCATAGTCAGATATCATGTTATGATACCGTGTACATTTTTCAAGCCCATCGACCCCACGTTTTATCCCCTTCAGAGAGAGCGCGCGACACTACTCACTCCGTGGTGAGAACGAGGCGTAGTTCTGGAGACGATGTTGTGGTTATGAGTATCGCAAGGTGGCGCTATTTCATGTTTCCAAACAGAGCCGGACGGCTCTGGAGTCCAAGAAGCATTCAACGAATTACGGAAAATCTAGGTAGAAAGTCACCGTATAAAGCGAATAATTATAATGTCCGTCCCCCATTTTTGAAAAGTGTGTTGTGAAGGTACAAGTCTCCCAAGGAATTCAGAAGTGTCTTTTGCGTCTTGTGTTCCGTTCTTTGCGTTTTTCTACCGGGATTGTCTAAACATCATTAAGACAAAATAATTGTAATAAAACTTGTGTTTAAATCTCCGTTCGAGAAGATATGTCCCTTTCAAAGCTCCGTACGATCGCGATTGTTCATCAGATTATACAAACACGCATTTTCCTCTTTCCCCCCTTTTCTTTTTCACTATCGCGATTCTTGTCGTGGAAATTTGTGCCCCCCCCCCATCCCCCGGCTACGCCGCTGTGCGAAAGATAGGAAATCGGCCGGGACTTCTCGTTATTAAAGGTATTGTACACTTTGGTAACAGCTCAAAATCAGTGTCCACATTTTGGTGGATTAAACATATGCATGAACAAACAAACCTGTGAATGTTGAGCTCAGTTGGTCATCGAGGTCACGAGAAAATAGTGAAAAGAGATCTTATGTGTTTTCTGATTTTTTCAAATTAATCGCGCGCGATAATTACTATTGTTTTACTCGTTTCTCAGAACGATAGCATTTAGGCAGAAATATTTTAAGGAACCCTTTCTACCATTACTTAAATATAAATCATGTTAAGTTATGTGTGAATCTGTGAACATTGTGTTTTTCGATCTTACCAATAGTGTACAGGGGCCTTTAAACTTCATTTAGCTGAAATTTCCTGTATAGTTTAAGAGGTATGATTTACAATATACAAATCAGGATAGAAAAACATCATAAGAAGAACTAATTGTAATAAAACTTTTGTTTAAATTTTAGAGCAACTGCCGAGATGTGCAATTTTGTTTGTGTTCGGCATTTTGTAAACAATAAGTTATCACATTGTATTGCGCCCTTTCCATCCGAGAGTGTTCGTAATAATAATAATATTGTAAATATACCTGTCGAGGGAGGACACACAGAAAGTCTCCTTGTTTTCACAATCTACCGGTAATACTCGACAACAGATAAACAGCAGGACAAGTTCTTGTCGGAACTATCTTAAAGGGGTAGTCCCCCGATTTCCCAATTACACACTGTAAATGTACTCTTTTGTACTATTTAAAAAAACATAAAAACTCAATGTCTTCTCAGAATTATGAGTTTTTTTGTTAACAAAAATAATGCCTTTGAACGATAAAATTAGTGTTTTTTAATTTATTGCACACAAACGTATGCCGGAGCCAGAAGTACCAACAGCTTTGGGTACGCAGCAAATGCGCCCTCGTGTGACGCACTGACTTACAACAAATGATTATTATAGAGATTAGCATCGCTACCGAGAGGTGCGCTACCGTTCCTAAAGAATTATCATAAAGAGATAGTGACTGCCGATAAACCGTTATACCATGGAGGAAGGTGCAGTTTTAGTGAAAATATCCCCCTAAAAAAGAGGGGAGGGGGATAATTAATGAGGTCAACATTGAACGGTAACCACGACGTGAGCCATACAGGTGTGGAGAGGTTACGGTTGTAGGCCTACGTGATCGCGCAAAGTAAAATAAAAATCCCTTGTGGTTCATTACTTTATATAAGGAAAACAAGTAGTAAAACAAAGCTGGTCGTCGAGAGCAGGGTCCAAGAGTTTTGGACCTCTGGACCCCCCCCCCCCCGCCTGGACCAGTGCGAAAATGAATGACGAATTAACTTGACACGCCCATTTGTGTTAAGTGGCCTCAGCTGTCCCCGGCCGGAAAAAAATACGCACCCCGGCAGCCAATCCATGTGCGTGTGTATCGTCGACACCGCTTTTGCACACACCGTTGTGGGCGCTTCCTGTAGACTGTGTAAGTTGACCTCGAGAGCGTACGAGCTTTCGTGATGATCTGAACTTCCTGGCACCTCGAATAGCAGCTACATAGTGTTTTGTGGCAGTTGTTTTTGCAAAGAACTTGAATTGCGATGGTTTTATAAATACCATCCGTTGAATATGCCAATGGTTTGAGATTTAAAAAGCTAAATTAAGAAATTGTAAATTGTAAATAATTTCGCAAATCTTGGAAAAACATTATTTGACCATAAAGAACATGCAATCAAAAGGCGATTTTCGTAATCTTTGACGTATACACATGCAAATCGCAAGCAAGCTGCTACATTTAGTAGTAAACGCGGTACCCAAACCGCGCAGAACTAGGATGTCGTTGTCCCGTCGACGCCATGCAACATCAAGTAAAATCCATGTGACACAAGATCCGTTTTCGCTTAGTAACGAAGCACTTTAATATCCAGATTTAAAATAATGACCTAACTTCGGTTTGTTAGTGCAGTCGACACGGTTTGCGCAAAACAGTCCGCGTAAATTCGCAATTTGACACTTCAAACCGGATGTTGGAGGTCGAGTACCATTTCTTCATTTTCTCTTAAGTTTTCAATTAAGAAAGTATTTAATTTTGATTTATACATTGTTAGTTTTAAATGTAATCATTCCACCTAGTATATATTTTTGGGGGTTGAAAAAAGTGACGTGACAGACATAACAATCACACAAAATTGCACCCACGTTAATCTCCCATAGCTGACGGCTCATAATGTGCCCGGACGCTCATTGGTGACCCATTTTGGCGTGACACAGTCTATTGCTGTTTCTAAAGAATTCTCTTGAGGGACCCAGGCATACGCGATCAAATAAAAACGGTGTGGGACCTTTGTTCCATTAGTTTCCACGACGGTGTGCAAATTATAATAACCTTTATGCAAGGGTATAACCATGGAGCCAGTGTTGTGTCTCGAGACCACTTTTTGCTGGTCTCGGTCTCCCCTCGGACCTCCAGGTCTCGGTCTCGGTCTCGGACTCCCAGGTCTCGACTACAACACTGCTGGAGCCTAGCCTTGTCCAATGCTCTTTACGCAAGCACCCCGCTTTGAATACTAGCACGGTACTAGAAACTGCAGTACAATGTACATTTTACATACTGTACTTGATGTATGTACAGTATGTAAAATGTTTTCCTTTTTAAAGTAATGAACCACAAAGGATTTTTACTTTGCAGGATCACGTACGGCTTCGGCTTTCGGCTTCGTTTTGGTACGAGGTTGAAAAACCTCGAAAACCCTGCTTCGACCCCACGGCATACTGTACATGTACATTGTACATACATCAAGTACAGTATGTAAAATGTACATTGTACTGCAGTTTCTAGCACCGTGCTAGTATTCAAAGCGGGGTGCATGCGTAAGAGCCTTGGACAAGGCTACTGGAGTCTTGATCGACGGGTTTTGTTTGGTTTGAATATTTGGGTATAGACACCACGCACCTTTGTGGGGACTTTTACACAGTGGATCAAAGGTCCCACAAGGTTTCTATTTGATCCCGTCTGCCTGGGTCGTTTAAGGGAATTCTTTAGAAAAGGGAATAATAAAACAACCTTAGGTCCCCACAACAGCGTTCCTTCCTCCGTGGATGGTAATACATAAAGTATAGTGTGAGTTTTACTTTTTTTTGTACCGTTGACTCACTCTGACAATGGCCCTAAACATACGTGCACGTTGTGTCGGAATTGCTCTGCGGTCTCACTGCACTAACCGGGCTGACCGCGGCCTTCACCGAGTATGGAAACCCACGGCGCTCGCCAGTGGGTATAGTTACCGGGACTTTTCGTCAGTTTCTTCGGGCCGGTCTTGGGTTGATTTTGCACCACCAACTCGTCCAAGATTTCCGTTTAAAGTCGGGCGGGCGAAACCTTTGGTTAACGGATTGTCTTCGTACGCCGCTGACAACACGGATTTGCGTAGTCCCATAAAGGTAACGTTTGTGTGCAGGGATCTGAACCTTGTTATTTCTCTTTTCTTGGACTACAAGATTTGGGGTAAAATGTCAGCAGCCAATTTAAACACCGCATCATTCTGTTTCGCTAGAAATTTAATACTGCTCAAAGTCATCCTCAAATTTCAATTGAACGAAGTAGGTACAGCCATGGAGGAAGGAAATGGTACAGTGCAGTATAGTAATCTTTCGTCACGCAAGCTAATCAAAACGGAAATTCATTATACCATGGAGGCAGGTACAATTTTAGTAAAAAATTCCCCCTAAATTTTTGTTTCAATAAATATAGAAACAAAATACTATAATGGTGTTCCACCATTATGTATAATGACATGTGAAAGAATGAGGTAAACAGTAGAGAGGTTAAGGTTGTACGTGATCCCGCAAAGTAAAAATCCCTTGTGGTTCATTACTTTATATAAGGAAAACAAATAGTAAAACAAAACTGGTCGTCGAGAGCAGGGCCCAAGAGTTTCGGGCCTCTGGACCCCCCACCCCCGGACCAGTGCCAAGTTGAATGGCGAATTAACATTACTGAAAAGAACGTATAGGCCTATTGATATTAATGCAATGATATCACATGCCTGAAAATTTGAAATCTTGTCATTTTATAGCCTTGGTATGTTTGGAAACAATATAAATAAATGTAACACCCAATTAAGATTAACCTTGAACATCTTTAACGTTTTTCCTCGTGAGCTCTATACTATTGGTAAGGGGCCTGGACATAAATAATGCACGGGAGGCTTTCTCTCTCTTAAAATATATATTTTAAAACACAAAATCACTCTTTAATCAGCACAAACAATTAGGCTTCATTTACACAATGTACCTTGGATCTTGCTGTCCGTATTTAGCCCCATAAATAGGGCCAATCCACTTCATATCCAATGCAATGCAATCCTATTTCTTTGCAAGCTGTAATTTTTGATATGCGTCGATCTCAATCATGGCATTCGCCGATGGATATGCTACTGTACACAGCGCCCAAAGGGCAAGTTGTTGAGATCGTTGATCGAGAGCAAAAGTTCACTCTCGAAAATCATTTGATTTTCCCCAAAACGTGTGATGTTTTTGCAACAAATTCCAGCAGTCGAGCTCTCAACAATTACAAGTACAGTAGAATTCCATCGGTAAAGGTTTCGACGCAGATCAAAAACTACAGCATGTCGATAAAGGGGCACATTTCAAGTTCAAATTAGTAATTTGCATTATTAGTCTTTTGTTAAACACATCCTGCTTCCTTTAGATTTATATTTTATCTGTGTCTTTTAATCTCCAATTCTTTGTAAAAATGTGCTTTTTTTAGCTGGAGACTACGGTGTCTTTCTTTTAAAACAATTTTAATGGTCGGTGTAATATGTTTTTTAATAATACAGTATTTGTACTATGAGGGCCTTCATGGAAAGCAGCGCCGGGCGCTGATCGGAGTTTACCCTCATTAAAGATGACGTAAATAAAATAATAAAAAAAACAAAAAAAATACAGCGGGCAAAGAAATAGGATTGCATTGGTGCTAGTTTTTATTACACTGTCCCGCTTTAAAGTCTCGCGTGTTCCGAATGGAGGTAATGGTCAGGTAGAGTCTCCCAACTAAACGATTGAAATGAAGTTTGATTGAGATTCTACTGATCTATTACCGAAATGAGGAATCACGTGACACCCTCCCATATGTGGACACAGTACTAATGAGTATGTATAGTAGTCCCACTCATTGTTCTACTTGTACTACGGGCCAGTGTAACTTTTGCTTTAAACCACTGGTGAATGTTCCCGAAGGGTGGTGCCTTTATATAGGGGCTTTACTGGCAGGAATGTCTTTATTTTCTTTGAATAGTGGCATATCTTAGCTACTGAACAATACAATCTCAAGTGATTCCTAATTTCGGTTATGGATCAGTAGAATCTCAATCAAACTTCATTTCAATCGTTTAATTGGGAGATTCTATACGACAACTGCGCTCCAAGGGCGGGAACATGCTCACAGCGCATCCGGCCGTCTACAGCATACGGCTGTTTTCTGCCGGCGCGCACCAAGCCCACCAGCCCGACAGACAGCGCCACCTTTTGATAAACTCTACAAAGTTTCAACAACTACGTTCCTGAACTTTTACTAGTTAAAGTGTGAATCTATGATGTTATGCCAAGGCGAGTTAAGCATGCTTTGTAAACCTTTCGTTACAACAATGAATGAATTTCGATAACTAAAACAATACCAAATTCTCTTACAATATCCATTGGCTTGAACATCTACAAGGGTTTTGAGAAGCCATGGCACATTGCACTTAGCCGAAAAGTCGTACTCGTTTGTGACCATCAGATCCGTGCATGCTGCATAGGGTATTTACAAGGTGTTCCACGGTTTATCAGTTGTGAGTCCTTCTTAAAGAGACACACCGGCTTCGTTGGGCTATTTGGGCTACAAAATAGACTAAAAACATGATTCCAAAGGTCTTCCTGGAATGGAGAAGAATGGTTCATAAAAGAAACCATCAAATTTGGCCGTTTCGAGCATTTTGCAAAAAACGAAGGTCACGTGACTTTTCGGATTCAAAATGTGGTTCGGGAAAGTCACGTGATCTTCAGAGTTAGTTTTACTTCCAGATGTATAAGAGTAAATTACCGAACCAAAGTATTTTTTGTTAAACAATTATTCATGAGTAATTGACAAAAAAGACTATGTACAGTGTATTCAGATTACGGATACAAGCTGTAATTAATGATGAACAATCGAGCGTAAGATTCGCTTTCAGAGAGTCCGTGCAACGGAAGCGTGTTTTACTGCGCAGCAGCATGGGAGCTAGCGGAACGTAAACTTTGGGGCATGGCCTTACCGCCGGTGCCGTGTCTCGTGGGGCCAGAGGGATAAACCACGGGGGCATGAACTCGGAGCTTGTGGGAGTCAGACCATTAATCACCTTTCGTTTTACGGGGGTTTTAGTCTGTAGCCCTAGCTATTATCCCATAACTATTTTCACGTTGCGTGATGCCTGCGCTACACACGCGGCGGGACGACGACGAATAGGTGCACGATGTCCACAGAATACAAGTTGGTGTGGACCGGACTACACTGACGTGTGTTTATGTCGGTTTTTTAATTACACGGTCGTGAATTTGTGCTTAATGGATATGAAGACTGGATCCTCATGCCTCGCTTTTGTTATAGTTAATACATAAACAGAGCACCGGTCTACTTACAACAATGTCACGTAAACTTGACAGTTGCAACGGCTGGAAAAGCGTATAGGCCTATGCTGACCTTTAGCCGCGTTTTTTTTTCTTCAAATTTTCTGTCAATTATTTTCTGTGATTCCACATCACTATTATTAGGTAAACCGTAAGCTAGTGTGTCCCTTTAAGTACAGTATTGCTTTGATAATTAACGACTTTACTTGACTATATAGACCTTTCTTTTGCAACGTCACAGCCCAAGTTTTTGCCAACCAAGGTTGGAAAACTATGAGAGGACATCAATGCAAAGCAAAAACGGATAGCCACAGTTTGTAACAAAGTTACACAATTATTCAAAAATAGTGTTCAATTTGTTGGAAATTTGTCGGAATCAAAGCAACCAATCATAAGATGTATATTTTGTTTATTGAAAGTTTGCAGAATGTTTAATTTTGGTCACAACATCTGCACCTGCGATTTAATGTTTTGCTATAAACATTCGGCCCTCCATGCCAACCAGCGCGGTTCGTTGATCATCAAAAGAAAGGTCTATAGTTTTTCTTATCTGCTAGAGATGGAAGGCCTACATTCTGTCCCTTTCTTTTCTTGTTACAGGTCGGAGCATTGTCTAAAGATGACACGCGCGGCATCGTAGCAGTGACCTGGAGTGACGGGGAGAAACAAGACTACCCGTTTATCTGGCTCCGCGACAACTGCTTTTGCGGCCAGTGCTACCACGCCGAATCCCAATGCCGACTTTCGTTCAGCGATCTCGATATAACCGCCTGCCCGGAATCAGTCGAAGCTATCAATGATGGAGACACTGTGCGGATATCGTGGAGTCGACACCATCATACCGAACTCGATTCCTCATGGCTTCGTAAGTTCAGATTCGACCAGGAACCGCGGGATGACATCAGTTCACCGGTCCAGAAGCTATGGGGTGCCGAGGTGGCGACTACCTTACAAATATTTGAATTTCACGAGGTCCTCTCTGACGACATGGTTTTACTCGAGTTCCTGAAGGCGTTCAATGAAGTGGGGATAACAAAAATGAAAGGGGTCCCGGCGAAGCCGAAACAACTTCCAGTCCTTGCCAAAAGAATTGGACCAATGCTAGAAACCAGCTTCGGGTAGGTTTTGCGTTCTAGAAAGTAACTTTGATTTTAACGACATTCAATTTGTGACTGGGTTTTGACTTCGGTAATTAGTCGACTTATTAGAGTGTCATGCGCTTGATTAGACTTCCCACGAAAATGTTTTAACTTCTATTTCCACGTATACGTCAATTCTGAATTACCCAACACACACACAACCTTACAGATCGGGTTTGTAGGTACTTCTATTGTTGTTCTATTATTCCCTTTTCTAAAGAATTCCTCTGTGGGATCGAAGTTGAAAAAAGGAAAACTTTGTGGGGTCCAGTGTTCCATTGTGTAAAAGATCCCACAAGGACCCTTCCGTAAATCAACACACACACCCTCACGTTTTTGTGAATGGAGTAAGCATTTGTTATCCCATTGTTTGGACTTAGTTTTAGTTATGTCCCCATTGGTTTTGTACATGAAAGCAAAACGAGGACTGTTCCCGGTGTGTCATTTTCACAGATCCATTTTGTTAAAGTCCTCGCTTTGAATGCGTAGACATACTCACACACGTACACCCCACCTTACGGATCACAATTTGCTGTTGTTGTTCTATTGTCCACTTTGCTAAAGAATTCCTCCGTGGAATCCAAGTTAAAAAAAATCACAATTTTGTGGGGTCTACTGATCTATCGGTTTGAAGACCTTCCTTAAAAGCCCACAGCTCTTTGTTGCACACGCTTTAGTTATTCCTTTGTTCTGTACACTTGACAACAGATATTCTTCAACACTGTAAAACAAAAAACAACAACAACATGAACACTGTGTGGACATGATGTACAAGTCCACAAAGCGTTTCAAGTTTCTGCGTTGTGTGGAACTCTTTTGTTCTCAAGTCCACACTTCGTATGTAATGCCAGTTTTACCATCAGTTGCCCCGATTGACCTGCTGTGGTTGGCTTCTGGCTCTGTTAAAACAGAAACGCTATTGACCAGCGTAAGAGCGATGACCTATGTATTGTAAAGTATTGTATAGATAATGTAACTGGTAACAGTCTTCTTGGTACGAGCAATGAGTTCAGAAGCACACAAAGCTCGACTCCCTTTCTCGTGGTCTAAATGCCTATTTGCCAAATAGAAATGTTGCCCCCCCCCAATCTCCACTGTCCAAACTCCACCCGAGTCGTCCGTTGGTTGAGGGCGCTCTTGCTCCTTTCATATTTTAACCCAGTGTGCATTTATGCTTTCCGTCTCCGTTATCTGTCTCAATATAAGGATGATTCAAGCTATCACACAAGGTGGCTACCAAGAGGAGAATCTGGAGACCGAACGCGCCCTCTCCTACACCAACATCGGTCTGCAGTTACACACGGATATGAGCTGTCTCAGTGAACCGCCAGCCGTACGTACATTACGTGTTAGATCACCTTTTGTTAGTTTTTTTTTTAAATGCCCTCTGACGTTCTTTGTAGGAGGCAGTGTCATATGGGGTGCCATGGTTGGCTTGTGCGCCAAGCGCTCACCACTGTCACTGTGGTCCTGGTTCGATTCCCGGCCAGGGCCATTAGAGCTATTAGAGCTATGGTATCTCTCCTTTGTCACGAGGGTTTTTCTCCGGGCCCCCCGGTTTTCCTCCCTCCGGAAAAATCAAACACTTTCGACCTCAGGCTGTGCTCCGTGGTCATGGGTTGATGTGGCTGGCTGCCAAAGGCACCCTTCCCTGCTGCGAGTAAAGATGCCCTTTTGCGAACAAGCATAAAATATTAACATTATTACACATTTCATTATCCTACCTTTTCCACATTGACCCATATGCATCTTATGCATTGACGTCATCACGCCGCCATCTTTGTACGCGCAGCACACAGGATGGGCCATTGAGTAACCACCGTTTGGCTCCTTGGCTAAACAGAAACATTAATCAAGCCAACCGCCATTGCCCCTGTGCCTAACAGAAAACCTTTGCCGATTTGCAACTATAGATGGCGTTTTTTCATTGCGTCAAGTCGTCTGACGACGAGGGGGGTTACAGCCAGTTCTCGGACGGCTTCAAGGCTGCTGATATGTTGAGGCAAAGGGACCCTGACGCGTTTCAGATGCTCTGCACCAATCAGCAGGTGTTTCGACTCGTGGGGGAGGAGCCTCATGTAGGGGGATTCGACCACCACGCCCGTCACACTCCCATTGAGTAAGTAGAAGGAAACCCTCGATGCATAGGGCGCTGCGGCGAAACGAACAGTGTGTCTGAAGAGGTTAAGGATGATTTTTACTTACCCTTCCTATATTTGTTCATAGTTAGCTGGCGTAGGTACAGGTAGGATTCGTCGTTGAACACGGGGTGTACACCTTTTGGGTGGCTGTATACTACTGCCAACACCACGATGAACACGCCCGACGTTCAATAAATGATGGAACTTTCCTAGCGTATTTAATGCAGTTATATTTATTTAATAAGAATAATTACCTAAACCTACTTATTACTGTGCACAGGCTAAGTTTGCTACTTTGTACATTAAGATACTAGAACTGGTGTTGGTAGAGATAATGAAAGGCACTGTACACTCCAGTGATCTGTAGAGAGAGAGAGCATAAGGCTATATGTGTGTGTGTTTTCTATCCAGGACCCTGCCCATTCATGCATGGCCATAACAATAGTTAGGGATGCCCAGTTCTAAATACTTTCATAAATCTAAATAAGAAAAGGCTACTCCTCTCAATATTCTAAGGGGTCTTAATTATATACATAGTTTAGTCCACTTTCATGTTGGGGGTGTAGCATCACTAAGTGATCACTACATGTCTACGGCGTACAACATCCAGCACAGTTCTAATTGAATGTATTTGGCACGATTGCATCACAGAGCTGCAAACTTTGCTAACAGCATAATAAAGATCTCGGGTACAGTGACGCATAACCAGAAAATTGTGTGTGTGCATTTCCCCCCTCTTCATTTTGTTCATTTCGTCGATCTCATTGGGGGGGGGGTAATTCCTAGCGGGGGCTCCATCCCCATTCCTACCCCCTCCCCTTCTGGTTATGCTCGTGAAACATTTTTGTACAAAGAGTACACGCAGGGGCTTTACAAACTTGGGATGTAGAGGGTACTGATTCATCCTCCAAACCAACCAATACTAGTCATCTGGTTGGTTTGGCCGGCAAATGGACACGTGTGATAAGGCACTTTTTATCAGGTTTTAAAAGTGCCTGATTATAACCAACGCCTATAATAATCAACTTAAAGGAACATTACAGAATTGGTTTTTGCGAACAAAACAGTTGCTGGCAGTGTAAGCACTTTATGTAATCCACCATATACATCAGCTGACAAACCCTCTAGAAGTTTGAGATCGATCGGCCATCTGGGTCACGAGAAAATAGTGAAAAACCGATTACACATTGGCATGAAATCATATAGATTCAACAAATAAATAAAACGCTCACTGAGCGATAAACTCCAATCGGAAAATTAGTTTATTCATTTCTCATCGAATATGGCATTTCAGACAGAAATATTTCAAGTGAGGTTTTCTACTACCATCATCATTAGACCTTGTAAGTTTTATGTAAATCTGTGATCAAAAAGTAAATTTTACAAGTTTTTTTCTTACCAATTCTGTAATGTTCCTTTAACTATCGTAAATAGTCGAGTGTACAACACTGATTAATTTCTCGAATGTTTTTCTCTTCTTAACTTCCGTAGGCTAGACCATGATGGCCAGCTCAAGAGCATCTGCTACAGCACACACGCTCGGCTGCCCACAATGCGCATGACTGTTGGCAAAGTTGAGGCCATGTATAACGCCCTCCAGATGTTTCACAACTTCATCAACAGTCCAGAAAATGTGTTCAACGTCAAACTCAAAAGCGGTAAACGGATCTTTTGATATTCTTTAGGAAATACTTTGCAAACTTGTGTTTGTTCTTTTGGGGAGTTAAATGGATACCAAACATACACTTAGCCTTTTGTGATGGTGGACATGATAATTAGTGCACTTTTCGGCTTGGGCGTATACGTACAGATTTACCAAACTAAAATGGTGCATTTGTAATGTGTCCATCATCATATCTCAAAAAGGCTAGTTTGTTCAGCATAGATTGACATATTTACTATGTTGATGCCTCGAGACTGAGTTCTTTAGTCTTAAAACTCACAGGTCGGTATTGACCCGGATTCTGGGGCCTAACTCACTCTGGTGGCCTGACCCATTGTGGGGTCAGACTGACCCTGAAAGTGGTTGAAAAATGGGGGTTTGATACAGAGTCCGGGTCAAACTGACCCAGAAATCGGCCAGGCCTCATGTGACCAGAAATCCTGGTTAATTCTGACCCGTGAGTTTTCTTTTATAGTATTGATCATCTGGGTGATTGTTGATTCAAGTACTAATTAATGTGCTGAACCGTTAATGTAATTAACTTTATCTGTGCGTTGTCCATTTATTAGGTGAAATGATGGTTGCGAACAATCGCCGTGTTCTCCACGGGCGTACTGCGTTCGACGCGACCAGCGAGCGCCACCTGGAGCTGGGGTACGTCCAACTGGACCACGTGACGTCGCGCTTGCGTGTTCTCCAAATGAAGTCATAGATGCAGAGTTTAGTGGCGAGATTTTAACGATGTGAGAAATTTCAAATCCATTCTTCGTGTCGAGCTGTTGTTAGGCATGTCAATGATAAAGTTCCAATTATATTTTTCTATACAGTTTTAAACAACAATTTATATTTAATCATAAAACGCACCCGATGGAGTTAGAAATAATAACGGTGAATTGATATTTTTATAAGGCCTATATTATATGATCTTTATCTTGAGTATAGTTTTAAGGCCAGGGAATCGGTGTAAAATAATTCGACAAAATAACTTTAAAAGCTTCTTAGGGGGATGCAATCCTTTAATCCTTAGAAAAGTGTTAATTTGAATGAAATCACAATAACATACTATTAACTGAACATCCTAATGTCACCCTTTCGGTGCTCGATGTGGGGCATTGTGTAACCCCCCTCCCCCCTCCCCCATAATTGTGTCTTCATGGTGCGTTTGGAATCTCAGGAATTCCTTAGTACATGTACTAGAATTTTAGGGGGTTACTTCTGTACAAGAGGAACATAGTGTGTTAAAGTATGAGATCATTGGGGGCGGGGATACCCTCTGCGGCCCAATATCGGGCACGAGATATGTCAGAAAACGCCTTTGGATCACATGATACCTTGAATCATTTGTTGTTTTTTTCTCGGGAGGTTTGTAAATCCAACTAAACAAGGGGTGTTCAGTAAGTAATTTGTGTTTTCTCGCGTAGTAATGACGTGTATTAGTTTTAAAGTACGTGACTGGTATGGGTATCAAAATTTAGTTTCCAAAGAACTTGGGCTGTGTCTTTATGACAACACGATTTGATGAAGCTCAGGGAATGTTTCCTTGTCGGTTTCTTCAAGTATTGATAGTATTTAGTTAGAGGCAAATACTATTACAAGCTGCAGCCTTATAGCCGCTGCCGTAGTTCGAATACGACGGCCCTTGCGTTCGTGTTGACAATCTGCACGCGCGTAAAATCATGCTGGTTTGCGTTGCACGAGCAATTAAAATGATTATGCACATTTTTACTGAATATGCTTGCGTATACAACACTTTTTATATATTCTATAGCACACAGACAGTAATACTATAAAGCACTGATACTAAACACTATAAACTATATTAATAACCTTTTGCCAGCCGTACACAATTTTAAACGTAGGTTTCAACACAGGTGTGATCGATTTTGCCAATTTTGCCCCAGCATGCCTCTGGTATTGGAGAATTTCTGGTATTGTTCATGCTAAATATGTCAATAATGTCACATTTTTAAATAGGCTTGTGGTCGATGCGCTTTATGCGCGCGCTTAAAGGTGCTGTATACGTTTGGTAATTGGAGCCTACTGATTGTGTTAATCCTATATAAATGTAGGTACATACAATAAAACTAACCTGTAAAAATTTCACTTCAAAAGGTGGTCGCGTTTTTGAGATATCACCGAAAAACCGGAGCGAATATTTCCACGCAGGAAGAATATTTCCACGCAGGAAGAATATTCCCCAAAGGAATTCACAGTCTGAGATTCAAACTTTTTGGGAATAAAAAGTGATATATTTTCCATAACCGTAGTACTTCGAAGTTAAAAGTTTCTCAATATTCTCTTTAAATTACCCAAAGCTGCTGTACATCCTTTAATACGTTTTTATTGCCATTAATTTTCAGAGTCATAACCAAACGTGTAGTGTGCCTTTAAGTATGGAATCCTGCAAAATATGCATCCAGTCAAAGAGCAACTGGTCCCCTCTCATTGTTGGTGACATGTAGACATAACAGTATGCAGTTTAGGGTGACCAAGCAAAAAACATGATTCATTGACTGGGGTTGAATCTAAATACTTCATTTTTTACACACGCATACAAAGTGTCCTGCAGGTGACGTAAAAACGCTCGAAACAAGTTTGTAACAAGCGTGCACGCAAATCATTCAGGAGCCAATCAGCGTTGTTTATCAGATCACAGTCCTACACGGAGTTAGTGACCCTATAGAGGTATCGGTACAATGGAAAACGCACATTTTTGTGCGCGTAGCGCACGTACAGAATGGGCCAATGAGCTACCTTCCTTTTAGACTGGTACCCTGTCCTTATCCGCAAGATGAATGACAGGCCCTGGTCTGTAACTACGGTAGTGTACATTCCTATATACATGTAACTCTATGGTAATGTATGTACGTTCATACAATAGACAACCATGTGAATGGGATGCGATGTCAAAGTTGCGTTTGTCAGGATCCCTCCAAACGCTCGAAGCCGGTCTCTGGCGTTAAACACGAGCCTCGAAGTGTGACGTCAGATGTTCCGGCTACCTTCCTTTGATCTCTATAGCCGAGGGTACCCTACTCAAATGATGTAATGTTCTTTTTCGTCTTATTTTGAACAGCGCTTTGATCTTTTTTTTTCTTCTTTAAAAAAAAATAATATTATTACTATTATTGGAAATCCTTTGTACATTTTGGATGATTTGGGAAAAAGATACAAAATGATATCATAATAATATTATTCAGTTTAAGACGAAAACAAAACATGCTTATTCGTATTTAACTTTAAGGAACCTATATATATATATTGATGTATGTTTACAATAAAAAAACTTGTGAGAACTACATAAAAAAAGTTGTACCCACAGTTATGTTTATAATTAAAAAGGTGGTAGCTATAATAGCACATCGTCCTTGAAGGTAAATCGCATCAAATGAAGGTGGCCGAGCTTCTTTTTTTTTTTTTTTTTTTATAGGAAAAGGGGGATGTACTTTTAGTTCTAAATGAAATCAGAAACTTGCAACGTTTATTATGTATCTAAAGTGGCTTTTAACATCTGTCCGGAACCCCAAAGGACCAATGGAATGTCCCACCGCGTGCTATAAAAGAAGTTGAATTGGGTGGTTTTGGTCGCTTGTTGTTGGTTGGTCGACGGGAAGCGTCTTGTCTTGCTGCCTCTCCCGAACAACGTCGCATAAAGAGTAACTTAAAAGTCAAAAATGTCTCGCGGATTCTTACATTTACTTTTTGTGCTTCTGTCACTTCTGCTTTCGTTGCGAAGTGTGCACGCGTTTGGAAATCGAGAACGCGGGTCGCGAGGTGTAGTTGAGCGGGAACTACCGGCCGATTTGATCGACAGCATTGCCACCGACTCCGTGGTGGAGTCGAAGCAGCAGGGTTATGTCGGTCAGCTGGTTGTTCATAGTTTTGAAGGTCGGAGTCGTCCAGTTAAAGACTTTAGGATCTCAAAAGATGAGAGAGTAACTGAACATGGACAGATCCTTGCGGGGAAACGGTTCCCAGGCCACATTGGTAGAACCTCGCCCGAACGACATCCGTCTGTTACCGGAGACCTTTCCGTAGGTTTGCCCCTCGTTCGAAGTTCATCGGAGACTCTTTTATCAAAGAATCGCCCTGAAAGTGATGAGATTACAATGGAAGCACTGCAACAAAACACAGTTGAGACCATCAGTGCGAGCAGAAAGAGAGGGAAAGCTACCTACGATGTGAAGCGAAGGGAGAGGAAAAGGTTGGCGAGTAAGACCACAGGGGATAAAGGAAGGAGTAGACAGTTTTCTGTCCAACGGCGTAAGCGGTCGCTCCTGACAATGCCAGGTACTCTGTGGTGCGGACCGGGGAGTGATGCCGAGGAGTACGACAGTCTTGGGGAGGATAAGGCCGCGGATTCATGCTGTCGGGAGCACGACCACTGTCCCAACATGATCGAGAGGTGGGCCATGAAATTTGGCATCTTCAACCACCGGCTGTACTCCATCAGTGATTGTGAGTGTGATAAAAGGTAAGGAATAACAACGAGAAGAGGGCTTAAAGGTAGCAAAAGAGAAGGCCTGTACAGTAATTTAAATGCACTTCTCACAATTATGTCCCCACAAACGCCTGAACTTTGGAAGTAGCATGCACTTTCACCCCAGCCTTCCTAGCGTTGCGCCCTGTGGTGCCCTCGCGGACCTTTTACCCTTTGGCAAAGATCAGCCCCCCTTGGAAAGTGGCTTCAGCGTACGAGACCACCTGGTCAATTTTAAGACAAATTCTCACATGAGTACAACTGATCCAGTTTCTCCATAACCAACATGTTTCTTCAATTATTTCCGAGTAGTTCAATTTAAAAGCCATCTGAAAAAAGAGAGTAAACGCTGTTGCTAACTCCAGTGCCATGACACCCCAATTCTCAACACATCCGTTTTACTCGTCACATACAATGCAAAGTTAGTTTGAAGTGTCTTGTTACAAAACATGTTGGCTTACATTGCAGATTAAGAACATACATGTATATTGGACCAATTTTTTACACTACAACACTCTAGTTAAAGTGTAATTTTACATTAATTTCCCCCCTAAATAGGCTATCCTGTATTGATTTACAGCCGATATTTTTTCCTGTGAGGATGCCTTTTGTTGGACAATAATTGAGGATAATTGTAAAATTTGCTTATAGACGTCACTGGTGTACTGAAAAGCCGCAAAGGCACTTTGTTTTCGACTGCATGGTATCTACATAAACAACCCGAGCGTACATGGGGATCATTTGAAATAAACGATTACATTTTTAGAAGTTTGTAAAAATCGCTCCTCTCATTTGTGTTTATGTCTCAATGAAAATATGTATCTATTTTTTTTCGATTTTTAACCAAGAAGCATTTTTCCCCCACGTGAATTAACTATCAGTGCGTGAACTTCACTCTTTAATTAAGTTCCTTGATCCCGTCCTTGGGCGTACTCACCCATGACCTCTCAGTTTTGACATCTGGGAATGAGGTAGTTGTGATTAGACCATGCTATTTGCTTTATGGTGTCGCACTGAGGTGCCTCATGCCCATTGAATTACAGACTTGCAAGGTCCCTACGGGAAACACAAACGCGATTGGCTGACACGAACACTTCCTTTGCCCAGATGTAAAATATATATATATAGCAAATTGGACGACGTTTACAATCGGATAAATAGTAGCAGTGTACTTTTATCTGTAACAGATTACACAAATGTCTTCAGGATGCTGGGACCCCAAAGGCCAAAGTTGTATCCGAATGGTTCTTCAATCTACTCGGGTTGTCGTGCTTTGAGCTCAGCCAGTCTACCGGCTGTGTGGAGTATGGCTGGTTCGGTGGCTGCCGCCGCTACGGATTGGTACGTTCGGCAAAGATCGCCACCATTGGGCCAATCAGCATCCAGGACACAGCGGAGAATGCCACAACCACTGAAGTGACGTTGACGGATGCAGCTGTGTCGTCTGATGCAGCCCAGGTTGATCTTTCTAGCCCAGAATCGGAATATCTTGGTTCAGTGAGTAGTGTTGGTTAATTTTTGAAAAATCACAACAACCTACAGGGTTGACCTCTTGCATAAGGCATAACGCTGCTGCTGGTACTCTGAGGTCATACGCACGTTTTTACGCACAAAGAGCAGCTATCGTCCAATGATCGGCCGCTCCCTTTTGCCTCAGTGAGGGCGCTGTTTGAGAGTGTGACGTCATACGCAAGAGGTCTATCCATGCAGACCCAAAATGGATCTTTTTCATCAGGTGAATGTACTTTTTAAAACTACGTAGCAAACCAAATGCAAGAACGTAAATTAAAACATGTTCGGGTTACACTATTATAATAAAAGCAAGTACAATGCAACATTTTAAAACATTACATAATTGCGGGTTATCATGAAAAGCAATTCCAATGCAAACATTTATGTCACAATTGTATCATTTGTTTTCTTCTCGTAAAGTGGTAATGGTTGTTTAAGGAAAGTGATAATGTATATACTAAGCTATGGGCTTTAAAGATAATGCACGGTATCCAACACATTAAAGGGGAACTATCGTCATGATCAAAGCAGGCCTGTGGCTATTCATGGTATTATGAACTCTCACCCAGTTTAACTGCACGCGCGCCCTCCAGAGTTTTGGGTGAAATCCGAGTCCAAGTAACATTGGCAACCATCATGACGCGCTGATTTTGAAGCAATGCGGTACACAACACGAACAAAACTGGAATAGTTACATGTTAACTACAGCACGGCGTCTATCTTGGTAACTTGATTTATTAACTGTACTCGGTTTCCCGAGATGCATTGCGGTCTGTTTTTTAAGATGGCGCTGGTGCATAATGGGCTATTCTTGCACCTTGGGGTTTTATAACTTATCTTTGTTTTAAATTTCCTGTCATACTCGGGTCATTTGAAGCACTGCCCAACTTCTTGCGTATGAACCGCAGACCTCACAGTAATACTTTGTGTCAATTTTTTTTTTAAATGTCAACCCATTCACTGTACTACGTGTGTGCGCAGCAGCTTTATCCGAGGTCACGTGTAAATCAAACCACCCACGTGTGGGGTGTCGTGGCCGAGAGTGGATAAGAGCACCGGACTCAAGCTCTGGTGTTTCTGAGCAGCTGAGTGTTGGTTCGAGTCCCGGTCGTGATGCTTGTGTCCTTAAGCAAGACACTTTACCATTATTGCTGCGTCCTTCGGATGGGACGTAAAGCCGTTGGTCCCGTGTGTTGTGTAATGCACGTAAAAGAACCCAGTGCACTTTATCGAAAAGAGAATGGGTTCGCCCCGGTGTTCCTGGTTGGATTGGCTGCAAATTGCGCCACAGCACTTTGTAAACCATTACATGGTGCTATGTAAAGGAATAGGTCTAATACTTCAAAAACGTAGCTCCACAATACCTTGCAGGAAAATACTGAATGTTAAGCGCTTAGAGGCTGGTTTACAGTAGGCGCTATACAAAATACGTTGTATTATTATAACCAAGGCTGTGCTACATCTTAGAGGGGTCAAAGATCAGGATATGAATGAATAACAAGTTTACTGGTTCAGTTAATTTATGCAGTTCAAAACAAAACCCACTTTGGAAACTGCAATCACCCCGCTATCTCACAGGAGGGTTTCAAGATGAAAATAAATTTAATCTTACGGTAGGCCTACTCTTGTGTCACCTTTGTTATCAACCCACCTCGTTTACCTCGATCGTCAAACAGAAGTTCTGGGTCCGATTTTAAATAGCTGCTTAAGCACAAAAAGCAGCTCAGCACAGCAAAATGATGCTTACCAGAATAAGGTTACCAGCCAAGCTATCATGTTACGTCCACAATGTTTGACCGGTATCCTGCTCATTTCTTTTAAGCATTTCTTCTGCTTAAAGGCATTGTACACTTTTGGTAACAGCTCAAAATCAGTGTCCACATTTTGTGTGACTAAACATATGCATGAACAAACAAACCTGTGTTTTCTGGGTTTTTTTCAAATTATTGCGCGCGATAATTACTATTGTTTTACTCGTTTTCAGAAACGATAGCATTTTAAGCGGAAATATTTTAAGGAACCCTTTCTACCATTACTTACTTTAAATCATGTAAGTTATGTGTGAATCTGTGAACATTGTGTTTTTCGATCTTACCAATAGTGTACAGGGCCTTTAAGCAGCTCTATAAAATTGGGCCCTGGTCAGTGATTATCCATCTTTCAAGATATTGCTTTCAAGATATTGCATTTTTCAAAAATCTCATTCTGCTTGAATGTAATACTTACCGCCATATTCAAGAAATGCAAAGCCCCCGCTCGTACCTTAACCTCTATGATTTGGTAACAAGAGCCACAGGGATTCTTGTTTAATATTATTATCTAGGCAAGAGGGCAGCATGACCTGTACTTTTTCAGAATTATTATTATTACTATTATTATTTTTGTTTACGATCGTACCCCTTGAAACCCAAACGCAAATATTTATCGAGAACAAGGTCAATCAACAAATGTTGACTATTGCACCACTGACTCTTGAACCTCTCTAAGTTCTGATATTGTAGGGATGGGCTTATCTAGTAAACGTACGTAGGCCTACTTCACATCTATATTATTGTGTACGTAACGGATAGACATTTATTTGGTTTACAAAAGTCGAAAAAAGCACCAAGTATATGGGCGGACGCGTGCATCACAACAAAATGCAAAACTGGGTTCATACAGACTTGTTAGTAAAACAAGGAACACGTTGCCTTGGATTGGGCTATTTTGGCAATGCGTTTGAATTTTTGAAAGCGTTTGTTGTGAAATGAATCTGGTGGGAAAGGTCATGTTAAAGTAGAGTAATGATCCACACAAATATGCCTCAAAATTGTATGGTTTTCCTTCTACTTCGTAAACTAACACGGAGCGCCATTTTGTAGAACCAACATTCTTTTGACTCCACGAATTGGCAGACCGTGTTAATTCAACAAGTAGAAGGAAAACCACGCAATTTCGAGGCACTTTTGTGTGGATCGATATATTTCACTATTAGAATGTCATTTCAATCATATTCATTCCATAACAAACGCTTGTTATAGCCCTAACAGCCCAATCCAAGGCAACGTGTTCCTTTAAACTTGTTTGTCTGAACTTGAATGGTTGAGTAGCATAATTGATTTATAAGTGATTTAGATAGTTTGATACCTATATTATATTAAAAATTAACACTGTTGCAATTTGTTCAGTAAAGGCCACCCGTATTGTCACGGCTGTGACAATGCAAAAGAAAGGTAAATAAGATTGTAGGACTGAGACAGAGCCCAGACTCGAATCCGATTCAACAAGTCCGACTCGGGTCACGATTTGGGTGACTCGGACCGAAAGGAACACGTTGCTATGCAATTAATATGGTTGGAAACAGGTTTTAAAAGTAGAATATAACGGGACACGTTGCCTTGGATTGGGCGCTTATTAAATGAATATGGTTTGGAAAGATGTTTTAAAAGTAGAATTTCATGATTCACACAAATATCCCTCGAAATTGTGTGGTGTTCCTTTTACTTCGTGAAATAACACGGTCCGCTAGTCAAAACTTGTTCTACAAAATGGCGGCCCGCGTTAGTTCACCAAGTAAAAGGAAAACCACACAATCCCGGGGGATATTTGTGTGAAACATTATATTCTACTTTTAAAACATCTTTCCAACCATTCATTTCATAACAAACGCTTTTTACAGCCCAAAGGCGCCCAATCCATGGCAACGTGTCCCTTTAAGTAAAAACTCATAGCAGAAAAAGCAAACTCACTGCATTTTCTATGAGCTACTGTTTATCTGTGGAGCTAATGGTATCACGTCATACTTATCAACGCTTATAAAAAATATATATATATTATAATGAAACTCCCAGGGACTTTAAAACACAATTTTGTTACTAGAAAATTTCACATTCTGACTGTAATAAGTAGTGAACAATATACATGTACGATAAGCATATTCATATGTCATTGAAATCAACTTTAGTTAACGTATTACTTTGTTTTGTAGGCCGCCCCCCTGAGCCGTCCATTTCCGAAATTGTTTAGTTTATCATTCCATGATAAAAGAGTTGGCAGAAAAGTTTAACAAGAGATTTCGACAGGTGCAAGCCGTAAGAACTATCTCGATGAAAAACACGAGTTCGTCTTATTGAATACGGAGCGTTGTTTTCTTCCGAAAGATGATCTCGTGCACGCTTAAAGCGATAACCGCTGCCTCTATAAATAGACAACCAGTGGTCAACAAGTCAGTGGCGTTATCGGGATCGGATTTAACAGAGCTGCTTAAAGGAACATTACAGAATTGGTATTTGTTAAATATACTTTTGATCACAGATTTACATAAAACTTACACGGTGTAATGATGATGATAGTAGAAAAC
The DNA here is from genome assembly GCA_032158295.1 of Pycnopodia helianthoides. Classification (NCBI taxonomy): domain Eukaryota; kingdom Metazoa; phylum Echinodermata; class Asteroidea; order Forcipulatida; family Asteriidae; genus Pycnopodia; species Pycnopodia helianthoides. Next base: position 14,933,848 of record CM063253.1, on the reverse strand, counting down.
ATCCCTTGAAATATTTCTGTCTGAAATGCCATATTTGATGAGAAATGAATAAACTTATTTTCCGATTGGAGTTTATCGCTCAGTGAGCGTTTTATTCATTTGTTGAACCTATATAATTTCATGCAAATGTGTAATCGGTTTTTCACTATTTTCTCGTGACCCAGATGGCCGATCGATCTCAAACTTCTACAGGTTTGTCAGTTTATGCATATGGTGGATTACATAAAGTGCTTACACTGCCAGCAACTGTTTTGTTAGCAAAAACCAATTCTGTAATGTGCCTTTAAGTTAGGCATTACAAATAAGTGCTTTTACAATTTTTCTGCTCAACAAGCAAAAGGGGACCGGACACTGTAGCACACGGTATACGGTCTTTTAGCTGGGCCCAATTTCATAGAGCCGCTTAAGCACAACAAGTAGCTAAGCAAAACAAAATTATGCTCACCTGAATATTAAAGGTTACCAGCCAAACTACCATGTCATATGTACAGTGTGTGATTGGTATCCTGCTGATTTTTGCTTAGCAGAAAATTGTTAAGCAATATTTTCTGTTTAAGCAGCTCTATGAATTTGGGCCATGTTAATATTTTTTCTGATAAGTACAAATGTTTTGTGTTTGTGCTTAATTAAACGGCCGCTACTCTATGAAATTGGGCACCGAGCTGCTTAGGCAGAAAATATTGAAGACAATTACTTTGCTCGTAACATAAACGTATTTCCATGGGTTTTAAGTGAGGAATTTGTGCTTGTGTGCGTGCTTACTTCACACGATTTTAAGCATTTTCACTGGCGACCATAACCACATAATTCCGCGGTAATCTGGGCCATCACGAGGCCCAGTCTGTGTGAGGTGGGCGTAAAAGTACACAAAACTGACGTCACATGTTTCGCTGTGATACAAGACTGACGTCACACGTTCCGTTGCGACATCTCCGTGGCGGTCATCATCGCCTCGGGTTCCTGGTACAGCAATCATGGTGTAGCCAGTGTTCGTCTTCCATTAAAACCAAACCGAGGCTGGAGGGACAAGTTACCTGTCCGGTATTATGAGAGTATAGGTATTAAGTATTTTTTTTCCAGTCAGGGAACTAGTCCAAGATGGTAGCAGCGTGATAAAGATCGGTTGAGAAATTTTTTAATCATAAGCCTCCATTTTAATCTAAGCCTCAACTTCATCTCAAGCTCTTATCAAAGTGCAGTATAACAACATAACCGAGTTAAGCAAGTCATTATTCGAGAAAAAAAAAATTAGCTGCTGCTGTTGCAAACAGCAAAATGCCCTGTGGCTATATAAATGCAAAGAGTGTTTAATGGCCTAACGTTTTGACCCAATAGACAATGCAACCTGTGACATCACATGTTTACAAAAGAGCCACAGAGAAAAGATCAGGCATGACTTATACAAAGCTCAATGAATGAAAACGTAAAATTCTGACATTTTATAGAGATTGCACTGTCTGAATTTTATCAGATCTTGATATGATGAAAGGGGCCCATCTCAAAACTTGTTCACTCGTTTATTTTTATTTTTTATATTTATGTGGAAATTATGGAACACGTATTGTAAAATTCTCATTTTATGACCAGTGTAGTATCATCCTCCATGGTAGTATCATGCCTGGCAAGAATGTACAAGGTCATTCTTTTGTTCAACAAAATGTTACATGGTCTATTGCACAGTCTTTGTCTTTAGCTTTCGAAGCCTGAGAAAGACCCACACTACAAGGGTCACAACGTGAGACTATTAAAACATTTTTTGCATATCATTATTCTTATTCTCGAAGGAAAAAGGCCAAGTTATGAATGACAACACGGACAGGGTTTCCCCGTGAACGGGTCAAAGTTCAGGTAGCACAATCCAAGGCGAATACCTTAGCATTTTTGTTGACAATGGACTGGTGGTTTAAAGCGGGTAATAATTCAAAAGGCATCCCTTGCTCCTTTAATATCTCGACTCGTCGGCTGCGATGTCCACCCCCGCGTTTTTCTTTTCTCTTCGATCTGGATGACTCGTCGTTGCTGAGCTGACAAACAACATGGACGACTACAGAGATTGCAATATAATGCAGTGTCACACAACGCCCCGAAAACTGCTGGATTCCATCTCGGCTTGGGGACCAGGGATGGAAGAGGCAACGCCGGGCGCACCCGGGAGGATGTCACCACGGGACACTACCGGGGGACCGAGGCGTGGCACAACCGGGGGGAAGCACCACGGGTGGGACTTCGGGTTGGGTGGCTTGCCTTGTCGCGTTTCAAGGCCGACTTATTGGCTTGTCTGCCGCGGCCGGCTGAGCGGATGTTAGGAGGCGACAGGGCATTGACACGTTGGCAATAGTCAGCCGGGATGCGAAGTTGACACAGCAGAACTGTTGTTCAGACGACACGGGACAATCATGGGACGACACAACCATGGGTGAGTTAATGAAATGGACAATAATACAAAAATGTGTATATTTACCTAACTATGATTTATATAAATTACGATTGTTCCTAGTCGAGGGCGGAGTTCAGTGTGTGGGTAGTTGGACCTGACAGGCAAGAACCTTCTTTTTTAAAGGTTTTTATGTTTTTTGTTGAGTCTGAACCCCCCCCCCCCCAATCAGGCTCCGCCTACATCTTCGAACTCCAGCAAACGTGTACTTGACGGTGACTCACATAACAGTGTTATTTTATTTGTACAACTCTGTGACCCAGAAACTATGACGCTTCAGTCTTAGCCGCCCCCATTTCCAAGAACCACGCCCCCTCAAAAAAAAAAAAAAAAAAAAAATCGATTGACGGAAACCAGTTTCCTGCAGTAAACAAATTTAATAAAATAAATAATTGATTTACTCTCGGGAATGTCACGTATTAAGCCTCAGTAATGGTGCATGCCATTTTATTTTCTCTCTTGTATAAAACCCGTGTAACCAAAACGAGGCTGGGAGGGGAAAATAGTCTGGTGATTATTTTGTATTATGATATTGAGCGCTCGGGAAACGAGTCGATCTGGTTTAAAAATTGGTTAATCGGCTTAACAATCGGGTTGAAAGGTTAACAGCTTGTGGTTTACTGATGTGAATGTAAAACACTCGAAAAAAAGTACCGGTCAGAATTACAATTGGTGCTCGACATGGGGTAGAGGGTACCCCCCCCCCCCCTATTGTGTCTTCATTGTGTGCTTGGAATCTCAGGATTTTAGGAGGGGGGAGTTCTATACATGAGGAAAATAGTGTGTTATAGTATGGGAACGTAGGGGGGCCCTCTACCCCATATCGGGCAGGCTATACAGAATTGACTCGGTTTCCGGATCGCATGGGGGTCACTGACCCATTTTTAGGTCAGTATGACCCGGATTACGTGTCAAACTGACCCGAAACTTTGTCAAACTGACGCAGAATCTGAGTCAGAATCCCACTATTTAACCAGTTTCCAGGTCAGCCACAATGGGACCCGGAATCCGGGTCAATTCTGACCCAGAGTGTGTTGTGCAAGTTGGGACTGATGTACATATTTTTTATCATGCTTTACAAATTTGTATTTCATAATCATGATTATAATGTTGCTTTGTATGAGTGGATGGTTTGAGATAATAAAAAGAAAAGATAACTTGTCACCAGGCAGCGCCGTATAGATTGGGATTCTGGCATTACGAAGTCAATAAAAGTCAGGTCCCGTTTGTTTTTAAAATCGAGCCAAAAGTCATTACTAGTGATGCATGAAGGGAACACGACATACATCATACTCAATGCTGACATTATCAGGGCAGTTTCCGAATAAGCGGAGGCGGCTATAGATCTAACGATTGATAGGCTGCCCTTAGCAACTGAGCCGTAGCCGTTGCTGATCCTACGATTGAAGCATACAGGCTGCCCTTGGCAACAACCGTAGCCGTAGCCGTAGCTGATCCTTCGATTGAAGCATACAGGCTGCCCTTGGTAACAACCGTAGCCGTAGCCGTAGCTGATCCTACGATTGAAGCATACAGGCTGCCCTTGGCAACAACCGTAGCCGTAGCCGTAGCTGATCCTACGATTGAAGCATACAGGCTGCCCTTAGCAACAGCCGTAGCCGAGCTCACGATTGAAGCATACAGGCTGCCCTTATCAACAGCCGTAGCCGTAGCAGTGATCCTACGATTGAATCATACATGTTGCCCTTAGCAACAACCGTAGCCGAGCTCACGATTGAAGCATACAGGCTGCCCTTAACAACAACCGTAGCCGTAGCCACAGCCGCTGATTGGGTCACGGTCTAATTGAAAGACAGACACGTTCGAGTTATGTAGACTATTATTGAACGAGTCATGCACTAATAAGTAGTTTTGCTGAGCCAGCTTCAGTTCACGTGCTTCCTCTTAGGGTTTTTAAAGACACTGGACACCTTTGGTAATTGTCAAAGACCAGGCTTCTCACTTTGTGTATCTCAACATATGCACAAAATAACAAACCTGTGAAAATTTGAACTCAATTGGTCGTCGAAGTTGCGAGATAATAATGGAAGAAAAAACACCCTTGTCCATGTTGTCACACGAAGTTGTGTGCTTTCAGATGATTGATTTCGATTTCGAGACCTCACGCGTGAGGTCTCAAAATCAATTCAAATATTTTACTGAGAAATTACTTCTTTCTCAAAAACTAAGTTACTTCAGAGGGAGCCGTTTCTCACAATGTTTTATACTATCAACAGCTCTCCATTGCTCGTTACCAAGTAAGTTTTCATGCTAACAATTATTTTGAGTAATTACCAATAGTGTCCAGTGCCTTGAAAACAACTGTATGAAGTCGGGCCCAATTTGATATAACCAATGTCTAAATGGAATCGAACCGCACAATTTAACATTGTACAAGGAAATTGTGATTCTTTTTTTTAGTGCGCTCATTCCGGTATTTGGATCTGAAATAAGGGGAATAGTTTTCTCGCACATGAGATTATCATAAAACAGAAATATGATTCAAAATAAGCGGTACTTGTAAGCAAAATTTCAAAATGTAACCTTTACATTTGTTCGCTAGTGTATAATATAACGGACTCGTGATAGTTTGCGTTGGCATAATGTTATAAAAAAAGAAAAATCCACACAGGTCAAAAATTGACCCTGATTCCTGGTCCCAGGGGCCTGACGTACATCCGGGTCAGCCTGACGTACATCCGGGTCAGGCTGACCCAAAAAGTGGATTTTAAAAAAAGATTGATTTTTATTTCGGACTTTGCGTCAGATTTACAATTTTTTGTAATTTTGACACAGATTCCGGGTCACACTGACCCAGAAATGGGTCAGACCCCACGGGAAACGGATCCGAGTCAATAGAAGGGTTGCAATACGCGTCATTGACCGTCATCTTTGATGTAAAACGATGGGAAAGGTGCACGCGTGTACGCGCTACGCACGACTCTCAGCCAATGATAGCTCTTCACGCGTGCACAATTCATTAAAGATGGTGGTCAATGACGCGTACTGCAATCTATCTATTCTGAGATTTTTAGAGTGTTTTTCTATGGTTCAAAACACTTGAGGTAGACGTGCAAGAATGACACATCCAGATATCATAACTCATTGATGTTGATAGTATTTATATTGGCAGTACTTTAAAGGGACACATTGCCTTCAAATCTCTCAACAATTTACTGTTTGGAATTGCTCCTTATCCTTTTTAGGAGTAGTCCACGCACAAAAACACCTGCAATGTTGTGCATTTATTGAGTAGTGATCAAAAATACATCAATTTGCCTCTTGAAATACAACCAGCGGACCATGCTCTGTCATGAAATATTACACAGTTTAAAAACCGCACAATTTTAAGGGATATTCATATGGATCATATCCTACTTTTAAAATATATTTCCAACCATACTCGTTTAAAAAAAAACCCGCTTTTTAAAGCCCAAAGAGCACAATCCGAAGGCAACGTGCTCCCGTAACAAAACCAATAGTTTTGTCACGGTCAGGTCACCATGGCCGATGCCTGGTCCTTTGTGCAGAGAGAACAGTGCGGAGAAACTGCCGGCTATACAGGCTCCTACTAGTGGATAATACCCAAGCCTAACATCCTGTGTGTACCCTGTTTCAGACCCAGGAGTAGGTGGCAACGTGCCCCTGGTGACAGTTGATTTCAAGGGTCGACAGCCCAAATCAGTTAAGTGTATCTGATTTGGGTCGACAGCCCAAATCAGTTAAGTGTAACCCTCACGTTGAAGTGGCCGTCCGGCCTTGTGAATTAGGCGATATCTCATTTAAAAAACAAAAACAATAACAACATCCACAGCTAAGGTGAAGAAGTCACAGCAAAAATATTGTGCATAGATCTGTACAAAAGTTACAACCCCTTTTCACCCCCCCCCAAAAAAAATCAAGTGCTCAGTATGTTTTTCTTTCCTAATGTGTGGATTGCCGATAAGAATCACATGTGGCCCAACAATGTTTTAACAACTTGTTGATATCTGCACGACGTATTCGGACAATTTTTGATACAGAAGATCTGACAAGTTCATTTCTGGTTTTTGCTGGTTGTTTCCAGTTACCTGTTTGAACTCCGAACGCTGACGGATCGTGTGTGTGTGGTGTGACTTGAAATACTCGTTGGTTCTAGTTCTGTTTACCCTCCTCCTTTGGTGGAGTAATACGTATTCTTATCGGGCATACTATCATATATTGATCATAATGAACTATAAACTAATCATAAATCCACACACAAAGTAGGGCGGCCATTGAGTGCGGGGTTGTTGGTAGGAGAACAACAATGCCAGGTCAAAACCCGAATGTTGAAAGCCGTTCAGCCGTAATAGGCAATTCAGTTGCACGTGAAAGAATGTCTGCTGGGGTGTTAAGTTCAAAGCTGACGATAAGTTCGTTCAATCGTAACAGAGAGTAGTGTTAAAGATTGAACTCCAACAGGGTACAATTTTTTTCGCAAAACCACCGACATGTCAAAGAAAAACTGAATTGTTCCAATCATTGTATTCAGACACCCCCCCCCCCGACTGACCCCAAAAGCACCGAGTGTACAGTGACTAAAAACCAAAATAATTGTACTTTTTCCAGATGCAATTATTACATAAAGTAATGATAAAACATGATCTTGCTTTTGTTTAAAACGAGTTGGCTGATCGATTAGGCCCAATAAATAAAAGGTGTAATTTTTATTCCTTCATCGATTTAATTTTTTTTTGTATTCATATATGGAGACACAATTATAAATGGGTACCATCAATTTGAATGTTCTTATAGCAGGGTTAAACTTATTTAAATAGGCCTACACCCGATTACAAAACAAAAGTGTGATTCGCATTTAAAGTGCGTTTTAAAAAGTGTGATTACATACGAGTATACCCAATGAATATGCTACCATCAAGTCGGTCACGTTCCCTGTCGGGTCAAATGTAATCTCATTGTATCAACAAATAGAGGTCTGACTATTTGTTGCCCTGCCAGCCCCGTTTTGGTCACATTGATGTGAATTGGAGTAAACAAGATGGCTTCCCCCTACATGGCTGTATTAATTAAATGCCTTTAACTAATTTAACTAATTAAATTCTTTGTTAAAGGAACATTACAGAATTGGTTTTTGCTAGCAAAACAGTTGCTGGCAGTGTAAGCACTTTATTTAATCCACCATATTCATAAACTGGCAAACCTGTAGAAATTTGAGATCGATCGGCCATCTGGGTCACGAGAAAATAGTGAAAAACCGATTACACGTTTGCATGAAATCATAATATTATAGATTCAACAAATGAATAAAACGCTCACTGAGCGATAAACTCCAATCGGAAAAATCTCCAATCTCTCAAGAACCAAAGAACTACCTTAGTCTTCCCATGTCCTTTTTAGTGCTTCATTTTTGTTGTAGTAAAATATGTGAAAGGGTTGGTGTCAATAGGAATTTATGCACCAGGCTCACGACCAATAGTTTAAAACCAGGACGGTCGAGGCTGCTGTAAAGACCAATAGAGAGTTCAAAGTCTCTTGTTATTGTCATTGTTAAAAAAGGCTGTTCACGTTCAGTTGTAAACAAGTGACGTATTCTACTGACACTTACCCAGCTATAGAGGGCGCCAATGCATCCACTCTTTGGGCGCATCACACTAATCCCCCTACATCAACCAATGCCAAATGAATAGTCAAAATAATAGGCTAAAAGTCTACCAGCCTCTTGAAATCGAATCAAATACATTTGCAGACAAATTAATAAACTTCATTTTCTGTAGTAGAATAGCCGCAGGATTTTTTAGCTATAATTGTGCTCATCCCAAATGTAAACACCCTTGAATGAGTAAGCTGACCTTCCACTTTTCAGCTTTTCAATCAGTTCATTTTTCACCCCCCCCCCCCTTAAAAAAAGAAGAATAAGAAACAGAATAAGAAAAAGAAAAAGAAAAAGAATAAGAATAAGAATAAACAAACAATTAAACACAAATAAATTAACTTACAAAAATTACATATAATAATAAAAACAAAGAGAAACGGTTAGACAACAATAGTATGCACACTACAGCAGAGATAAATACATGGTGAACATTCGTAACATTATGGTCAATATTACTTACCGAAATCCATTGCTTCTTTTTAAAATCTGGACATTTTAAAACCCTCGGAGCAGCGGGCCCTTCTGTAAAACGCGGTGGATCCAGTTGGAGAATTTTTTCACCACCCAGTTTTTTAGGTCAATGACCCCCTCCTGCAAGCCCAAAGCAATTTTAATCTCCACAGGGCTTTTGTCTGGGCCAGCAGTGAGTGTTATTTACGACCTGTTTTAGCTCCGGGCGGCACAGGGTTGACACAAACAGATAATGGCACAAGGAGTTGGCTCACTAAGATATCAAGTTACAATTCCCAAGGGCATAGCTGTCCATTGGGACTGCTGTCATTAAATAATTCTTACTCAGCAGTGGTTATAGCCTGGCCAATGGGAGTCTACAGGCTTGTGGTGTATACAAGGGGTGTCGAATACAAAAAATCGTGGCTTTTTTGGCCCATTGAAAAAAAAATTATGACCATATTTGGAAAATGTGGAGAATTTTTTCACCACGTTGCTTCTCCGAGGGTTAAGAAAACGCATTTTAGGATCACTCCTCCGTCAACCTCATCAGGGTGCACTACACTAAATAGAGAAAATCTCGTCAACCTCATCAGGGTGCACTACACTAAATAGAGAAAATCTCGTCAACCTCATCAGGTGCACTACACTAAATAGAGAAAATCTCGTCAACCTCATCAGGTGCACTACACTAAAATAGAGAAAATCTCATGCGCGATACCCACAACTGTCCATAAATCAAAGAATATTGAAGGTCGTGGCTTTCATGAATTGTCTACAAAAAAAAATATTGGTCAAACTTGGTTCAATATTGTGCTCCTGCGGTTGTTGACGTTCGACCTGAATCATTTTGGGTGCGCTAGTCCTCCTAAAAATTGCCCTTTTCTGCTGAAAAGTTTAGCGTAATTTTTCTAGAGTCTGGCCAGTTTCGTTCAGAGGTGTTTTTATTTTGGATGGGCCTAGCTCAAAAGCAAAACGGCTAACCAACAAAATAAACGAAGTTTAGTTCTCTGATGATATTTGTGGTTAGTTTTCAAGAGGCTGAGAGACTTTTAAATATTTTATTTAGTATTTTTGAGTACTGAACATTTTTTAAACATTGGATGCTCTGTAAAGCCTATAAATAATAGTGTGGTGCACCCATCGTCACGCCTGCTCAAGTTATATAGCGCCCTCTAGCGTCGTCAAAAATCCAATGCAGTCTCGTGAGACGCCAGTTGACCTTTCTGAAATCATATCAATTTCACGGATATCGGACGAGTTGCGTGTATCAATTCAATCGAACAAGAATAAGGTAGAACACAATGCCCTAACTTCTCAAAGGAATTGCGAACGGCCAGATTTCGCCCATTAATAAGCCCGGGATTCCCGTCCAAAGCAAATCTTACAATCCATTGATTTCATGGCCGGGAAATGTCACCGCTTCGGTAAAGTGAATGAGGGAGAATCACTACTGTGTCTCGTCTTTCCTCGGAGGGTTGCGGATGGTTTGTTGAGAGGGGCTGCTCTTTGCGTGGCGTCTCCGAGCCAAATAAAAAAGGGTCGAGGCGGATTTCGTTAAATGTCACCTCGGCGTTGAAATTTAGATCACCCGGGCTGGTATTGGGAAATTAGACCCTAAATGTCAAGAAGACATTGCTCGAACCAAGACGGGGGGAAAAAAGGGCCACAATGCACAGACTGCTTAGAAGCACGTTTTCTCTTCATATGGAGATCCAACCCGAGGGGCGAGTGTTTGTGAGGCATTCATGCAGCGTTTGACGTGCCCCTGACATTTTCACCGGGTCTCTGGCTCCTCTCGTCGCCAGGCGGGGAGGCGCATTTGAGAGAGCCCCGCCAGCCCCACGGTACGCTCGACATTAACACGGTCACTTATTACTTTCTTTTCCGCTGGTGTGGCTTCGCGTAATCGAATGCCTCCGTGACCTTTAACGTCTTGGAGAGGAGACTATGGAAAGCAGCGAACTGAAGTCTATGGCGTGTGCTGTATGAAGGGGGGGGGGTGGAAGGTGGGGGAGGGGGGGGGCTTCTTACCTGAAATCAATATTCAATCGGGTGTATTCTGACGTGTGATTTGACAAGAGAGGTTAAATGAGCGGTGTATTAGGGACGAGTTGTAGGCCTCAGCAGCGAGTGGTGCTTGGGGAATTTAATTCACTGTATTCCACCCGTGTGTAGCGTGTAATAAAATCTCGAATTCCGCATGCACAAACTGAGCTAGAAGGGCAATTTTTAACAAAATGTACTTTAAACAAGTACAAATATTACAAAGTTTATGATATAGCATTTTACGACCCCACCCGACCAAGAGAAGATTATTCCGATTTCCGCAATTGAGATAAGCCCTTGACTTTTTTTAACATAAATCCTAAGAAAACACTAACTTATTATTTTTGTTGAGGGGGTCATTTTCCTTTACTCACCGAATGTTCACAGATTGTACGAAAATATGTATTTATTGAAAAGTGGAGAAATGTGAATGAATTACCTCTACTTAAAAACAGAAGTGTAACCCTTTTAGTAATGGCAATATCATAGGCAAATACCCACTTTGGGACATTTTGAAATACCGGTGTATAGCCATAGAGTTTCATAGAAACGCAATTAAACTGACGGTCGTGTACACGATGTCACGTGACATCGGTGGCACTCAGTCGCATCGGGAAAAAACCCAACATTGCGTTGGTAATTCGCTTTAATCAAAATCAACAAAAGCAAACAAACAACGAATCAACAAACACCCCAACAAACAAACAAACACCCCCAACACCCCCAGCAAACACTCCAACAACCCATCAAACAAAAAACTAATGGAAAAATGAAAACTAGCAATCAGCATGCATCAAAGCCCTTCCACATCGTCAAAATACGAAGCTTCAAGTGAACCTTCAAGCTTTTGTAGAAAGGTTTTATGCCCCGCATAAAATGTCAAATTAGGGCATCAAATCCATACCGCGGCCATCCCCCGCCCAGCCAATACGGGCCAGTATTTCGCGGCTCGCGTGGAGCGCGCGGGGAGCCCTCTGCATGGAGGAGCGTCCCCCATATTCTCGGTAAATAGCACGGCAGTCGTATTATGTTTTCCTGCAGCCCACGTCAGAAGGTTAATTGCTTAGCGAGGAGCGAGATGGATACCCTTTTTCTTATTGACACAACAAACATGGCGTGCTGCTGGCGAAGACGGGGATGGTTTGGACGGACCACAATTAACTAATATCAGCATTTATTTTAAAGTTCCAGGAATCGGTGATATTTAAGCGCTGTTGTTGGCATGAAAACACATATAAATGAAATCTAAACCCTCAGTGAAGTCTGTTGAAGCAACTGTTTGATTAATACGTGTCAATTAAGCCCCTAGTAACGTGAACTCTTTCCCTTTGTTTTATCAAGACATACCTCGCGGCATTTATTTTAGTGGTCTTATTTGGTCAGTCAATCACCGCCCGGGAAAAAATGTTTATTCAGGACAGTATTCAGCTCCAGGTGCGTGTGGCCCACGCCAGCTGCACATAAAGAGCGCGCAGTTGGACCAATGAGAATGCGAGACAATTAGTATGAACAGGTGTTTGACGCATGCGCAATGACTATTCAAAATAACCACAGGTATATTTAGTAAAACAATACCTGGAATGTGAGATTTCCCGACATTCCTGTGAGATGCATACAGAGGGGCTCGATCGTCAAATTCGGTTTTGTGGTGCACTCATTTTCCAATAGACAGAGCCCTTGCGATTTTGGAAAGAAACTTACAAGTCTCCAACCTCAGGTTAAAATGGCGTATAATGCCATTGTATAATATTCTCTTCCAGTGCGAAATTTGAAATAATGTCAACAATTAACGGTTCTGTACATTCCAAGGAAGAATCTTCCATCAGCCAAAAGGTCAAACTCAACGCCGTTTTGATTAAATATCATTGAAAGTCAGGAATTAGCACAAAAAAAAAAAAAAAAAAACAAGTACAGAATTGTTCAGACCCGTGTAGACCAAAGTGACGTCATACGATGTTTTGGGATGTTGACCAATTTTGCACCGGAAGGGTAGCAAACGCAATGGCATTTTTACAATGTTTGTAACGTGGGGATAGATACTTGAAATTGTCCTTCCACTTTCACATAAAGGACTCTATCTATTGGAAAATAAAAACATCACACAATTTTACTTGACCCTGAAGCCCCTCTTTAAAAAAAACCAGACAAACAAGCAAACGCCCCCACAAACAAGCAAACACCCCCACAAACAAACAAACAAGCAAACAAATAACCCAACAAACAACGCTTCCCCTTTTCCTCGAAACTTACATTATGTTTTTGTTTCTCTATATTATTGTTCGGGAGTCGTGTACTTCTGCAAGTGCGCCCCCGTGAGTCCGAACATACCACATTCCGCTTTCGTACACGTGGTGCAGCGATTACGAGTTGTCTTTGTTAAAAGTGCATGGCAATAATTTGTTGTTTCATTACAGAGCTATTCGACGTGTCCTTTACAAGAAATTAGATCCCAAATGTCAAATCGTGGAGAAAATCATGTTTGATATTGTTATCTGTTTGAGGAAAGATTTATACATTACAGATGTTGGCCTTCGTGTTGATCTTGATGTTCTTCGTATGTTCGATACTTATTCGATTAAATGGAAAAAACCTTGGGGGAAATTTCCCACCGGCTGTAATCCTTTCCCCCTAAGGTACAGGTGATAAAGTACCAAGACCCATTTCAAGTAGTCCACACAAAAACAAAAACAAGGACAGAGTGTGGCAAAGAGTACGAACACCTACACCGGGGTCCAAATTATGGCTCTGCCTACCGCCGATGTCTGCGCTGCCATGTCACGGCGCCCTTTGTGGAGAACTTAATTCTTTTGGGCCGTAAGCCCGGAATTATGTGGTAAGCCAAGCCATGCTCTTAGGTCCGTGTCGCTACTTTTACTACACATTTTGCACATTACATTGTTGTTTTTTGGGAGAATTATATCCCGTCATTCAAATCCTCTTCAAAATAGTTCTGCCCTAAAATGCTATCGTTTCTGAGAAACGAGTAAAACAATAGTTTTTATCACGCGTGAAAAAAAAACTCGATGTTTGAACAAACAGAAAACACAAAGGTCTCTTTTCACTATTTTCTCGTGACCTCGATGACCAATTGAGCTCAAACTTTCACAGGTTTGTTTGTTCATGCATATTTTGTTGAGTCACACAAAATGTGGACACTGATTTTGAGCCGTTACCAAAAGTGTACAATACCTTTAAAGAGGGGTGTACAACATTAGTAAGACTGAAAATATAAGTGTTTTCAGATTTGTACATAACTTACATGGTATCAAGATGATCATGGTGGTAAACTTCCCTTGGAATAGTTTTGCTTGAAATGCTATAGCTTTTAGGAAATGAGTAAAACAATTCATTAGTCTTCATCGCGCGTGTCCAAAACCCGATGTATAGTGAAAACGGTATAAACATAATAAACGTTGTTTTTCCCACTATTTTCTCATGACTCCGAAGACCGATTGAGCTTAACATTTCACAGGTTTGTTATTTCATGTAATTATGTTGGGTCACATAAAGTGCGGATACTAGTCTTTGAAAATTACCAATGTTGTACATGTACTGTAAAGGTATATAGGTCGTAGATTGGTAAAAAATACTCAATGGTATAATGTCACATAAAAACTTACTTGCAAGAAGCGCTGCAGCTGTTGATAGTATAAACTATTTCGAGAAAGGATTCCCTTCCAAGTAATATGGTTTAGATAATTTTTCCACCCCCCCCAAAAAAAGTTTGAATCTGAGAAACGATTCATGCAAGAAATCATTTCTCGAATTTCTGGGGGTTTACTGAAAATTCAAATATCCATGGTCTCCATTCGCAAATGCTGCGGCTAGAGATGCGGTTGGTACCCCCTGTCACCTCGCTAAACGTGGATGGATTCGACATTTCTGGATGAAAATACCGTGACAGTGTTTTGGGCTGTTTTCTCAACAAACAGACACTGTATCCAGCTGAAACGTTCACAGGTGACTTTAATTGTTTCTTTCTTGATAATTTTTTGCCTACACAAAATCCGCATGACGTCGACAAAAGCCAATGTATGTCCCTTTAAATCACACCAAGCGGTACACACACCAGCTTCATCTTTTCTTTTAACTAGCTGTTGATAAAGCCAAAAATATTGTATTTTTTTGACGTGCGGAACCTCCGAACCTCCCCCCAGACACACACACTTTAAGTAAATCAAAAGACTCAATCTCATTCGCGTGCAGAGTGTCACAAAAATGAATAAAAAAGGTGTCGTTATCAACAATGCGGTAAAAGCATTGCCGTATACCGAATCAATTTTCATTGATTGTATTCCCCATTAGAAGCATTACAAAGGTGACAGACATAATGCTGAGCCATCTCTATCGGCATTGACGTCCGTTCTTAGCGCTGGCTAAAGAGAAATTGAGAGGTAATTCGTGGAGGGGCAATTGGGGGGAATGGTGGGGGGGGGGGGGTATCGCTCATAGGAAGTCTATTCTGATGACAGTCGCGTGTTCACGTATACAGTAAGCGATTCAAGTTCATCATGACGATTATAATGCGACATTTTTTCAAAAGGTCATAATGCAAGAATCTCTGGTTCTAATGCCAAGGTCTGAATGGGTCCGAACACCTGGGTGGTTGCTGGCTGTTGGGGCATTCTGATTGGGGCTGAATGGAGCATTTTGAAAAGGGGCTTCAGACTTCGATTATTTTGTGAAGAGTAATTTTCAGTGACAAATTGTAAGAGCCGCGGGTTTGACAACAACATGCTTCGGCTTTTGTTTGGGAAAAGGGAAGCGTATCTGCTGAAAAAGGTCGTCCTTTGCTGTTCTATATTCTTAATTAATAATGGTTGATGACGGCCGAAGATGAAGCTATAACGTGTCTGTTGAGTGAACCGACAGTCATTTATTTAATAAACCCAACAACCTGACAGCAAAAAAAGGATGCCGACCTTTAGCGCGGGGGCCTGGGCTAGAAGTCAGGCACTCAAAAAACAAAACAAAAAAACGCATAATTAAGCTACAAACGGACGCGAACGGGATACATAGAATAACTGAACAAATTTTCGTTTTATGAAGATACCGGGCAATAGAATGTGGACAAAAATGTTACATTTTGACCTTTTACTATAACACGTCCGCAATAACCAATTTCAATTCTTGACGAATTGGGAATCCGTATCAATGGGGAGCTTATATCCACATCTCATAATGATGGCGGCATCTTGCTTGTCCAGTGACGTGGGTTAAAACGGACTTTTTACTGAAATTATTTTTATCTGTCAAAGGTTGTCAGATTTACCAGGGCTGGAGCCGAGGCCCGGAATCATTTTTTGTTTTTAACAAATCTTACGGGAGCGCTGGCTAGGGGAGCTTGATCACCGGCGTGGAAAAGGAAAATGTCATCCCAAACAACGTCTCTACATCGCAGAAGCTTCGTCGCTGGCTTGTCCTGTATCGCGTTTCGTGATTGCAATTTACTAATTAGTGCAGGTACTTAGCAACCTCCGACCTATTTTAATTTCCAGCCGCATTTTGGGAGTGTGTGTGCTTGCAACGGTCGAAAGGAGGTCTTTCGTTTAAGAGTGAGTTCGCTGTCCGTTTTTCCGCACATGAGTCTACACATTGTATTTTTGGAAAAGGACGCTACACTTTTGATAAAATGAAGGAGTAATTTCTTGGGGCCATGCATGGAGACCACAAAACACCCAAAGCTGCAAGTCACCAACCCATTAGGACTTCTTTTAATGATATTAGCCTGTGAAAACCTATACCCTCTACCTATATGACTTTTGCTTGGCGAACCCTCAGTATGGGTAACTCTGTAAAGCACGATGAGTCTAGTTTCTGGTACCTTTCAAGTCATAACCTTTGCTATAGATTGACGTCATCAAGCCGCCATGTTAGAGGTAAACCGATGATGAAACAACGGAAACGCACAGATTTGTACGCGCGGCGCTCAGGATTGGCCAATGAACAACTTCCTCTTGACCTCTAGGCGAGGGCGCCATATAATACTCAAATGACGTCATATGCATACTCGGTCTATACACGGTTCGGACCCGGACTATATACCTTCCAATCCAGTCTCAAAATTCACAGCCGTGGCATTTTGTACGCATTTCGCACACCATGAAGGTCAACAGATGTGTGGACTGCGTGCCGCTGTACGTGCCTCTCGCGAGGACCCACGTAAGAAGAAATCCAACCGGCTTGTTGGTGACGAGGAAATCGCCCGTTCTTCCCATCAATAGCTAATTAGAACCTTTCTGAAACACGCCAACTTGTTGACCTTTTGCGCGGTTTGTCAGGGCAGTGAGTGGAGTGGGTTGTACAGTCATTAGCGACCAATACGGTTGATGAGCGTGTTGGGTATAATCAGAAACGACCA
Organism: Pycnopodia helianthoides; assembly: GCA_032158295.1. Classification (NCBI taxonomy): domain Eukaryota; kingdom Metazoa; phylum Echinodermata; class Asteroidea; order Forcipulatida; family Asteriidae; genus Pycnopodia; species Pycnopodia helianthoides. The sequence goes on along the minus strand of CM063253.1, from coordinate 14,916,919 downwards.
TGAATCTTAAAGGTGCACGAGTGGCAACGGGCAGATTTTTAAAAAGTTATAATAGTACAAATCTTGATATTGCCCAAATTCCGTATTCCTTAATTCATGTCCAAAATGTGCATCTCACTCATGCCCAGAGAGGGCATTATGTAATTATTATTAGTATTATGTAACCGTTCAAGAGCCAAAGGGGCAAGCTATTTTCTCTTTTACGATATTTAGTGTGCTGGGTGTTTTACCGGACCTACGATTTTACGCTCACGGTGGGCACCCCTCGCCACCACACTGCATTATAAGCCTCATCCATCGAACACACACCACCCAAACATTTCCCTCTAGAACTGGATCCCATCCCCGACAGTGCTTCACCAAAATCATCTCCAGCAGCCCAGCATTCCCTCCTGAAGACAACAACAGCATACTGCTCGAAACGTCGAGACCTTTTCAACTCCGGTTCTTCTCAGAACCACCACATCTCCCCAAAAGATTGTGTATTAAAACACACACGGTTGTCGCCCCGTAAGTTAACTTCTTGTTGTACATTAAGGAACCCTTTCTACCGTTACTTACTTTAAATCATGTAAGTTTTGTGTGAATCTGTGAACATTTGTGTTTTTCGATCTTACCAGTAGTGTACTGGGCCTTTAAAGGAACATTACAGAATTGGTAAGAAAAAACTTGTAGAATATACTTTTGATCACAGATTTACATAAAACTTATACTGTCTAATGATGATGATAGTAGAAAACATCCCTTGAAATATTTCTGTCTGAAATGTCATATTTGATGAGAAATGAATAAACTAATTTTCCGATTGGAGTTTATCGCTCAGTGAGCGTTTTATTCATTTGTTGAATCTATATGATTTCATGCAAATGTGTAATCGGTTTTTCACTATTTTCTCGTGACCCAGATGGCCGATTGATCTCAAACTTCTACAGGTTTGTCAGTTTATGTATATGGTGGATTACATAAAGTGCTTACACTGCCAGCAACTGTTTTGTTAGCAAAACCGATTCTGTAATGTTCCTTTAAGTTCAAAATATCAGACTATAGTTTGAATGTCACTTGTCAGAGCAGCGCTGTTGTTGAACACTCTGGCCGGTAACGAGGATCAACTTGGTCTGACTTATTGTCATATCATTTCCACACACGAAGTTTTTTCGAAATACCTGAGCTGCAGCAAGGGTGTGACCCCAAAGCTATAGCAACTGGTAAATTCTTGTACACTGACTGTCTATAGCGCCACCAACGTTCAGACGTGGCTCATCACTGACCATCGGTAATGTCCGCGGTTAGTTCGGGGGAATGCGGGGAGGTGGTGTGACAGAAATAAAGTTATTCTCAGCTAAACTTTGGCACATTATCCGACTTACAGAAAATGGGAAACCGGGTTTCACTGACAGGCTAAAGACCAGTCAAAAACAAAGAAAGCATACCGCGGGTGTTTTTTGAAGCTGGCAATCTGCTATTATAGGTTAACAATCTTAACAATCTGCTAAAGTAGCAAAAACGAGAAATTATTTGAAAAAAAAATAAGGGAACCAGTCACGATGGATATGCAAACAAGTAAGAGTGTGTTGTCTGGTCTCCGACTCTACGTTCAGGCGAGATTTGACAACCAATGGCCGCATGGTTTGCTTTACCGCTTGGCGCCATTTGTAACTATACATTATAGGCTCAGCATTGTGAAACGTGTACAGTGGTAGCTCTTTGGCTAGTCTACTAAACCCTGGCTGCTATTATGACGTTGGGAACAGGGGACCCATTTTCCAGCTTCGTGTGGTTTATACCCGAGGCCTGGGGTCCGGGGTACCTTATACCCAGTACCCCGGTGGGATGTATTAGAGTGCCCATTAACCCCCACTGGGTTTTCATATCGAGTGCCGCCTCAAGGAAACGGCCTTCTAGTTGAACTCAGTCATGACCACGTGGGGGTATTCAGAGAAGTGAGTGGGCAGTGTGGTTGGAGTCGCTATGGGGGGATCGGAAAAGCCCGGATGACTTTTTGACGTGGGCGTACCGTGACAACGAAAGGAAGGGTGGTAACATGATGATTTTGGCGATGTGCATCCTGGGATTGAACCGTCGAGCCATGTTCCAGGGAACTGAGTCTTAGTTCAATCTCATTCTCAGATGCATACGTTGACATAGAGTACATTCGGTGGAGAATGTACTTTTACAAATCTTTAAAGTGAAAATTGAGTGACATATACCACATTATTTGGATGTCGCGACGCGCGGACAAGTTCAGCAGCTCGTAAAAGAGCCCACATCCCAATCCTAGTAAATCAATCTTGTAATTGTTCATATGATTTGTGTAAACACTGAAATTTAGTCTGTAAATAAAATTGTCTACAATATAAAAAATTATCACCAATAAAATCGACTTGCACATGCAAATCTATGTAGTTAGATCTTTGTCCCTTTCTTTTCAGTGCAATCATCTGAAAAAGGGGCCTGGTCAGGTTGGGTTTTGTCTCTATTTTTGGCATCGAACAGAAGAACTTTACCTGTATGTATATTTTGCCTTAGTAAGAAAAGAGCCTGCCAACAATGTATTCAACGAATTCACTTAAAGAAGAACCCGTGCTTACCAGTGCGTGTCACGTGGTGATAGGAAGTCACCTGATAATTATATCACAGCAGTTCATAAAGCTGAAACGGTGGAAAAGTCCGTTGACCCCTTTAGACAAGGCTTCACGCGTTGTGGACGCATGTCACATCTCTACACCTATTGCATTATTATTCATATCTGATTACCCCTATACTCGTGTCCGTGGCGGGAAAAACCCAGACGTCATTGGCCTGCTTTGGTTTTTAATCTCATGAATATGCAGATTAATTCTTGGAATACCGAAGGCCAGTGAGTGTTTCACAGTCATTATTATGGCTGTTCCATCTTCTGCTGCCATTCACGCCCCCCCCCAATCTAATTGATGAATGTGCCCAACCGGTTGCCCCCTATTTGAAAATCTCGACGTTCGGAATGAAAAAAAATTCCTGAACCAACTTATGCTACACATTTCATAAGCATTCTTAGGATCTTAGTTTTTTTTTAAGGTTTTAAACTGTTTTTCTACATACACGCAGTTCATAATTATTTGTTTTGCCCCCACGTCAGATGATCTTGAAAGAAATAGTGAACGACATAACAAGCGCGCTGCGGGGGCCTACGTAAGAAAAATGCAAATGGGGAAAAAATGCAGTTTTAATTAGTTCCCCCTAGAGCAATTTGTTTACCCATTGTGCCCCCCTACAATTTCAACTTCGTTTCGCCGATGCCAATAGTTTCATCTTTCCTCCATGGTTTCATAACAATTTGAATAACCTTTCGAGAAAAAAAAAACCCTAGTAATGATTTAACTTGGTTTAATTGCATATTAACCTTAAAAATGTGCACCGCATTGGGATTTAAATTAATGCCTGAAAACTGTGACCGTGTGGAAACAAACACGACATGAAACAGTCGCTGGTCCACCGGCAACGGTCTCGGGGTCTCCGCATAGGTCATGGGGTAAAACCTGTCATGTCTAATGTCTGTTGCTGTTACTTGCAATGATTATTTGCGATCCAATAACCAGGCACAGTGTCCACATATGTAATCTAGCCGTCCGACACGTTGTAGTATTAATTAAGGGTCAAAAAAGACAACGACGTACCTCAGTCAATAAAAAGACTGACGGACCCCCCCCCCCCAGCACTCACACACGAAAGGAATACTAAACCCAGTTCGTAATCACACTCTTTCCCTTTTCATTTTGTTCTCGAAAGTGCGCCTACATTGACAACCACACAGTCGAGAGATATTACTACAGTCATTTTGGTCGAGTGGCGCGAGGGCGGAACCACAGTGCCCAGGCCAGCCAGAAACAACCGCCCCCGCTACTACTGCAGTTTGGAGTGGCTCCTCCACCCCCCTACAAAGTTGCTCATCGGACGGTGTAACAGTCACTCCGAAAGAGGGGGAGAGATGGGGAGATAGAGAGGGAGGTGAGTGGAAACCCAGTTTATTCTACCGTCGTTCTACAAACATTGTAAAAAGGGTGTTTTAAAATCTTCACTAATCTGCTGCAGCGAGTGGGATGGGGTTTTCACTCTCTTTCTATACACGTTGTCCAAACAGAACTATTTTAACAAAAACATCAGTCGTGTTTATAATGATTTTTTTTCGGACCACCAACTGCTTTTTTGTTGTAGCCTGGTTGGGGGGTGGGGGTGGGGTGGTAGTCATTTGTTGGTGTTCACTACAGCGCATACATACACATGTACATGTATATCCCGTACAACTTCTTGTTTCCATACAGCTTGTGCATAGTTTTCGCGTGTGTGAACAATCAACATGTGGTTTAATATGAGATGATGCCAATATCGTCACATGTGTTTAATTCCCCGCATACATATTATCTGAAAATAGTTGGAGTGGATGCTGTTTTGGTTTTGTCTGACGAGATGAAAAATACCGCACGTTGGATCGTGTATTAAAAGTACGTGTGCTATTGTATAATTATCTCAGATATGGTTTTTTTTGGTGCCATATTTTACTATACGAGCATCACTGCACTCGCTGCAGCCTCGACCCAGGGACCACGTGGTTTCGTAGGGACTTACTCTCTCTTCATTGGTCCTTACTTAGATGTCAATCTAGAAATAACGTGACGGGAGAACAATCTAGGTACCTATAATGGGTACCCATGAGGAAATGGGTATGGGTGTGGGATATTGGGTATGAGTAGTGGGGATTATTGTATGAACTCAGTAAATATGGAGGACAAAGTGAATTGGGTACCCATTGTTGATGAGGAAATGGGTTTGCGTGTGGGATATTGGGTGTGTGGGTGATGGGGGCTATTGTATGAACTCAGTAAAAAGGGAGGCCAAAGTGAATTGGGTACCCATTATGTGTGAGGAAATGGGTATGGGTGTGGGATACTGGGTATGAGTAATGGAGATTATTGAATGAACCCAGTAAAAAAGGAAGGACAAAGTGAATTGGATACCCATTATGTGTGAGGAAATGGGTATGGGTGTGGGATACTGGGTATGAGTAATGGAGATTATTGAATGAACCCAGTAAAAAGGAAGGCCAAAGTGAATTGGGTATACCCATTGTTGATGAGGAAATGAGTATGGGGATGGGATATTGTAATTGAGTGACTGATAGGGGAAAATGAACAAACTTTTAGTAAAAAAGGCAAAATGAATCCTGACGTGGACCCACGTTTCACGAAACTGGGTCAGGCTGTAAAAGACTCAGGGGGGATTCGTTTGCTTCCACGAGCCGCAATATTGTCACTGTGTGCACTCACGCCGTGAGTGCCTACTTCACGACCCCCACACAGTACGTCTGCCTTCCGTAATCGCTGCTTTCCGACCAATAATCCGTCCACGCAACAGTTTGGAACAATTTCAGTCCATCTCCTTCTCCACCTCTGCCTCATCCAACTATCAGAGCCACGGAGGAATATACTTTTTAAGCCGTCTGACCTTTCCGCTCAGCCACCACCCTCCCCAGGTGCCTTCAGTTTGACGGCGGGTCCCCCCTCTCTTTCTTTACTGTCCTTCGCCACAGCTAGCAACCCTAACCCTCCTCCAGCTACAACCTTGACCGAAGCCCCTACCGTGCAATGACATCACGCCACTCTTGAAGAGAAGACAAAAAAGATAGGGAAAAAAGTCCCCCGCACGTTTCCGTGGCAACGGTGGTTTTGCTTTATCTAGTTTTGCGATTATCGCCATCACCTGTCGGTCAGGGGTATTATTTGAGAGGACGATATGTAGCTCGCAGGTACATTATACCCCGGGTGTAACGTGGGAATACACGGCTACCGGGGGGAATTCGTATTGTCATTTGGCCATCTCCGTTGAGGTGTCCACGGTCACATCTTCGGGAAAGGGCTTCGTGGAAAGTCGGTTGTGTTTTTCCTGTTCACATTTTTTTTCCTCCATTTTCTTTCTTCTTCTTCTTCTTCTTCTTCGGTCGGCTGATTTACGATCTCTATCCGTTTCCGGTCCTGGCGGGTGTTGTATTGCAGAGCGGCCGACCACGCTCTCCGTATGGATAAAACTAGGCTATAGCATTTCAAGGAACAATATTTCAAGGGAAGTTTTCCACAATGCCCATCTTTATAACTGTGTAATTTATGTGCGAATCTGTGAGTATTTACATGATCAATCTCACCAATGTTGTGTACACCCTTTAAGAGGTTATCCCGCTGCAAACAAATACCATGGAACCAATGAACGCACTCCAGACTTCTTCTTTTCGTTGTATTTATTCGTCTTCACTTTGCCGTGTGTAGAAGTATAGTTCACTGAACTGTCTCGACTCTTCTTCTTTTTTTCCCCCCAAGTTCTTCTGTCTAACCTTTATGATTCCGCATCCGGTCCCATGTCAAATTCGTCCCCCATCCTCTAATCCCACTCGTTCCAATTCGTCTACCCCCCTTCACTTCTTGCAAGTATTGATTATTCCAAACACTGAACATTTTTTCTAAATGTGGATGGCCATAAATTATAGCATTATTCTATAAATATACCCGCGCTCGGAGCTTGCCCCCATTAAAACAATACACCAAACCATCTATCGATGCACTATAATTACCCCCCAATTATCGATCCGACCTTTAAAATTTGCGCTAAAATAACGATTTTTCCCCCTCTTCCTCTCTCATCTCTCGCTTAAAAAAAAACCTCAGCCGCTTGATATTTTTTCTTCCGCCATCACCCCGCGGATGGCATCCGCTCTGGTATTGGCGAGATGGACATAGTTTAACTTCTCATACCGGTGTACAGGAGAGTATGTCGACCTTTCGAAGTAATTGAAGGTTTTCTCTCTCTTCGCAAACGGGGGAGCCTTGCGTCTTGCTCTCTCTCTCTCTCTCCCTCCGCGGAGAAACGAGCCGCTCATATCGACTCGTACTCCCCGTTGTTGCCATGGTGCCTTTGACGTCATTCCCGCTTCCGGAAACTGCCATGGAAAACAATTTGACAGCTGCGGCATATAGACCTGGCAGCAGCAAGTATTATATAGAGCAGCGACTCTCTCGTTTTACGATTTTTTTTCTTCTCTCTCTCTCTCACTTCGTTTCTTTTCTCTGTCCTTCTCTGCTCTCTTC